>JAHLJT010009436.1:93091260-93278286 GCA_031308135.1 Acheta domesticus | reverse complement strand
TTTTTGGTTGTCAACGTTTAGGGATGATAACATCTCAAGAGAAAGAGTGGTTTACATCGTCTTCGAATGCAATTAATATGTCAAGTTAACACGTAATGGCATGCATTGTGATAGAGTAAACTGGATAAAATGGAGGTACGATTACATCGCATGAAACCAGGAATTCTTGTTCGCCATTATATAGTGTGTACCCACGTAAAACTTCTGCATTAAGTTGTTACACCAGTTTTAACGAACATTTGTTATTTTGCTTCCTATGCAATATGGAAAAATGTAAAAACGAAAGGATTGTGATTTGCATGCACTATTATAACCGGTAAGCAATTTGTGTAACTGGATTTCGTTCGACTTCCTGTGTGCCAATTAATCATCACGTCGATAATTTGAAGTTTACAGTATTACATTCTGTACAATTTTCATTATGTTGCACTCAATAATAAAATTAGTTAAATATTAATTATACATTGTGCGGAATTAATTTCAAAACGTTTTAGTACGCGGAAAAGCATTATGTTCTGTAACTTCAGACTTTTCTACTATTGAATAAAATATGTAGAAACATACTTGATGAACAAGTATGTAGCATATTTCTCAAGAATTCGAATTGCCCAATGTAACAAATGGCATTTTACATAAAATATATGCAATTATATTAGAATTATTAATTCAACGGAAGGCTACACTGAATTTATTTCCCAAAAATACCGAAGTAAAAGACGTTAAATTGTTCTAAAAGTATTACAAAAAAGAAATTTTATTGAAGTGTGATATTATAAAGATGTTTCGGTGTGCATTTTAACTGTTTTTAACTAGGATTACTGAACGTCAACATTAGGATCCTATGAAGTTCAGAGAATCGATTTTACTTTATGAAAGTTTCGTGAAATCATGAAGGCAAATATTATCAAGAGGTAAATCAGTTTTCTCAATCGATCAATTCAGAAACTCAATCGATAATAAATCAGTTTTTCAAATGAAATTAATCCAGATCTCAACATCTGAGCAACTGGCCAAAATTATCTACCTATAGGTTACATTATTTTAAACTTTGCATAATACGAATATTTACAGAGTAGTTATAATTTAAAATTAGGTATTACGCAATGCAACCTATTCCACGTAGAATATCGTCTGCTAATACGCCTGTAAAATTTAATTACTTGATTTCATCACATACTAGGCACGTAATTGAATAACCAATGCATCGAAAATAACTTCCGTACACTATTTGTATATCGTAGAATAAATGTTACTAACATCTAGTGCATTCAGGGGCGAAATAATTATTTTTTTGCCAATGAACATGTGATGGTAAATATCACATAACCGAGTTACACTTGTGGCATTTTCTACGTATTGGTAGGCAATTCATTTAGTACTGGTGATAGGCAGATGCACAAACATTTGACAACACTCACAGAAACATCACATGTGTAACTTCGACATTAGATTCCCCACCTCATGTTTGTGAGCAAAAAGTGATATTCAAATCTCTACACTCTCCAAACGTTTGTAATACTTATGAGACGACATCCTCAATGTGACTTTGTATCAATGTGAAAATTATATTTAATATTTTGAATTATGGAATGTAGTTAGTCCGACCACTTCATTATTGACAGATCCCTGGTGGGAGCTCTGCTCCTCGCAGCGTTTGGGCGCCAATTTTCCACCCCGAGTGGCACCTCGCCTGTTGACCCCGCGTGCCTCCGTCGACAAACTAGTCTCTTCCACGGTTGTCGCAAGTGTTAGCGGAGCATTTCCCCGGGTGCCGCTTGCTGGAGGCGTGGACGGACGATGCAGAGGTTGCGACAGCGGCCATCGCCGCATGGGGCGCCCTCACGTGGGTGGCCGGTCCGGTCGCTGCGAACTACAGCTACTGCGACCCAAGACTACCTTTCGAAAAACCGGACTGCAGGGTTCTCGCTCTCACCGACGCCTCGGTCGCCAGCGACGCACTGTTGCGGATACAAGATATGTGGCGTCTCAACCGCGAGCAAAAACACTCGCGGTAGTTGCGGCTGCCGACACGCACAGCAGCATCCAGAATGTGAACGTCAACAAACTATTCGCGGCGTGATGGAGGCGCTGCGCGAGTACCTAGTCGTTGACAGTCTTGTTATGGGCACCGACAGAAGCGGCCACAGTAACAGCATACGGCTACGGCTCTCCTCTGCCGTGTGTACCGCTACCTAGCAGGTTGAATCCTGTGGGAATCTGGGAGTCCGGCAACGGGTTTCAGTCAAATTCGCGCACACTCTTTCCTAACGGAGACGTTCGCAGCCTTGGCGGATGCCGCATGACAGTTACCACGACCCCGTGGCCTCCGTATATGATTCAAAATGTGGATTCTAATGGACGACTAGTATATGTTGACGGTCTTGATTTCCGATTATTGGAACTCCTTATGGAAAAAATAAATTTTAGTCTTGAAATCAAAGGGAACGCAATTCCGAAGAGGCAGGACTTGGGATACATTGCGTTAACCAATAAATACGCAGATTTTCTGATTGATCTGCAATGCCAAATAGGCTGGTCTTCTTCAGATCTGAACAAACTGCGCCATATTTCGAGGTAATGTTTAGCAAAATCAATAAGATACATCAACATGTATACAAGGATTGTCATGAGGCCAAGATTAGGCCGAGTACGCCTCCAACTACAATATCAGTTTACACATCTACATATTCATGCCTCCGAATTTAAATTTTGTTTCCTATGTTGTCTTGTTTTCTACTGAGAATTAATATATGTTTCGTGGTTGAACTAAAATGTATAGACTCTATGTTTCCGTCGCTGTCTTGCAGCGGAATGCAACTTCCTGCGTCTTTTCATTAATTTTGAAGGGATGGTCTATATACAGTTATTTATTATTTTAACAGTATTTGTGTTCAATATATTTGGGACAGTCAATTTTTATTGAAAGAAAATATCCATGAATTAAAATTCTTAACTAACAATTACACAAATTGTCGTGTCAAAATAATGTATAATTTATTAATATGTTTTATGTAAAATACACTCCCTTGCGAGCAATGGTTATGCTCATAACTGAAACAAGATATATTTACTACAAAACATTTTACGCTATTGTATTCTATATTCCAGAGAATTAAGAAGAACATACAAAATACGTATAAATTAATAAAATGAGTAATTTGTATTATAAACGGTTAAGTGAAGAACTTTTTCTTACAAATGAAACTTATTGATCTAAAGAAGGCGCATGAAAATAAAACAAGCTCTTTTTTACGAAAGTGTTTTGCAATAATATATCAATAGAACAATATCGCCTACATTACCTATATTTTAGAATACAGAGGTGAGTCACGTAACTTAAGCACTTCCCGCAGTTTTAAACGGTTGAAGTTATTGTAATGCAGTTTTGAAGGTACGAAACATATTTCAAATCTTCACAAAACTGTTTCAATTGACAGTTTCCGTGATTTTATTATTTCATTGAACTCCTATATCCTTAATTTATTATTTTTATGCTCAATAACAAAAATTGTTTGCTCAAAGTGTGCACATTCTTTGTACAATTTTAGTTATTCATTCTTATTGTTTCGTTTCAAGATCCCATTAATATTTTGAAGTATGACATCCCATTAAATAGTAGAAGTACAATTTTATTTCAACATATACTTATGACAAATCCTTATTGTCGATCCTTCAATGCCTTCAATCCTTAGGACAAAAAACTGAAAATGCGCAAATATGGAAAGCCAAGTTCAGGGAAAAATTGCAACAGTTTTGTGAAAATTTGGAATATGTTTCGTATCTTCAAATACTTCGATCAGCTTCCCTCCCTCGACCGCGTGTTAGCAGGGGGAGCGCAGCGTTACCTGTGTGGCAGACTGATAAGTTCAATATATTCTTTAAACACGACACGCAAAACAATAAAATTACTAAAAAATGTTTATCTCACATATGACAATACTATGGAGTCCGGCAGACCTTCTGACCTTTATCTGCATCTTTCTCTTCTCCTCTCTCTTTCTCTCTCCGTCTGTCTCTCTCTCTCTCTCTCTCTCTCTCTCTCTTCGCTTCTCTCTTCGTTTCCGACTCTCTCCGTATGTTGTCTCAGTCTTTCTGATACTGTCTCTGTCTTTGTGTGTATGTCTGTCTCAGTCTCAGCCTCTTTCTCTCTCCCCCTCATTCACAATTTGCTGCAGATTATGCACGTTAATATAATGTTCGAGATCTCGTCCTGTAAATTACGATGTGCGCAATGTTTCTCTGGAGCCTCAGTTCTCAAAAGTTTAGTTTTTAATTCCCTACAACGCTTTGTTTAGGAGTTATTTAATGATATAGATTAAAAAATCCTACCGAGTATAGCGAGTTGCATTTGACATGAATTTTTACTTTTTTTATTCCACAAAGCCATATAGCGCATTTTTTCAATATTTTAATAGTTATTCTTCTATTCGGGGTGGAGATGAATCCACATAACAGAGAAAATTAAAATTGGTGAAAAACTGCAGCAGGTGCTAAAGTTACGTTACTCATTAAGTACTAGTGAAGTTACTGCATAGTTCGAATATGATCCGTATTGTAGGCATAATTACAAAATTACAATGTTAGATAATTTGGGGAAAGCGCGCAGTGAAACTGAACGGGCAAATGGAATAATTATTGTTAACTGTTATTGTCCGGACGAAAAGTAATAACGCGCACTTGCAATTAAATTATTTTTTGAAATTATAGTCTAGGAAATAATTTCATTGTGTCAATGAATTTTGGTATTGTTTCACTGTTGTAAAACGTATTAATACCTTTCTATTTTACTTTTCTTTGAAAAATTGTTACGAAGGTCTCCCTTTTGTTATCATTCGCATATAGACCATTGCTGATTCACAGAGAAGGACGATACCGCGCAATGAACGCGGTACCGAGAAGCGAACGCACTCTGCCGATCGCCTTGGGTGCAGATAGCCCCGTGTCGCGGGCGGCGCGTGCGCAGGAGGAGATCGCGTGGTTCGTGCCGCGCGCCCAGCCGGTGGCGCGCTGGAAGAGCCTGTGGGGCATCTTCTCGCCGGCGCTGTGGGCGGCTGTGGCGGCGTCGCTGGCGGTGGGGGCGGCGGCGGGCGGCGCGCTGCGGCGGCTGGCGCGGGCGCTGGGCGGCGCGCGCCCGCAGGGGCCCATGGCGCTGTGGCCGCTGCTGCTGGGCTACGGCCCGCCGCTCGCCCTGCGTAGGCACTCGCAGCGCGTCTTCTTCGCGCTCTGGGCCGTCTACTGCCTGCAGGTATCACGCGCTCGGACTCGTTGCTTCTTCCGCAACAAGTTTTCATATAATAGTGAAACACAAAAATAGATATCGATATTTTGACGCTAGTAAGCGTTATGAGGATCTTTCGAAGGTGACTGAAACGTATCTGGCCATGTGTCTATCTGTCCATCTGTGAAGATCGTTAGTGCGTAAACTGTACACAAGATTTTTTTCTCTTCTGAGACTTTTTCGAATCTCGATCTATTCTCGGACAGTCTGTGGAAAACCAAAAATGTCAAAATTCATTTGTGAGAAACAAAAATAGATTCAAAAAGGTTTAAGATATTAATGGAGAGTTGTCCTTTTCCTTTAACTCGTTTTGCCATAATTACCATCACGCCTATGCTATTTTTTACAAGAAAATACGAGTGAAAAGAACGAATAAAATAAAAAATGCTAGTTCTAAATTGAAGTTTATCTTAACAATCACAACGTTTTTCGGGTTCCTTTGACCAAAAACAGCGTTGCCAGAGCAGAAATGTTCATTGTCAGAATGTTATGAACTCTCATGACTTTATTTGCAAGAAACCATGTTACATGGTTTGAGAGTAGAACAGCGTCTATTTGTTTGTGTGGTAACAGCAAGTGTTAAGTCAATCGGGTATGAAAGATTAAAGACACTGAATGCATACGTTTCAAATGGCATAGACACCACATACTCGACCAAACTCTTGATTAGAATTCTACCGAGAACAAAGGAAGTGATTACTGTGTTCAGTTACTCCAATTCGAATACAAAATAAGCGCTTTAAAGACCATAAATGATGATTAAGATTTCCGATGAAACTGTCTTAACGGAAAGGAAACTCTTTAGCTTGAGAGTTTGGAACCAGGTGCTCGATAGTTGTTAGAACAAAATAGAGGTTCCTAACGCCTAAATGTTCTGCTTATGAAAAAATAATTTACATCATATATAAAAAACATAATATACAGGGTGAGTCACGTAACTTAGCACCTCCTGTAACTTTTGAATGGTTGAAGATATTGCAATGCAGTTTTCCCGGAAGTGAATGAGGGAATGGGGCTAATTGATATGTGTATTGATTTCTCTTTTATCACTTTATTTTACGAGATATTTGAGGCAACTTTGTTTTTTCAAATGGAACTATACATATTTTTTTCAGTCTATCATGACAAGCGTAAAAAGACAAATCCAAAGATATAAATATGTCATATGTTAGATGAGCATTTTTTTGAGTAATTGTGATTTTTTTGTGACTAGTAGTTTAACGGATATTTTCATTGTAACTGTCAGCCCCACAAGGTCACGCAGCGCTCCCCCAGCAAACGCGGGGTCGGGAAGGGAAGGGATTTTAGTACTTGAGGATACGAAAAATATTCACAAAACTGTTGCATTTTTTCCTGAACTCTCCTATCCTATCCATTTTGAGATACTTAGGGACTGAAAATACGGATTTGTCTTCTGTAGTATTTATTGAAATGATTATTTCTAGTTACTTCATTGAAATTGTTTGCAAAATAAAATATTTTTTGTACAGTTTTAATTATTTATTCTTATTGTGCTTTGTTTCAAGATCCCATTAATACGTATCCATTAAATGGAGTTGAAGTTATAAACAATTTTATTCAATTCCTTATGACAAATCACAATTTTCCGAAATGTTATGAAAATCTGAAAATGCATGAAGGATGGAAAGCACAGTTAAGGAAAAAATTGCAAAATGGTTTTGAAGTTTTCAAGTGGAAGTCACTTACTTTCAAATCCGTACCTATTTCTCACAAACATCATTCTAGAACTACACTTTGGGAGAACTTACATTGGGTTTGAGAGTAGAACAGCGTCTATTTGTTTGTGTGGTAACAGCAAGTGTTAAGTCAATCGGGTATGAAAGATTAAAGACACTGAATGCATACGTTTTCAATGGCATGGACACCACATACTCGACCAAACCCTTGATTAGAATTCTACCGAGAACAAAGGAAGTGATTACTGTGTTCAGTTACTCCAATTCGAATACAAAATAAGCGCTTTAAAGACCATAAATGATGATTAAGATTTCCGATGAAACTGTCTTAACGGAAAGGAAACTCTTTAGCTTGAGAGTTTGGAACCAGGTGGTCGATAGTTGTTAGAACAAAATAGAGGTTTCCTAACGCCTAAATGTTCTGCATATGAAAAAATAATTTACATCATATATAAAAAACATAATATATAAAAAGGTATTCCGACATAAATGCATGCAGACTCTTATTGTTATTTGGGGAATTTCGTGCAATCTCATTTCCGTCGAAAATATTCCTTTCCCAGAAAGCTCCACTTCTTTTCTACTTCCGCGCGCAAAATAAAATTCTCTGCACTTCACGGATACACGCGCAAAATACACGCCGTGGTGATGAATGAGGGCACGTGAGTGCGGCCGCGAAAAAACCGGCGTAGGGGATGGGGCTGAATTTTCCCGCTTCGTATTGTGCAGGGTCACTCCGCCCCCAGCGGTCACGATTGCCGCGTCGCACAGTGTGTAATTTTGACGATCTACGAGGAAAAAATTAATAACTCTCTTTGAAATGAATTTCTCGTAGTTTTTGGAGGTCTGTTGTCTAAATGATGTCCAAATAAACAAATCTGCTCGTAAAACTTAAATTTTTACAAAATATTTTGTAAAAATGTTTGTAAAATTGTTTTGTAATGTTTGAATTTTACAAAACATACTATGCAAGAAAAATGAAATGAAAGTATACAAAAATAAAAAGCCGAAAATGAAAAAATGAAAACAAAAATTAAGTGAGAGGAATGTACAACAAACATTTACAAATTAGTTTGAAACACTACTTTTTTGCCTTATTCCTTCATTCTAATAACACGAAAAGTTCATGTTTCGCTTTTTGGGGTGCAGTTGTAATTTTGGCGCTTATGCTCGACTTGAATGGATCTGAGCTAATAAGCAACCGGTGGAGAAAATTCATATTTGCGTTTGCTTTGGCGTTTTTCTAGTTCTTTTTCGCCACTTTCGCTTTATTTTCTTCTACTCTCACTTGCCATGTTCGTATTTCTGAACAATAAAAAATATACAAAATGCACTGAAAATAATTTTTTTGTTGGCGTATGTGTACATACTGGCAGGTTGAAATATTGATATCCATCATCAAAGCAAGTGACAATGATGCAGGCTTTTGAAGAATGGATCTTCGATCTTTTTTAATTGTAATTCTCCTATTGGAAGAGGCTTCACAGAGCTCCTTATCTATAGCTGCCACGCATCTTTTTTTCATACTTCCTTAGTTTGATTTCAATAGCTATGGATAACTTTTCTGAGCTAGTAGTGTCTACAAAAGGTTTCAATTGTATGGTTTTAGCTTTAATCGCACAGTACCTGAAAGATTCATTAGGTCTTCTAGCTCTATTAATGTTTACATTTATTTGTGATGGATCTGGGACTGCCTTTAACATTTAATCAGGAAGGGTAAGAGTTTCTCTGTAGCCAGGACGAATTATATTTCAAGAACGACTCATTACTTCTTACGTAGTTTTACAATCCGGTTTCAACTTTTTGACAAATACATCTAACGTAAGACTTAATTTTGTCCAAAAATGCTTTGCTAGGTTCTATAATTCCTAATTCACGTACGAAAACATTTACTACAGCTTCAGATGATGTATCAATTGAATTTGTTACTCATATATCAAATAACAAACTGCGGGTAACTTGAAGACCCTTTCTGTAAAAATGTATATATAATTCAGATAAGCAGGTGTAAGCAGCTAGTCTTTTCACGATTAGGAACCCAAAAGTACTAGTTTTAAAATGTATATGGTCTGAAAGGTGTATCATGGTGTATAATACACTAAAACTCTAATTGAATTTAGAGGACGTGTAATATACTCAATATAAATCGCTCACCTTTTTCATTAACGTTTTTAGGCACATCAAAAATAAATACTTAAATTTTATCCACATAAAAATAATCGTAAAAGAATGTAAATTACTAATAGTAAACCACAAATCACAGAATGAGACGAGTAATGTATTCCTACCGAGAGAACTTTACGGACTGAAAAGGGCGATTCGGAGCTGAGCGCTGGCGGAGCGGCGATGGATGTCTTTGGAGATGCACCATGGAGTCCTTGTGACCTTCAAGAGGAAACTAACCACGTTTCCACATAGTTCAGACATACTACTACACAGAAATATAACAATTTTGCTATTTCAATTCAGTCGAAAATTGCATTTTTTTTCAGCTAATTGGCCAAAATTACACACTGTGCGTCGCGCCGAAACATACTGCCACCACTTTTATTGACACCTCATCACTATATAGCTTTCACGTGTAGATCTATTCAGAGCAGAATATTTTAATCGCGGGTCCGGAATCAACGAAGAGTCAATTTTGTCAAAAACATAACTTTTCGACGAGAAAGATAGACCGATGTTTCTCAAATAAAAACTAGAGTCTGCATGAAAGCGTAGGCCTCCGCTCCTTACGTTAATCAATCTACGTTAATGCGGGAGCTATCGCCTGCTAGAAACTATTGTCAACTTTATGTCTCTCATACTGCGCTCTTCCTCAGGTCGAAATGCGTGGAGATGGCCTGCGCGCGTGTTTATAAAGTATCATACGAATGGATTCCCAAGTCACCACGAGTTTTATCTTTATATGTAAGAGACATCGTTTACGGGATTGTGAAGCAATTCGCCGGGTTCAACCAGCTTGGTGTCTCAGGTTGTCAACTGATGTCACTATTGCCAACTTTATGTCCCTCAGTCTGACAGGAAGATCGTAAGGTTGGAAACCCGACGGTGGCACTATTTTCGACACTACTTAGATAGCTAGGTCGAATTCAGCAGCTGTCTAAAAGAGACTTCTGGTTGCAGACTGCTCGGTAGTTTTCGTGGTTTCTCCAAATAATCAACATCAGACAAGTGCCAGAGTAGTACCCTGGGTCACGGACCGCATGCGATCTTTCCTTTTCTTACTTACGCACACACTTACATGCACTACACTGCCACACATGTCGGGAGGTCCGTCGGGAGCTTAGAAATACTCTCGGTTGGGGCAGTTTCCCGCTGGTGAGAAATACTTGGTTGGAGAAAAACCCGCAACCCGAAAGGTAAGTCAATGCCTTATCTCGTCATCCAGCAGAGAAAGATCACCGCCACCTCCTGCGGTAAAAACATGCACCAAAGTTACAGGACGAACTACCTTCGGAGTTGACGCGCCCACAGTCACAACCCCATCAACCAAAAGCGCCACCCTGCACGTGGTTGTGAGCAGGTGTCTGCGTGCGCAGGTGAACACGGCGTTCCAGTCGATGCTGGTGAGCACGCTGGCCGACCCGGGGATGGAGCCGCCGCTGCGCAGCGAGGAGGAGCTGCTGGCGTCGGGCCTGCGCTTCTCGTACCCAGTGGGCATGGACGTCTACTACAAATCGCGCGACACGGACGTCTCACGCCAGCTGATGGCGCGGCGGGAGCCCTGCACCGACATCCTGGGCACTGTGGCGCGCATGGTGCACCGGCAGGACATCGCCCTAGCCATCACGCGCAGGTTCATGGAATACGTCGCGCCCAGGTACGCTTCTCTTCACAGAGCATTGGTGAGTGACGAGAGAGAGGGGGAGAGAGACAGACAGACTGAGAGAGACAGACAGAGAGAGAGAGAAGACAGAGAGAAGAGTTTATTGTTTCTTGGCGGGTCCACAACTTTATTCATTAGTCTATCGAAGGGATTTCCAATCTCTTTCTTGAGCCGATATCTTTTAAACGAATGCTTTGCTACATCGACCCCATTACATTTTTCTCTGTAAGCAAACATAATCAAGACTCAAAGACTTGCTTACAAAAGAGGTAAATATAATAATTCCGATATACCAATATTTTCGTAAATATCTGGATTTCCAATAATTGAATACGCTCATTTTTGTGCAAAGATTACAAAATGTTGACAGTTTTTTAGACTAGCTATAACTTTTTTCGTGAGTATCGCGAATTATATTTAGTTGCACGATAGAGGAATATTGTAAATACATAGCTAGTATAATTGTTGAGTTTTCTACATATCCTAATAATCAAGGATGGATTCAAAAGAATAGGATCATTTTTTAAATTTATTATTAGATTTTTGTAGCTTTATAATAGAAAATATTTTTATTAACTTCATTAATATTTTTGTAAACAATGGGATCTTAACCCATTCATCAGTCGCGGGCTCATATTCGGTTAGCAGGCCCTCAGTCAACCCTTTCCTCTTTATTGACCCTCTTTACAATTTCACCGACCGTCAAGGGGTCGATTCTGACCTGACAGGAATCCTCTAGCGAGAGTGGTGTGATACCCGGGTGGTGTTGATATTCCTCCTTCACGAAACGTTTTTACGGCATCACATACTCGTGATTTCCCTCAGATTGCTCCAATACTGGCATGAAACAGCGATATGGATCGCTGCTTTGGTCTATCGGTTGCCACTGGTCGGATATGTAATGTCACAAACATCTGCATGTTGCACCTTCGTGTTGAGTCCCAACCCGAACATCTCACCAGAACTATATAAACGACTTAATACACAATACAACCAAATTGTATTTTCAAGCTGATAAATTTCTCGGCACTACATTCTTCTTTACCTTTAATGAACTTTAAATTTCACAGGAGCTAATGTTCCCCGTCATGCTGCCCGCAATCATGTCTCCTCTTGCAATGAAATGAAACAACTATTTACACAACTTTAAGCATTGTATCTCCTGATGAACATATTTCAATTTGATGCGTTACTACTCCTACCACTCTTGCTTGTATTAGCAAACACACTGTGTAAAATTACTCTACCGTCACGCGCAAAATTTAAATTTAGCTCTTGAATGTTACCATGTGAAAATAGACAACGGTGCCATCACCACACGTGACCCATGCGCCATTGAAGAATGCCTTCTTTCCTCTGCAATACTATTTCAAAGTGATGCGCACAAGTAAAAGTGTTGCACAGTTATAAGTTAAATTAATGTTACACTTCATCATTACATCAAACGTTTAATGTTTTTTTAACAAACACCTCTAAACTCCTCCAAACTCATTTGAAAGATGTATCTTGTCAACAAAAGAGTCTGTGAATTCAATTCAATGATGCCTAATTTTACGCGGAGACTCTCAGTCCATCACACTTCCATCTGACCACGCAAATGTTGTCAGGGGAAACTGTCCTAAAACAACATACTAGGATAAAATGACACACCTCATATTTCTCCCAATTGCCGCCACTGTCAGCACTTTTCACGAACAAGATACGTTCTAGGATTGGTGACAGTAATCCACTGGAAATGGTGTAGTTCTCTCGTGCGAAATGGTCTTGCTGTCACGAAATCATTTTCGAGGTTCAGAAGTTTTCGACAGCTATTCGTGATAATTTACATCGTTTTGGTGTGATTGTCTCGGGGCACGTCCTAGCCTCCACCCATCTACCCTGAACCGAGCGGCGTCGTGGCATGTCCGTGCCGGCAGGAACTTCTCGGCGAACGGGAAGCCGCTGTTCGCGACGTTCTCGGAGGACGTGCACAAGGGCCACATCATGATGTACGCGCGGAGCGGGACCCCCGCCTTCCCGGCCGCCGTGCAGCTGGTGGCGCGCGCGCGCCAGGCGGGGCTGCTCGCCAAGTGGTGGGCCGACATTACGCGCGTGCGCTCGGACCAGGCCGTCACCGACGACGGGCACGCCTTCGCCATGGGCCTCGCGCACTTGCAGGTACTTGCTCGCACTCGACATCGTGATGTAGGATAGGAAAATCTCATCATCTCCTGACTGACTCAGGAGCAATTTTAACCATCTTATTGAGCCGTGGAAAGAATAATGCTACAGGTACTAAGGGGTCAGTAGAACCTCAGCATACAGATGGCGCTATTTCAAACATAACCACTGTTTTACTAAACAATATATTATATAATAACTTCGTGGAATATTCAATATACATGAACGTTTCTCTGTAAAACAATGAAAAACTGACAAAAGTACTAATGCTCCGACAAAACGTAATATAACCAACAAATAAAATTTTCCAGTAATTTTCTTTTCAGAAATTGAAGGAGCATCAGAAAAGAAGCAAAGAGAGAGACAATTTTTGGAGGGATTTCTAAAGAAAAATATTGTAAAAATATTTATAGGGAAAATAATACTGGGATTTACATTCTAGAAACGTTTATCAATAAAATATATTGAAAGTCAAGTCGAGATATAGCGTGGCTTAAAAACGCAATGTTTAAAGCTAGCCGGTTTGAAATAAATACCTTACTACCACGCAAAAGTCACGAAAATAGATTTCATTATGCTCTAATCACACTTACAGTAAAAGTTTTCAAACATTTTGAATATTTTAGTCTCGATGAAACATCGAGACTAAAATATTCAATATGTTTAATGCATTCAAAATGATTCAAAATGTTATACGAGTTATAATAATCCATACTTAAATTCTTTCTCTTCCTCAACTGTAGCTTACCAAGATAGTTCGTACCAAGGTACCATTTCAGTGGTGCGCCTGACTGACATAATTAGTTTCGTAAATAATTTTAAATGTGTTTAGAAATGAGTTTTATTCTTGTTTCCTTTAATTTGATCAACTTTTAAAATCAGGTGTTTCATTTCCAGGCAGCATTCTTCTACTTACTTATGGGGCTCATGTTGTCCTTCATTGCGCTGCTGGGGGAATTGGCGATGTGCAAGCGACACACACCACGACGTCATCGCAACAAATTGAAGAATCATTTATTCTAGATTATAATCAACACAAAACTGAGTATGAAAATTCACTCCCTCTGTTTAGTCCAATCTGTTCTCTACTTCTTAATAAGAACTATTTATCTGAATCTAAATTTTAACAAAAACTGTAAGTTTGAAGTGGAAAAAATGGATATTTCATTCTTAGGATAGAACGCTGACCACAGCCAATTCTCATCGTGTTTTGCTGAGAGTGTTTTTTCACAGTCAATCACTAAATCTATGCTAGGTGTAACTTCTATCACACAATTATAAAATTAGAAATGAGTAATGAAAATGGCAAGGAAACACAAACTGTTCAACTAGTCTAAATAATCGACTGCAATTATTTGTAAAAATAATATCTCACTCAAAAACTCCAAGAAAACAATGTGCACAAATATTTTATCACCAAAGCGAATAAAATTGTCTTACTTTTCATCTATCCAAGGTTTTTGAGAAATAATTTATTAAGTAGAAAGACTTTTGTAACATGCACACTACGCCATTTTATAAGAGTTATACAAGAAAATCTCTAGGGGACATATTCCTATTCATTCTTTTCTTCTCAGTTAAAACAAAATGTAGCACTGGGAGTTTTCCAACATTGTCTGACTCAGCACACACTTCTTTTAACACTGTTACTCACTCTCTCGTGTTCACACCGAGTTTGTTGGGCTCATTCAGGGAAAAGCACTCTGCAAGTTATTCGCGGAACGCCTGGGAATTGTGCGACACTGCATAAAAGTAAATCCACAACGTTACAAAGTCCGACCTATTCGCTGTCAGATTTTTTATGTTTGGAAAATATACTGGTACGTAAGATAAACAGCGATACAAGCGCTACGTCCCCGCTCGGCAGAGTTAAATGTTTATGCAGCGCGCATATTTTAAGTTCGCAGTGACGGCGCGGAAATAAAACACAGCGCACGCGTTTCGCAGCCGCATAAAAGCTCGCGGCGCTTTATTTGCTACGGGCGGCACAGGACGACCTAGGACGGCGACGGACAGTAGAGGACGACAGAGGGCGCGGGAGGAGAAGAGGACAGCGGAGGACATCAGAACGGTAGAAATGACAGATGTCGGAATGACGGAAGAGAACGACGGAGACTGATAGAGGGCGATGAAGCACAACAGAGGAAAGTGGAGAACGACACAGCTCGACAAAGAGCAGGGAAGGACCATAGACGACAGAGGGCACTAGAGAAAGATGGAAACAGTGGGCACCAGTGAACGGCAGAGAATGCTGAGAATAGAGGAGAGAAGAGAGGACAAATGGCAGAGAACGATGAACAGCGAAGGACAGCAGAACACGACAGAAGACGGCGGAGGCATGCGGAGGACGGTGGAGAACGACTGTAGATGGTAGGCGACGACAGGGGACGGCAGAGGACGAAAGGAGGCTGTAATATACGCAACGACCACGTACGATAGAGGAAGGTGGAGGGCGACAGACGGTAGTGGACAGCTTCTGACAGCTCAAAACGACAAAACAGGTAGAGAACGGTATAGAGACGGAGAAAGTTTATTAGAGTGTGTGTTTGACAGCAGAAAATGGTAAATAACAGCAGACGACTGTAAATGGCAGCATTTAACAGCCGCCGTCATTGTAGAACAGAAGACTGATTCCGATAGAGCATATTTCATAGCACATGAGGATAGTGAAAACATAACAGAATGGGAAACCCACTCGAAAAATATAAATGACGGAAAACAACAATAAACATAAAAAAGAAAGAATTAAGAAAAACTAAATCAAGTCGGTGCAAAAAACTATTCGATGTCTGAAATTTAGATAGGAAATATAGTTTAAATAACGGAAAAATTTACCAAAAACCGCATTGGTGAAAAAGGATTAGCTTTTCAAGGAAACATGTTCCGTCCGATGAAATAAAATTCATTTAAATTCCTCTTAATCACATTTTATTACAATGCTAAACATTACACCATTACTGCGTGCATAAAAATGATAATTCACTTAAAAGCAAATTATTTATAACCGACGTAACGTTTTTATGGTACCGTCCACTAAATAATTAATTTTCATTTCAAATAAGCTCATTAACACCTTATTATGAGGTAGGTGATCTCTCTCTGTTCCGCATTCGGATGTTTTTTACAAAACGTAATGATCTTTCTGCACAAATCCTCGAAAGATTATATAATGCTGACATTTAAATATTAGCTTCATTTGTCCAAACATTTCACACAATTTAAATAATTTTAAAGGTGAAAATAAGTAATTCTGAAAAACTAGAATACCTAGATGACGTTGGATATAATGCATACTGCGCATATCCACACAGGACATTCAATATGAACAAAATATTGTGTACGTAAACAATTCTACTATGATATTAGTAGTAAAAACCATTTTTGTTTTATTAGTGGCGTACTATCAATTGTACTATCATTGAATACACAGGACGAGAACGAGTCACCAGGAACAGCATGTGACACCGTCGCGCGAAATTTCGTTTGCTGCATGTTTGTGCTCATAACTACACACGATTTTGATCTTTTTGACGTCGTTGCTTCGCGTCGCATCCTATGTATTTTTAATCGTCAAAGCGTGGAGGTGCAAAAGTTTTGATCGTTACGTTTAGTACTTATGCAAGTAGTAAAACATTTTGATTTTCAGGTGAATACCATACTGACGGAATATTTAAAATTTCAATTCCCACACTAAGCACTGATTCACCAATGTACTTGTCAAAGTAGAAAAGTAACTGAACACAGCAGAAATCTCAACAAATATCACAATACTGACCAACTGACTTGAACCAACACTCTCAGCCTTGCCGTAAACGAATAAATATGTGACGTCAGTGCGCATGTGCTGGACTTCTGTCTTACCACAGTGTACATTAAGGATGCTTCCTATTTACAACGGTGCGCAGGCCACTGATCACCTAAATCGTAAAGACGTGTGACTGATGTGTCAGGAAAGTGATGATAACACACTCACTTGCTGTTTATACAAGTTGTCAAAAGTTCACTGCGTTTTAAATGATCATAATCTAAATTCAATTCCTTATTAAAACTGAATATTTCGTGTTTCTAGGCAATGTGAACAGCAATGTCATTATAATGTAAATGAAATGCATGACATATCCCTTGATTGATTGTTTGATTGATTAGTGATTCCGGGCGTGTCAACTGCTAAGGTCATTACTACCGTAAGTGTAGCGCATGTTTTTTGTCGCGGGAGGTGGCGGAGATCTTCCCCCACTGGATGGTGAGATTCGCTCGCTTGCGATGTTTTTCTCAACCAGGTATTTCCCACCAGCGAGGCACAGCCCCAGTCTGAACAAGCTCTAAGGTCCCGACTGGCCTCCTGGCATGTCAGATCCCTTGAGATATCAGGGTTCCTCTCTCGCTAGAATCTGATTTCTGACGCCCACTAGCATGTCGGCTTCCAAGTGTTTTACACTTAATGGTATCTCCCCCAGCGAGGTACAGCCGTTGCCGTGGATTGGATATGCCAGGACTGTCCAACTGGCAGCCCGCAGTGCCATTTACTGCGGCTCGTGGAAGGTTATTAGTCAAAAGTGGAAGTCTATGTCGTACGAGAACATAGTGCACCTGGAGCACAAGCTTCTGCTAAAGTCAACCCCCCTTTAATGTAAACATAGGTTAAATTTAGGTTTAAGATTTTTTCTAGTAAATTGAGAACTTCAAGATCATTACAATGTGAAATACAGTAATGGTCTGATACCATGCACAGTTCCATTCATCCTCCCCCACTTCAGAGCAGCCGGACAAACTGCCGAGATCAACAATATGGGGAAATCAGGTGTGGATCGCACGAGTAATGAAAATATAACCCGCAACCATTTTAAAAGTTTCAGTTTCGGCCCTTGAGACGTTGAAAGTGCATTAGTCCTTGTGCACTCCCGATATAGGTGGTAGAGTAGGGCTTGCAAGTCAAAGTGTGAGTGAGTGTGTTTGTTTAGTAAAGAGGTCGTAAAAATGGGGAAGCAAAGATCGCTCGCAATCGGAGAACCGTTTGTTAAAGTATTCTCCAAAATTCTCCTAGAATTTATTGGGAAAACCTAGGCAAAACAAATAATAAAAGGAGACGGTCGCTACATTTCTCCTCCAGACAGTAGCTGAATTCAACCTAGCTATCCAGCTGATGTCAAAAATATGCCAGCGTCGGAACTCGTAATCTACAACAGTCTGCAGTGAAAGTGGTTGCCCTGGGCCATCTTAAACGGTTTGTTATGATAATAATAATAATAATAATAGTAGTAGTAGTAATATTAATATAATAATAATAATGATAAAAATAATTTGGCTACAATTGGCTGATTGCCAGATGATACACATAACGCTACAGATTTACAATACATCTATATTTACAACACAAAACAATTTACAATATAAAAACAATATACAATAATACAAAAAAGAAATTGCATTTACATCCTACTACTCAATCAAAGAATGGCACAAGACAAGAGATGTCTCTAGAGACCAAATGCAAAACCAACCGTTTACTTTAACGATACTTTTAATAATGTAAATGTACTACATAAATTCACTTCTAACTAGTGACAAAATTTACCATCAATTTTATTATTCACGTGCGTACCTACATACTCAGAAGTATATATACTCGTTACATATAAACACACATCCATACACATCCATACGACATAAATACACATTCGTATACATGATTGCTCACTCACACATTCAGCTATAACACGAAAACACACTTGCCCTACTTAGTATGCATGTCTATATTTACATAAAGAAACATACGCTTTGTTACGCCTAGTATACGTGCATAGATATACATATAGATTATCATAAACTTAGATACACGGTTATACAACTTATTTTTTAAATTCAGAATCACAATGCGGATGTTTTTTGTACGGAAAGAGAAGTTGTGGTATCAGAAATATATACTCCGATCACTCACATTTTTTTCAAATATCTGAATGATATATCATTTGGGTAAATTATGCGCTAAAATATGTAGATTAGTATGATTAGTTTATAATGGTTCTAAATACGTGATCAAAACCCTACCGTCACAGCCACGCACTGCTTACCTGCAACAAAAAAAACGTTGTTGATAGTAAATGTGCG
This sequence comes from Acheta domesticus, assembly GCA_031308135.1. Classification (NCBI taxonomy): domain Eukaryota; kingdom Metazoa; phylum Arthropoda; class Insecta; order Orthoptera; family Gryllidae; genus Acheta; species Acheta domesticus. Next base: position 93,259,214 of record JAHLJT010009436.1, on the reverse strand, counting down.
CAACTAGCAATGAAGTAAGCAATAAAAAAAATTTTGCTTCGCAATATATAAAATAAGGAAAGAAGAAATTTATTTATAAATTCAGTCATGCATCCGTAAGTAAGTAATGTATGAAGCATTGAGCAATTTATATTTTAAATAATTGGTTTCATTATGTATTTTCACGAGAGCCATCAGCGTAAGTCATCAGACGCATTTATTAGATCTCATTGTACCGTTCCTAATATATTAAGTTCCTATAGTCCTATAGTCCTAGTGAAAAAGCATTGATCTTTGGAAATGTATGAAAGCCCATCACTTTCTTATGTGAATTATTTCTGATGATAATTGGTTTTCTGCAATATTTGTCATGCATTCTTTACAATATAATCAATATTTTACTCGCAAATCGGGCCACATTTTGAAATCCGTTTTCTGCAACTGTAAGATCTCAAAATACCAATACAATTCTTAACACATTAAACAATCAATAGCTTTGTTATCAAATTCACTTTTGTATATTATTATTGATCATTTGATACGCAACTTTTGATGCTTGAGCCGTCAAAATTGCATTTAGCTGAGTGAAAATGAATAATTAAATATCTAAAGTAGTCATTAAGAAACATTTATCAAATTAACAAAATAACTTTTTTAATACTTCAATAATCTCAGTTATTTGTACAATGCCAACTAGATCTGATCACTACATCATAGAAATCAAGGACTCCGTCATCAATAGAATCATTGATGGATAGGAGGTTGTAAATAAATACAAATGAGCGATGGAGTAATGTTTAAATGAGATTTGAGACTTGTAACACGATCTCCGCAGTGGAATGCCAGCGGTCTGACCGCTGAGCCGCGGGTTACCCCGCACTGCTTCATTAAGATATCCATCCAGTGTTCCTGAAATGCAACTTCCGCGGAACTCTGCCCATCACCGAGCCCCGGCGCGCGTATCACTCACAGCAGGAGCTCTTCACCCGCATCGTGGACTCCACCTGCATCAACTCGCATCGCAGGCTTTACATTCGCAGCGTGGCCTGTTCCCCCGCAGCGCGAGCTTTTCATGCGAACGCTCACCCACCTGTCTCCGTCTGCCAGCACCACTTCGGCTGCGCTCTCCCTTTAAGTCTAACTGTAACGAAAAATACTGGTAGGAAATTTCCACAGATCGCACCACTGTCAAAGGAGAATTTACAATGCCAATAACGTTTGAAAAAAGTTCCGATTAAGTTCAATGAAACAAGAAGTTCAAGATATGGTCGTAGTTTCGATTTTACTAGTTCCCATCTCAAATGGAGATAATAAGATTGACCCCACAAGTTTTCAATCCTTCAAAACGCATAGTAAAATACATCATTTAAGATGTTCAGTTATCTTACCGGCAACTTATTATCAATGTTTAAAATGATACTACACATACATTTGAAATTAAAAGACAGTGCAGCTAAATAAACGGCTGCCTTTAAATCCAGAATCCAACGTTAACCATATCGCGTCAAAGAAAATTAACGAAATGTTACACACTCATTGACTCCTTTATCACACAATCTGCTCTTTCTATGTCGCAATATTTTTATAATATTTTATTCAAAATAATAATATTTTATCGAAGAGTATTCCTAGTACTAGAAGTGAAATAACAAATAGTCATACGTTTTATAACCTTATGGTTATTTAAATTTAACGAAAGCAACAGACACATAAAAAAGGAAATTATTTTCTCGCATTAACACCAACAATACTAGTGGGAAACTATAACTGCCACCCAAACGTTCTTTCATCCACCATTCCTCGACTCCCGACCTCCGTTTTGCTCTCACCTCTAAACCATCAGCGTCGCATTTCGTCTGATTTAAAGCGGTTTTAAAATGTTTTACGCTAATGATATCGCATGTTTGCTACCAAATACCGGAATATAAAGTCTGGACGCAAACACAAATATATGGGCGCTCTCAATTATTTACTCGTTTTCGCATCCATCATTCGCGAGTGTGTACCGAGAGGAGGGCTAGTGGGAGTGAGAGAAGGCTGCCCCACCCATTTTCGCCCTTTGATCTCACGCACGCGCCGCGGGCACGAGGGAACCACGCAAGGGGCACGGCCGGTGGGCTGCGAGGTGTCCAGCCGGAAGCTGCAACTCGGGATAAATAGCTCTTCGGTCAAGAGGGGAGCTACTTTAAAAGGCATATATGAGTATGTTTTTCGAATCATTTCATTGTGAAATCCAGTATGGCAGTGCTGATGAAATAGTGTGATAGAATTCACTAAATCTCACTTCATTTAGATGATTTTTGTTGGTTTGGCATAATTAGGGAAATCATTTTTCAAAATCAGTTTAAAGAATTTCGTTACAAGGTTTTTGTTAATGCTTATGGATTAGGTTTATTTCACTGGCTATCAAATAGCCTCGGAATAAATTATCAAAGCAGAATAGACAAATAAAATCAGTATCACATCATTTTGGAATGATAGATAAAGAAATGAAGATTTGAACGTCGAAGGAAAAAACACTTGGCAGATATTTACATATATCAATATTGCAATATGATACCAAGATTGTGAATATCGAAGATATTTAAAGTGAATGTGACCAGTGGTATATTGAAGTTCTTATTTTTGTACTCTAAAGAGAAATCGTGCCACTTGCAGTTTTTCATGATCCTCCAAACGTTGTGGATTAATTGTTATTTTATTAATATGAATATTTTACTTTCATTTGCATAAAACAATCTAACTTAACATGCATGTCCATACACACGTTCATATAACATATACATTCCATACAAGTATGAACAACGCCATCAAAGAAAACTACCCCTGAAGTATTGCACCTATATTTCCCTCGTAGCAATATACCAACGTATAGAATTACAGGCAGTATTACACAACGGGAATGAAATAAAAGAATATATTTCCTATATTTAATCGCAACCTTCACATTTAGGTAAACGCGAAAAGTTCAAAGTGCGTAAGAATTTCTCATTAAGTGAAGTTCTAACGTTATCCACAGATACACAATACACAGAGGAATGTGACGCCCGCAGAGCTGCGTGTAATGAAATGTGAGTGCTGCGTGGGCGTGCAGCAAGTAGTACGTGCGTCGCGCGAGCCACTGGAATTCTCCCGCCCACGCCGTTCGAATGCGGCACAGTCGTTCCCCAGCGCTGGACTACGAGTACCGCTCTGAATGTTAGATTTTCCCAGAATTCTTTGCTTCAACATCGGCTTTGTGGTGTCGTGCTGACGTCAAAGTTGCGAGGGAGAAACAAAATTGTGTGGTAATGTTGACGTATGTGGCAGCAATGAGATCGAAACAACCGAACTACAAGTCAGCAGTTTTTTATGAACCGATTGTACATTGGCGTCTCACACGGTGTGCGAATGGTACGAGTATTATAGACTTGTTTAGACAATAAGTATTAATGCGTTATGAATAGTATTGAGTGAATGACCACAAAGCTGGCAATGCTCAACAAGCTAGAATAACAGGGAAATAATACAGGAGAGTCCAACAGGAACACCACAAATTCACGGCGAGATCGCATTTTTTCACATGTACGAAGAGTGTAATAAAATTATAGATGAAAGAATTTATTCGAAAATGTAGAATATTGAAAATGAATATGAAGTATTTTGCGTAATAAAGACATTGGAAAATCATTTACATTTAAAGACACTAAGCCAGAGGAGAGAGATTCATAATTAGCAATTAGTGATGAATGACTAATGCTTATGGAAAATAAGAGAGGAAAAGTATAGATGGAAAAAACACCCCACAACAATGGCAACAATCACGCAAAATTCTTGAATCCTAGAATGTCAAATAATTTTACGGTATTTCTTGTCTCCGTTTTGCCTATTTGCACCAACAATTTCTTTTCCGAAGGAGATACTCTGTGAAAATAGTGTGCATTTAGTGGTAAAGCGACATAGGTGTAATGATGGAAATGGAGCATATAAAACTATATGTCAGATCAAAATATGCACGTACGTTTGGCACATTACATGCAAATAAAAGTCTTCCATTAGATGCAGTGACGATTACCACTACAATACCACTCACAAAATCACATTACAAATATCTGAATAGTTCATCTCAGCGTTGATAAATCGCCAACAAAGAAACGGTACCATTCATCACAACGGAACACAAGGTAGGGAGGCAACTGGGATATTATGTAAGCAATATTAGTACTCAATAGCTGACAGCGCACACAATGTGATATTAGATTTCCGCTCAACTAACGAACACCCGTACTCGCACGTATTCACACGTACGAGAAGATAATTCTCGTATCATTGAAACGGTAACACATTTCCCCCTCGAATCGATAGTACGTTCTGGGCATATCAGATGTCGCGGCAGAGAACCGGCGAACGCGTGCGAGAGCGTGTCCATCTCCCGGGCGCGGCGCCCACCGCCCTTCGCAGAACCCGGAGCGCCGCCATTGTCCGAAGCGACGCCGCACAATGGCGCCAGGTGAGTAATGAAATCGCACCCTTCATTAGCCTCGAGCGACACGCAACGGACAGTGGGCCAAAATGGGACAAAATGTGGACCACAAGTCCACATAGTATACTGCTGTGTACGCGACGGACATTTGACCAGGCCGCAGCAATTCCGCGGCGCCTGGATGTTCGTCCCAGCAAATCACTCGGCTGGCCTCTCATTAGTCAGCTGGGTCTTTATAACTCCGGCAAAGCTGAGCAAGAGGACAATAGGAGTAGAGTGTGTAGTGTTTACAGTGCGAACGTCTTGAAGTCAGTGACGTTGGTATTCGGATACGGTGACCCTTGACAGTGTCTGGCAATGGCTCGGCTTTCTTCTCATGACTTCTCTCCTGGAGCCCGGACTTCGATCCTGCAAGCCTACGGGCGTTCTGTGGGACGTTGCTGCCGCCAAACGGGTTTCGGCTCCTCCGGATTTGGGCTCTACCCTATGCGTTCTCGGCCTCCCGGCCGTTTTTGTACGCTCACTACGGCCTGGACCTTTTGTATTGTTCAGCGAGCCTTCTGTATTGTTCGTTATGTGTGCCTATTAAATGTTTCTTTGCCATCTACTTAAACTCATTTGTCCCTATACACACCATATACACAACTTTGTGATTTCAGAAACAACTAAGAATGTTTTCCTAAATAAATATAAAACATATTTAGAAATTTCGCAGAGAAAAATTAATAAGTCCCTTTTGGTTAAGTTGGTTCGTATACGTCACAACTGATTTAGATGGTGAGATATCTTGGATTCTCATTTGAATTATATACAGTAATGCTTTCCATTCATTTTTTGAATAAAATTACGAAGAGTTCATCATTTTTGTAGCATTTTTACACTCATTTAGAAAGAATTAAATTAAATTGTTCTTATAATGTATTGCTTCTCTTTACGCCATCAATACAGAAATCGATACAATGAAAGATTGTAAATCCCGACATTGTTCTAAAAATACGAGTATTTGTAAATTACTAATAAATTCACATTCCGTGACATTGTTAAAGATGAATGTAGATCTACATAATTCGATATTACTATAAAGTAAATAAATGTGCACATCCACTCAAGAACAAAATCAGGCGTCACAAAGCACACGCGAAAATATGTGACTGATTGATTAACATGAGAAACTTTTCAAACAAAATTGTTCCACATCTTGGGTCAATCGCTTGTTTTTATAGGTTCCATCTCTCAAAGTATTCGTGTCTGAAATTTCACCGCAATCCAGTAAAACGTTTCACATTTAGGTAACTGCTTCATCATTTGTTTTCGCTGCTCCCAGCTCGTAGCTCTGTGTACTTCACGGTGCGGAGGGCTCAGGCGGTGCGAGCGGCCTTGCATTGTCTCCCGCGCGAATTAATACGCGCGCTGTCCTGACGGTTATGGAGTGCCTAATGACCCCGCGGACGCCCCCGCGCCCGCCCCCGCCTCTCCGATCATTGAATCGGCGCAAGATGCTATCTCCTGATTAGCGCCCACGTGCGGGCGGCCGCGGCGGAGGGGGCCGTGGCGCTCGGTGGGCGGGGAGGGGGGCGGGGGAGGATGACAGGAGGCGTGGGAGAGCAGATTTGTGGAACGGCGCGGCGAGGGCCCGCGCGTGGGTCGAATCCAGTGGGGTGCGAGCGGCTTTGAGCCGGGTGAAACACGCAAAGTGAAACGGATCTGGCAGCATGCGGTTCGTGGCTGGGCTATGTCATGCGATTGGTTTCATATATTATATGAACACCTGAGTATCAGAGTGCCAGGAGCGTTTTGATTTATTTGAATAAAGGAGAAGTCTTAGAGCCACATGAAAACACTTAAGTAATTTTTCAATAATTCAAAATGTGTGACTTCTAATACGTTTTGAGTAATTTGATAAAAAATGTTATTTGCGTTCAATTATCATGACCATATTTCTATCGTATTAAATAATGTATGAATCACGCTATTTTAGAACACAAATTAGATCAAACGTAAAAGATTAGCAAGTTTGTTTTCTTTATTCCATATTATTTCTTTCCCACACCACATGATTCTCCTCCGGGATTTCAATGTCCTAATCCACATCTAATACTAGTACTATTTTAGATTCTGGCCATTGTAATAGCTTTACAGATAATGTACCCACAAAGAAACACATTAAGTGTTTCGTCCTGATGTAATAAATAGCACACCGACTAAAAAAAATTGAGCACACATTTAATTCAGTTTTCTTCACTCTGACGATATGTTTCGTATCTTGGCAGTAATCAAATTAAACACTATATTAACAAACCTCTACGATACGTACCAAATGACCAAATTTAAGAATTACTTAACATACTCCTAAAATGTTTTCTTTATAAACAGAACAAGTTGTTTCAAATTGCCAAGACGTTGTTGTGAAGAAATTGTTATTTAGATTATTGAATAGCAGCAACACTGGATAGGCAAGGATATTTCTGGCAAATTAGACTCTCGGATCAAGAAGTCTTTAGTACTTATTTGTTTAGAAGAAACGATCCGCTGCAACTGTTGGTGAGTGATAAAAAGAGTGTCATCTTGGCTGTTAGAATTTGTTACGGGCTACAGAAGAACTGTTCAGTGAGGTGAATATTTTCTGAGCGGTTGTTGAGAAGTAACATTTCCAAATAAACTTCAACAGTCCAAATTGCTATGCCAGATGTGACACATACTCCACATTGAACAACGATTGGGCACTACCCACGGAGCAATCTTCGTGTCGCGCCACACGCGGCGTTAGCTGCAGCAGCCGTCCAGCACGAGCGCACGTGACGGCTTTGCGGTGCACCACAGCACGCGGCGCGGCGTGGCACTGCACGGTGCATGGCGGCGAGGCGGGCAGCGGCGTTGCCCATTCCCACCACTCTCCTCTACTCACATTGCAAAGGCGGTGGATGAAGATAAAAAGTAGAATAGACAAGCCCGATGGAAATTTGTTTAGACTTGCAACAACTGAAGGCACAGGAATCATTGACTACCAAAATAGTGGCCTGTAAAATGCTCATGTAAAATATCGAAGTTGCTTTTCATTCTAGCGTTGCGGGTTGCGTCTGACTGAAGAGGAGAACTAACTCAATAGTCTACCGACGTTTTAACTATAAAATTGTCAAATAAAATACGCAAAATTTATAGTTTTCGTATATTTATTTTCCAAATAAAACACTAATAGAAATAATTGTTTGTAATATAAATTTTTATCATCGAATGTATTTCATTAATATTTAATTAATTATTTAGCCTTCCTCTGTGTCAAATTGATAGGGATGTAAATATCAGTGTAATCATCTATTCTTTAAGTCGAAAGCGGCGGGTAGCGGATACGGCAGGATCTCTCTCATCATTGCATCCTGCTGCTCGCAGTAACACAGCGAGACTATAACAATAAAAACCTGATTCTCCGCTTTTCTCAGCACTTGGAGGGAGGTCCTTTCAGACTTTTCGCCATCTGTACACACTCTCCCAACGACTTACTCATGACTCCCATTACTCTCGCTCTCCCCTCCTCCACCTGTGGCTCCCAGAACTCCCACTTTGTGCAAGTGACTCTAGCGCAATAGTTCTCTCTATCACTGGACGTGCCACCTCCGGTTGCAGTTAAAAAATCAACAACGGTCTCCTCATGCTCTGTCACGCGATTGAAGCAACGACTGTATTGACAGAAATACACTTTTCTTCACAGATTTAGTCTACGATCTTGTTAGAAACTGAAACTATTTTGAAAGTAAAAAAACTTATCCTTTGAGATAAACTGAATGAGTGTGTACACCTGTATGAGCCAATGTTTCTCAATCAGAGAAATTACTGGAATTAATATTATGGTACATGAAAGTTTTTAAAAGACTTCTATTTACAATTTTCCTTCAAGACTTCTCATTCAAAAGAAAGGTAAGAATACTAGAAAATTAAGTAGTTTTGGAAAGATTTATACCCTCAATTGATTAAATATCTGAAAGAAATGTTATTTTATGTCTATTTTTTGTATAAATTAATTTAGACTGCGTAACGAACCTTAATTTACATGGAATTAAAGTTTGAACCGTCAATTTGAAACTTTCATGACATTTACACAAAATTATCTCAATAAATACTGAATATCTTAATGAAAATATTTGAACAAAACACTTGAAAGCCGTAAATATGTCCGGCATCGTCAGTTCTCTGAATAACTCTGTAGACTACAATGGTACATTTTCATCCACTAACATTTTTTCTCTCAGTCGCAGAAACAGTAGATTTCAGCGACTATAAAACTGTTTTGGACTACATAACAAATTGCAATAATCTGACGTTATAGGATATTGCGAGCCGCATATCCTTCACCATTTCATTCACTTTCACCAGACAGATAATGTCCGCCGCATTCTCTACCTTCCTCGAACACTTCCTCCCCTCGCCCGGACAGGTATAAAGTGGCGTCGTATTAGGAACAAGCGCCATATTGCTATGAAAGCTCGCGCGACACGCAGTTACATTTTGACACGCATTGCCGGTCGTTACCTCGCGTTCCATCGCCCCCGCTGCCACCCTCTGGTTCCCGCTGCCATTGCTGCCACCACCGTCAGCCCCCGCTGTCACCGACACCGTCGCCCTCAGTGACGTCCCCGCTACCCTCAACGCGCCCGCTACCCTCGAAGCCCTTGCTACCCTCGACGCCCCCGCAACCCTCGACGCACCAGCTACCCTCGACATCCCTGCTACCCTAGACGCCCTCGCTACCCTCGACGCCCCAGCTACCTTCGACGCCCCCGCTACCCTCGACGTCCCCGCTACCCTCGACGCCCCCGCTACCCTCGACACTCCCGCTACCCCCGCCGCCTCTGCCGATGCCGCTCCTACCGCCGCCGCCACCACCACCTTAGTCGCCCCCGCCGCGTCCACCACCGCCGCCGCCGACATTCGCGCGTAAACCGCCATTTATGTTTACGATCAATCCCCGGGAAACCGCCTCGCGATAAACAATAGCAGAGCACAATGCCAGCACGAGGGGCGGCGGCCTACGTGGGAGAGAGAGAGTGCGTCTTTGGGGATAGGGGACCTGGAGAAGCAGGCAAGTGGTAGCGCAGCGGAGTCGAAATTGCACCGAATATTACAGGGAGGGAGGGAGGGACATATTTGAGATTAAAGATGGTAGTAATGTTGATCCACGTGATAGGATTGGTTGTAGAGGCAGTGATAATTTGATGCATGAATGTGTGACCTTCGACATACGATGGAGACTTTCAGATCATTTATCAATATCCAGAATTTGTACATGGCATCATATGTAGTTACAAAGAGTTTGACCAGTAATAAAGCTGTAATATTACCCGATTGCAAAAACGAAAGGCAAAATAATTGCAAAATAGAGAGGATAATTTAGTTTCATTTACTTATCCGTAAAGTTCATGGCAGAAGCGTTGGTAATGCGTATTTGTGGAGAAGAAGGCAGCGGGTAGACGGCGATGCTGTGGTGCTGAAGTCGATTGGCGATTGCCAGTGTCGTCGAAATATTAAATGAAGTTGACATATTTGTTAACCGTCAATTTGAAACTTCATGACATTTACACAAAATTATCTCAATAAATACTCAGTACAAATTGTAAGTAATTGCTTGTAGGAGGTGTAGCAGATTTTGATGGATTGACGCGTGAGAAAGCGCATATATAAGACAAGAAACTTTGTAATCATTATTTATTTTGCTTATTGTATCTTGTTTCTCTCGTCATCACGGCTGAAGTGTGGAGCAAATAAACATTATTGTTCAGTCATCATGTTCGAGCTTCATCTATTAATATTTTTCTGAGAAAATTAAGTATTACGTAAAGTGATGAAGCTGACATTTCATTTACAAATCCCGAAAATACTTAATTCTGCCTTCCTAGGAACCAAAACGCAACATATGGAGAAGTGCGGCAGTGGTCGGTGCAGAGAAAAGTGTCCTTGGAGAGAGGATGCTTTTGCGGAGAAATGGCAGTCCAGCAGTCTAGCACTGTGAAAAATTGTACGTAATAGGTGAGGAAATGGCTGGGAATAACATGTGAGGTGTCTATCAAGGTAGAGCAATTGTTTACGGTGCGAATAATTGCCTTGAAGAGTAGTTGATGGTTCAATATCTGAATGTGAGACATTTGAAAAGGGATTGGAATCTTTAATCATTTATCAATAAATTGCACTCGTTTTTAATAAAGTTGTCATGTTGTTGTTATTTAAAGTGCTACAAGAAAAAAATCCAGAATTTCACTGTCGAAGTTGTTTTCAAATCTTTGATAAGTACAATTATAAATATATTACTACGCCTCAGTTTTGTATTTTCAATGCCCAGTAAAGACAACCACAGAAATTTAATCGTATGGCAGAACAAGCACACAGAAAATAACTGTCCTACCAATATTGAGAAATTGCACGCGATGAAACTCAAAAGTCTGCGCCAAACGACATAGCTGCAAATTGCAGCCCGCGAAACCTCCTGCAGGTAGCCTTGGGGCGCGCGGGGGTGGGCGAGCGGCGGCCGCGTCGTTAAACCGGTGACTGGGTACAAATCGAGCGCAGAGGGACGCTGCGCCTCCCCCGCGCGCGTCGTAAAAGGCGCGTAAGTAGCCGCGCAATCTTGCGTTTAACGGCCACTAAACTCAGCGAGGCGCGGCGCCGCGCGGGCAGCCCCCCTCCTGCCCGGCGACGGACAGCGGGTGCCGGCGCGGCGCGGCGCGGCGCGACGCGACAGGGCGAACGGGTGGCGGCGGGCTCGGCAGACGGGAGACAACGGTGAACGCAGGGTGCTGCAAGTGGATGGCAAGTGGGCGAATGGTGAACAGTGGGTGGCCAGCGGATGAACTGAGCAGCGGATTGGGCGCCGATGGGCGGCGGGTGAACTGAGTAGAGGATGGGCAGCTAGGAGCAGCGGGTGAACTGAGCATCGACTGGGAGGCCAGTGGGCAGTGGGTGGGCAACGGGTGGGCAGCCAGTGGGTAGCGGGTGAGCAGCGGGTATGTAGCGGGTACGCAGGAGAATGGCACCGGGGGGGGGGGGCGAACTGGCGGCGGGTGGGAGCGAATGTGGAAGAGAGGGGTAACAAACAGGAAGCGGGCGGTCGGCAGACGTCAGCTAGCCGCTGGCAGTTCCACGCTAAAGGCGAGGGGGTGCTGGCGGGCATGTGCTGGAGACGTGCCAGGCGCACTCAGCACGAATGATGGGCGGAGACGAATGAATGGGCAGGCACAACGAGGGGAGTGGCATTTCGTGAACAAATTAATTTATATTCATTTGTTTGCCTATGTGTTCTCCGAATCTTTGTAAGGATTTCTCATATATTTACGATGAAGTGATTCATCGCATTCTCATTCAAAACCTGCCATTCAAAAGTAAGAAACTGAAGACCGTAATCGCGATTAAATAATTTTCATCGAATTGATATTCATTATTTATTATTTGTATACAGTCAGAGTGGCGTCACCCAAATATGTTAAGAAAATATATGAAGGTAATAGCACTATAATTATCGGGCCTTAACATAGTATATTATTGTTCCTAACTTTCAATTTCTACAAAAAGAACGGCCAACTGAAGTTCGATTGACACGTCAAACGGGGCAGGATATTTCAACAGAAATAAGAACGTCCGAAAAAAACAAACAATAGAAATACACGCAGAAGGCGGCGTGCGGGGGATAACATGAAGCCACGTGGTGCCAAGTGCTATCTCTCTCGCGTTCGTCCGCGGCGAGGGCGCTCGCGCGGAAGCGATTGGGCAGCGGGTCGCGGCGAGGACACGGACGCCGCCGGCACGCACCGCCCCCGCAGCGTTAATGAAGCGCCGTGTCGCCCGCACCACGTGACGTATGGACGCGCGCAATCAGCTCGCACGCACCGCCCCGCGGCGCTCTCTCCCTCCCTCTCCCTCTCTCTCCCCCCTCTCTCTCTCACCCTGCCTTCCCTTCTCGCGGGGATTTGCAGACGCCCCTTCCTCTCACGTGGTAGCACATGGTAGAATTCGCCAAGTGAAGTTTTGCGTCCGATGAAACAGACTTCCGTTCAAAGTGGAGATTTTCTCTAAAATGCTTTTCTTAGGCAACATTTTTGCCTATTTGTCTAGCGATGAAAAATATTATTTGTATTGCGACATAGCCAATTTCCGAGGCATAATGGCTTGGAAGTACTTGCAAATACTGCAAGGACGGAGAGAATAAAGGTTGAAGTCTCGCGTAAAATCGTGGATTTTTGCATCGTGTCATTGTGTCGTGGTTGACTTCTAATACTATCATGTGTCACATCTGACCCATAATGCTATCCATAATAATTATTCGACTCGCATTACTATTTATCTCTGAGAATCACGCAACCGCCCTCCATCGGGCAAAAGCTAATTGTAAACTAACACTGTCACCATCTACGTAAAAAACGGAATGGCATAAACAGAAAAACCTTCTCCTTCGCCTTTAGTCGAGAACTTACAATGGCACACATTTTCAATTATATATTAATTTTTTAGTATCTCTTAAAAATTGGTAATTTTTGCATTCTTCACCAAAAATAACTTGATAATGAGACAATATACATGCAGTGGTGAATAATATACAGGTTTGGTATTTTTTCCCGTACTTTTTATTCACATTCTTTACATCAAAATTATATCTTTAGTCTTTACGACAAATCATTGCTTTATATAATTATTGGCAAGGTATTTATGACACCTTAAATTCGAAATGATTGTATGAGGTACATTTCTTGATATTGGTTTAACGAATTTTCCAATAACTAAATGCGGAAATTACTGCTGTTAAAATAATTAAATCGTTAATCTCCAACTTTTTTCGCTCTATTTGCTTGTGAAAACACATTACTTTCACAGCTTGCATAGTATTGAGATTAATTATTACATGAAATAAATTATTAAATTAATTAATTTGGTTTTGTATTCATTTAAAATAGGAAAATGAGGAAAAGGAATAGATTTTTTAACGTAATCATTCCACATGTAATCCATCACGAAACGTATCCCCAAAACGTATTAAGGGAGCAAAAGAAAGAGTATCGAAATAATAATAAATGCACTGTGGCTCCAAAGCAGCCTCTTTAAGTGTCCGTGCTCTACCTCGCCCGCAGTTACTGTTCCTGTCGCCTGAGCCATCGCCACCCGCGGCGCCGCTTCCTCCTCCGAACCTTCCCCCTCCACCCACGCCTTCCCCCCTCCCGCCGGCCACCGCAGCGCGAGCGCTGACGCAGCGGCGCGGCGGCGACGCGGCGCGCGCCCTCCGTTGTCGAACACAGCCCCCGCGCCGCGCCGGGAGCGCCCTTTCCGGTCGCGACTCGGTTAGGCCGACTGGCTGGCGAGCGGAAGCAGAGACCGCACGGCAGGGAGGAGGCGGGACGGACACATGCACACCACTCTCAGGCTGATAAGGTGAAAGTAACGTTACAACAGATGAACCCTCCAGAGTAACTAGTGAAGCTACTACACAAATATTTTCTAATTATTTGTAACTGTTACGGAACATTACAATATTACGACATATATTCTACTAATTCCTCTTCTACCACTTGAAAAACTTGAGAAAAAAGAAGAAAATTTACAATTTGTATTTACAATTTTTCGAACTTCTAAGATTTGAATAAAATCTGTTCTTTTTGGAACTTCTAAGATTTGAATAAAATCTGTTCTAAATCACTTACAAACAAAGCTGTTTGAAATGTCAAAAAATCATCACTTACAAAATCAATAGTTTGAATATATTCTAATATATTTAAAAAGAAAACAGAAAATATTTACGTAAATTAAATAAATTTCTGGGGTGTAAGATTGATTTCAAGCATTCAGTACTGCTTTCAAAAAAAAATAGTATTGCGAAAGAGTTTTCAAAAAAGAAATATTTATACTCATGTAAAAATCCACAGACATAAAATATTTATTAAATTTAATTTAGTGAAATAAATGATAATTAGTAAACAACTTATGATTAAAAATCATTTAACCCCGTCTATATCAGTTAAGATCACACAAATGAGGTATTCGTAAATATCTTTAAAATATACCATAGAGAACAATTCTATGATGGTCATGCTAAGTCAACCTTTAGGTACCTGGTTAATTTTCTTTTTAACTACGAATTAATTCAGAACGTGAAATCCTACATTCTCTTACATTCCTAAGGAAATCTCAACTTCCAACACTCTCGCGATGCAAATTCTTCGCCTATTCTTCCTGCAAAAGAACGTGCAAACTTCGCCACCTCCAGTGGGGAGTCCCTCGCAGCTTTTCCAGCGCGGAGTGCGGGAGCAGCCTCCTTAATTGCGCGGCGCCGCCAAGGCACCGAATTAGCCCTCCCCCTCTCCCCCTCCCCCCGCCAGAGCTCCCCCCCTCCTCCTCCACTCACGCCCGATATATCTCCCAGTGGCGCCGCGAGGGCGATGCGGCGAAGGCGCGAATTCAATAAAGCCATTTGTCACCTGCGATAATGTAATGGAAATAAGTTACGGCGGAAGAAAATAGAGCGAGAATATTTTTTTATTCCCTCGCGCGTAAATTGGAAAAATGGTGTTCCATTCCGAGTTCATTATTTACCCACCTTAAGTAATTTGATGCGGACTTTGCGGATAGAGGAAGGTACAGCAATGTGCTGTTCCCGGGGTTGTGTATTCCGTGGGGCGCCAAGTTTCCAGGTATTTCTTGATGTGGAATATGAGAAAAGTTGTTCCATAAAAATATAAAATTCTAATGTGTTAAAATATTCAAAAGTTCATAAAAAATCATTATTATTGCATAATTTGCTTGACTATGTGGTGACGTAAAAATTTCTTAATCTATTATTAATGGAATCTAATTGTAAACTTCAAGTGTCTAATAGTAGGGCGAGTGAATAAATAGAAAAACACTTTTACCGATTTTACACCAGCATATTTATGAAATGTATAGGCTGAATTTGAAGGAAATTCATTTTACCTACGATTGCTACAATTCCAAGAACTGTCTTCTCTCAACGTACAAAATTTCTAATATATACAGTAGAATTAAAACGAAATATTTTAATAATAAAAAACGGAACAATAAACAGGATGCCTATAAGACTTCAAATTCTCATTTCGAATGACAAATGTTCAAATTTTTGTCATAAGTCCATGGATACATAAAGGGAAGCGTATGAAAATTTGATGAGCTCAGAAAGCGTGATAAAGCAGGATGGGAATCAGAAAGGAGAGGAGGATGAACGAGGCGAGGAAGTGCGATGCGGATCGAAAAGAGGAGGGCGATGACGTGGGGCACCCCCGCCAGAGACCGGCCCGACAGTGTTCGTTAATTAGGACCAGGTAGACCGCGGGGCGATTAAAAACAGATGCCGGGGAGGGAGAAACTGCAAGCTCCGCGGTCGGCGCGCGGCCTCACCCCACTCGCTCGATAATTGTAGGACAACCGCGCGGAAGAACGGCGGCCCAGTAGGATTTGGAATGTTTGTGCTGTTGGAGGACTAAATACGGTATTTTTACAAGTGGAGAATACGAGACAATACCTGTAAACAACGTTTAGCTCATTCGATTATAAATAGTTGCGTGTGTAAATAATACGATTTTGAAAATGAGATGAAGCTGTACAGCTTCATGTGGAGTGCTATTTTCGTATTCAGAACACACAAACAATATGTTTTCATATTTTCCAAAACAATATTTGTCAGTCACGTCTACTTCAATAAAATTGTTTACGTTATAAACGTTATCAGTGTACAACAAAAAGGACGGAAAATATAATATTACATTTTATACGGAAACTTACCTTTTTACAAACACACAACGATGTACTTTTTTAAATTGTTCCCTAAGCGATTAATAAAAAAACTTAAGTGATAATTTTTGTTATTATGATTTTGAAGAGTACGAGATCAACAATTGGTTATTTAATTAAAACAATCCAACAACAATGACTGCAATCATTTTTATACAGGCATATTTTTGTCAAGTATAAATTATTTCCGTGACGCATTCCAATCCAATGCATCCAATACATTTTCGGTGTTATTGTCGTACAGAAAAGCTATTCCTTAACGTACAAATAATATTAGATGGTTTACACAAATACTACTTCATAAACTTAGGAACTTTATAGACTTAGGAACTTTAAAATTTAGAATGTTTAATATTCAAAATTCAAAAATATTAGTTAAAAGTTTACGCATTAATAAACAGAATAAAATTCTCGCAAAAAGTGCCAATGACTTTAATATCTAAAGTGCTTTGCACCTTTTATCCCTTTTGGTCAGAAATCTAAACTGTACGGACACTCTAGATATTTTGCTTAAAAAACTGTCAAAACTTTTTCACTAATATTTCTGAATAGAATGGGTTACGTTCTTTGATACGAGGGAAATCGCATTCGCATACATATATAAAGGAACATAATGAGAAGAAATGAATGAGTAATTTTCAAGCTGAAAATTTAAGATCTTCACTGCCTCCTACGTTAATCATGAACGAACTCATAGAAACAACTTCTTTTGCAATGTGAGTAGGTCTTCTCATAAGGGTTCAAGAAAAAGGAGTGTAAAAGTTATAAAAATGAGACAATATTCGTATTAATAATAAAACTCAAAATAAATTCAAAAATCAATAGTGACATCAACTGAATATAGCCTCAAAAGCATGTTTACAAATTAAGAATAAAACTATTACAATTTTTACACGTAGTCTTTCAAATCCGAAATGTAAGTAAATAACATGTATGTTTATTAGACAATTGCAATTAAATTTTAATTGTAGCATCGGTAGCTTTAAATGGAGATGTAACAGAACTCAGGCTGTACACTTGTATGCACGAAAAATTACTCCATTTCTTTGTCAGTTCTGCATTGACTCCTAGACGTTTTCCTTTAACAGTAAATTCGTGATTTTCAAATGAAAGACGAGCTATTATAGAGTGTAACTGTTAAGTAAATGAGACGATACGATGTAATACATATTGTTAGTTTAAATGCATCACACTGCCAAGATATCTTAAATTACATTATTAAAAGGTTGTAATATACATGGGTTCTAAAGTAACTAATAGAATTGCAGTAACTAATTGAACTGCTTAAGATGTAAAATTTCTGAGTTTTCTGGAATAGACCATTCCATCGATTTTCAGTATCACTGTTAAATTGCACGTCCTTTTAACATCGCAGCCCTGCCTGCCATTTCATTCAACTCTAAATTTCAATAGGTTCTTTTAAACCAGTAGTCACGCCACGACGAATATGGTAGAAAAAAAGTACCCATTTTTGGGGTGATACCTACCCTGCATTTACATTGTCCGTGTGCCTTATATCACTTTAAACACAGTGAGTGCATTGAATTTCTATATTGGTCCTAATTTCTTAGAGTTGAATTGTTCGCATCCGCAAGGCACTCGCAGAGTTTCTCATAAGATTATTTGTAAATTTTGCAGGAACCCGAGGAAGTCATAACATTTTCATCAATCGACTGATTTGTAGTTATTTCTATTAGTTTGATAGTGTTTGTTTTGGATACATTATAATTATCATGTTGGTGTGGTGATCAGACTACTCGCAGAGGCAGATCTGACTTTGGTCCCCCTGAAGTTGAGGTGAACTCATCAAATTCGCTGCTAGTTCCCTAGGACTTCTTCAATACCTTCCACTTCTAATTCCACTATCTTATCCATATTTATGTCCATCATTTATTAAGTCAACAACAGCATCGCTATTTCACAATGCATACGTCATACGGAAGAGACCAAATGACGGCATTTTAAGATTTCTATCTTCGAAACTAAAACAATTTTGGCGCTCCTCCGAAAATGCATGTCATACATACATACATACATGTAAGTCATTCCAATAAAGCATGGGCATTTGTAGATAACGAATAATATTTGTTAACAACGAAAACTTTGTAAGTCATTAAGTTTCAATTTGTAATATCACAAAAACAATAAACAGAAAATGAAAAGTGAGCCAAGTTAAGGACTGTTTCCCACGTATGATTACAAAAAAAGTTTTCAACATCGTCCTCGTTGCAAGAATATTCAACTAAACCTCAGTCCATGTGTGATCGCAATACTCATGCTTCCTCCTCCCAACACACGCAACACAATTCACAGCATCAAAAGGCAAATAACAAACAACGGGAATTCGCAAATAAAGTAGAACGAGCGCTGCCAACTCGCGTGTCCAACTCACACATCGCGCGCAGAAAAACCAATCAAGAGGCAGCTGCGTGCGGTCGGAATGCAGAGCGGGCGGAGCGGGCGCGGGCGCGGGCGTGGGCGGCCGCAGCCACGCGCAGCAGGGGGCGGATTGCCCACGCCCCGCCACCACCCCAACCCCCGCGCCACGCCACGCCGCGCCGCGCCGCACTCCGCTTCGTCCCCCTCCCACTTCCCATCGCTACCCCCCAAGTTTGTTCCGCCCCACCCAGCTCCATCGCCTCTCCCCCAAATCATCACCCCACTACATACCGCCACGTCTCGCCTTCGCTTTCTCCTCTCAACCTTCGCCCCACATTTCTCCTACACTCTCCGTTGCGCCTCAACCTCCCGCTTTCCCGCCCACCCACTTTCTCTCAACTCTTTCCCGCCCCTACTCTGCTCCTTGACGCCACAACCTCCGTACCTCTCTGGGCCCCAACTTCTATATCGTGTACCTCTCGCTGCAGCCTGTTTCGACTCAATTACCGCCCGGACCCAACCTTCCTCCACTCTAATCCATCCCTAACTTTGCCCCTTTCTGCTCATCCCTGTTCACCCTATCACCTATTTACTCTATTCAGCCCGGTCTAGTCTCGCCAAAACCTTCTAGATCATCTAAACTCGCGTGTCCACCTCACACATCGTCCCGCCCTGCACTACACCGCCACTAGCTCCGCCCCACCCCATCTCAAACTTAGCTCAGCTCCGACGCGCCTCAAATTCCTCCCACCCCCTCGTTCTGCCTCGCCCCATTCCAATATTTTCCCTACCCGTTTCCAATATCGTCTTCTCTCGAATCTCCTCTCCCTCCTGTCCCGCCCCATCCAACCTCAACTTACTCCCTCCCTCTCAGTTTCGTCCCGTCTCGACACAATCTCCTAACCAACGTCACTCGACTCCATTCCACCCTATCCTCCTTCCCCTTATAATCTTCACCCTGTTTCTTATCACCTATCTCTCCGCCCAATCCCAATTGATTCCTCACTTTGCTCCACTCCCAATCAACACCCGCTCCGGCCCGCTATGCTCGGTCCTCCCTATACCATCTCAATATCGCTTCATCCTTATCGCCTTATCCGGCTCCGTCATCTCCAATTCATCAGCACTTGGCGCCGTCCCTTCCCACCACACTCAACTCTCCACTCCGTCCTTCTCCAACAAACACCGTGCAGCAAGCCAGCTTCCTCTCTGCCTCTCCCAAACTAATCGACCCTTCTCCTCCTGCGTGCGCCTCTCCCCTGCAAACCCTTGCGTGCACCCAACATTCTACTATCCCCCTGACTCACCAAGTTAGTTTGAATCAACTTTTCTCCAAATCACGTTGCTTTTCTCTACATAAAGTTTCTCCATTTCATATTTTTCACAAAAGTATTCGCAGTAAATTACTCTTCACTTTAGCTTCGCTTCTACATGTGTGAACGTATGATTTATCGTAAAGCGCTAGAAATATACCATGGAAAACTAGATTAATTTGCGCTTTAACACCCTGACAAGGCGTCATCCGATCGTCAGAGAGGAAATGATTGTTCTGTGAAGAATACATCTATATGAATATTTTTTGTAATTCAATGTGATTTTAATCTTGAATTATTTGTCACAATAGAGAATGCGTCACAATACTACTATTCTGGGCAATAATGTTTTCATCTATTTCCACTTTCAATGTTGCCGTTCTTGATTTCATCAACCTATTCATCTATACTGACTTTCATTCTGCATGGTAATAGTCATGGCTCTTACAAATTTCAGAAATAAGCACTTAAAACTGAAGTGTGACAGACCTTCCTTATTACTATGATTATTATGATTTTTTGTTACTATTATTATTACTCATATAATCTATGGTGAATATTTTCAAAATTTATCGATATTCTCTACTTCTCTAGTTTAATCAAACTCTGTGTTTATTTTGAAACTATCATTTGCAGTTGAAATTTCTTGAATTTTCGCAGATCAAATCCATTTCAAGATAAATTGCCAACTCGAAGGCAAAGAAGAACGAATTGTGCTACATTATTCGAGA
Organism: Acheta domesticus; assembly: GCA_031308135.1. NCBI lineage: Eukaryota > Metazoa > Arthropoda > Insecta > Orthoptera > Gryllidae > Acheta > Acheta domesticus. The sequence goes on along the minus strand of JAHLJT010009436.1, from coordinate 93,238,578 downwards.
GAAATGAATATTTTCATACTAAGACAAAATAAAATCAGTCTCCCAGTTTGGTATGGATTTGCCTTTCACGTACTCATATAGTAACAACAGAAGTGTTTGAAGTTGCTTTACTGAATGACTGCTTCCACTTGTGTTTTTCTATATAATTCCCCTCGGCACCCTCGCGCCGTCCGTCAGCGGGCGCGCAACCTCCCTCCGCCTGGATGGAGCGCTCCGGGCGCGGGGAGGGCGCAAGCCAACGGGCATTCGACAGATTTCAATTACCGACGCGAATGCGTCGCTTTATGACTCGCTAAACAATATTTATCCGGCAACTTCTTTGAAAAGCAAATCGACGTTCTGGCCCTTCCTATCATTGCCGCTCTCCGGAGCTATTGCTTTCCGCGCCCGCACCCCGGAGTTCCCACATGAAGACCCTTGCAGCGCACAGATTTTCAATACTAACTACATAGGTGGATCGAATTCAATCAATATCTGGAGGGGAATTCTAGCGGCTGACTGCTCTGAGAGGAGTTTTCTGTGGTCTCTCTAATGAATCAGATGAATCCCGGTGCAGTACCCATCACCGGACCGCAGATGGTGCGCGATATTTCCTTCCTATTTCTTGCCCCCTCTTCTCGCCTTGCCCACACACATTTACAAGCAATACACAACCGCACATATCGGTAGACAATTGAAATCTTAGACTTTGTCCCGGCTGGTGATGTGCCGCGCTGGAGAAGATACCTGAAGAGGAAAACCCCACTTACGGACGTGCAGATCGGAGTCTGATCATAGTTTGTGTGCCCGAAAACCAAATACAATCAATAAATACATGAATATACCTATAAAAGCAGAAAATTAGGGTCTTGGGAACACAAATAGGAATGAAATAAGAGGTTTCATGGATAGAGCGAATTTGAAACCTTTTGAAATAAATCGAAAATAAAGTGCACGGTAGATACTATTATAGCCATTAACTTAAATTTTCTAAAAGAATAAGGCGAAAATAAGTAAAATATTATCAAGTTCTTTCGTATTGTTGCACTTACCGCTACTTTGGACGTTTCTAATACGATATCTTTCCTCGAGTTTTGTTCATGCGACAATAATTATACACTAGCGCAATTTCTTAAGATTATCTCAAAATAAATTTTATCGTCTTGGTGAAGTTGATAACATTGGACTATTCCCTAGCTAGGGAATCTGAACTAGTAGTAATAATTATAAATGTAGACAATACTACAGGTTTGATTTGATAGTAGTGGGCAACGATTCTCCCACTCTTCTCGCATCCAGCAAACATTTCAAGAAAACGTGCGCGGACAGAACACAGTTTCCATCAATTATTCTTGAACAAGACCTCCTGGTTCCTGTTTACAATTAATATACTTTCGTATCATCTTCACTGTCACGTTCTCCGGCCACCCACATTCTTTAATTTAATACGAGTTTTCAATTTGCGCTCACAAGTACCGTGAAACCGGGTAGTTGTATTGAATATCGGGGCCACGTCACCCCGCCATGCCTTCCCCTCTACCTGCTCTGCCGCGCGTTTCGTCCCCTGCTCCTGCAACCGGGTTCACCCCCACGTGAGCGGAGGCGCACTGCTCGCTCCACCCCCTGCGACCCGCTCGCTCGATCGGAGTTAATTTGAACATTATTTAATTACAGGAATGGCTCCTTTTACAAAGCACTCCATCGCCGGACGCAACAGGCCACACCACGCGAACGTTTCAGCGTTTGGAGTTTTTTAACCGACGAGGAACACGACAGCAGGGGATGCACACAGATTCATTAATAACCACTCGACGATTAAGGTCTTTTTGTATACGTCAGTCTGAATCGATTAGGACCCGTGCAGCTTGCAGTCGAGTGGAGTGTATTTATTTTTCTTTTGTTTTACATTCAGCGAGATTCTGATGAAATTGAGAGAACATTTCAATGAAATCCTACCGTAGTCTTGAAAGGCAGAGAAAGTTAAAATGACGAAACATATTTTTGACATGAAAAGCTTTTGCTTTCGAAAAGCAATTGTGTCTTGCTAGAACTGGATTTAAAGAAACTCTAACACTAAGTATCGTTTAAATCCTTGCAACTCTCCTACCTGTGTTTAAGAGTTGATATCGTTTTGTACAGTGAAGAAGCCTTTACTCGACCACGTATGAGTCACGTGCAGATATAGCGTAGCTGTTGTGACATGTATGAAAAAATCGGAGCAAAATTTACTCCTGCGTGGTCCACAAAGGTGTAACGCGATAACGCGCATGTCCATCCGAGCAGAAATGGTCACATTTCAAAGAAGTTCTTCCATAATACATGTAGTTCATAGAACTGAAGTCGGTGCTAAAAATCTTTACAAGTACGTGAGAGAAAGTGTTCAGCCGGGTAAGATGGTAAAAAGTGTCCTCAGCGAAATGAAGCACAAGGTTATTAAAACTTATTTTGACGTAAAAATGTCAAAAATGTTAATCAAGTTTTCAACTTTCTAAACATAATCCATATCTCCTACACAACAATAAATATTACTTTTTACATTTTTATTATCAATTAAATACTGAAATTACCTCTTCACAATTTTTTTATTTAAATGTATAATTCGATCTTAAAACCTTGCCTTTTTCGCTACCGCTTACGCAGTAGAGAGAAAGTTATGTAATGCTGCGAGAAAAAGCATATTATAAGAACTACCTCCTCTTTATTGTATATTTTATTTAACTACTGAAAGTGATCAGACGGAAAAGGATGCCCTATGGCTGGACCATCACCACCAATGAAGACCTTTATTTATTATTTATTTGAGGTAAGAAGAAAAGTAACGATATACGCGTCCGATGGTAGATCATAGCAATCGTAGACAATGTTGGGAAACCCACAGGTCCACGTGAGTCGACGGGCTGTGCGCGGCAGCGGCGGCGGCCGGTGCGAGGTGCGTGGGCGGGTGAAGAGCGAGGGAAGGGGAAGGCTATCGACCTGAGCGCACGTGGATTGCGCGTGTGAGCCCCACGGGCCCCAAATGAAGCCGCGCCGGCCGGGGCCGGGCGCAGAGACTGCGGGCGCCGCGCGGCGCGGAAGGCAGCCGAGGGACCGTTCGTGACCGCGCAGCCTCCGCCGGAGAATTTGCCGCCGCTCGCACGCGGAATACTGAGCCCGGGCTCTGGGGTGTTTCCACGCAGGCGCCGAGAGCCAGTTACGAGCCCCAAAGTGACCCGCAGTGCGTGGGCGTGGGTTGGAATCCACATCAAAGACCGAAACGACGGTTGCCTCCGAAGGTAGCAACAATTTTTACTTTATCGCATACTACAAACGAAGCGTAGAAGCATATCACTCCACTTTGTAAGGAGAGTGTTACAAGCAGAATAACAAGTCATAAACATCGTTTTGATGTATTCTTTAGATTATTAAAAAAATACACAACTAATGTTTTTATACATCACTTACATCGTTAATAATTATATTACGTGCATTTTTATTCATTGTTGAATTTGTGACTACGTATGCTTCAAATTATTTCTGATGAAGTTTCTCCGAAACTCAAAAGTATTCAATGAAAATGAGCTTAAAATTGCAAAATTCCAGAAATTCTCAAACAATATTTTCTCAAAAATTACTTTATTTTTTCTATTGCTTTAAGGATAGTGCTACATGTACTGAATAACACGACATAAACGCCATTTTGATGGATTCGTTTGATTTCTCAAAACCTATCAAAACCTAGCTATTCGGGCAACACCGAAATGCTAGCCTACACTAAAAAATAGAAATCTAACTAGTGTAGGGAAGTCTGTGTCAGTTTTTAGCACCACAAGCTTTTTAGGAAACGCAACCTCAGGTAAGACATTTGATAATACATAATTGAAACGTCACGTATTGTCTAGACTGACAGAATTCGATGTGCCATTGTTTTCTTATGACCACCAATTACATTATTAGCCAATCGCTGACTTAAAGTAATACCACCCATGTTTAAATATACGAAACCCATAACAGCAAATTGATACCCATAACAACTAATCACATTTTTTCAAAAACACATATCCTAGATGGTGATTCATTTCGGGTGTAAAAACAAGCCAGTGCAACAAGGTCGCAATGAGATCATCTCAACGGTAGTAAAATTATGGTAGATAGCTCACTTTGTTGCGGATTGCAGGTTTTAGCAATAAAACATCATATTGTGAAGTGTAGGTGTCTGTAAGCTGATCAACCATCGTTACAGTGGTTCAATATAAATTGTAGGGCAAAGACGTTGGTCTGTAAACCAGAATACTTCGGATGAGATGTGTACCTGGTGAAAAAACGTTAGTCAACTTATCTCGCAGTTGAACATTTGGAATGTCATGGGTGTTTCGATGAACTTAAAATATTTGTCCACTAAGAAGCAACCACATCACAATTTTCAAGGACCCTCATATTATGAATAATATTCAATTTATACAGATGCCCTACGTGCTTCATTAAAAATAAAAAAATACATAACCCTAAATTACAACTCGGGTATTTAATGAAATAATGTATTTACAGAGAACGATATCATAACAATATACAAGTGAACATTATTATGTCGTTTATGACAGATACACACAATTGCAAAAACAAAAGTGCTCGGAGAAAATCGTTTTCGAAGTTTTGAAACATAATTGCTGATAGTCCTTTATGCCGTACATATCTCCATGGGCAACACCAATTATTTACAAAAAGTTAAATGTTGAAATAATTATTATTAACAACAAATATATTCATTAAAATTTGGGTTTACAAAACTCCCACACGGTTGCCCGTTCTAGTTAACATTTGACAACTTTTGTTACACAACAAATATATGACAAAAACTAACTTCATACAATTTCACATGATGATGCAAACAGAACTGTATCACCACGCGAAAATGTACAGCACACAGGGTGACGTAGGCTCGAGAGGGAAGGTGTCAACCAAATTACAGAACAGGTGTAGGTCATTTCTTGCGTGCGGCAAAGGCTGCGATGTAGGGGAAAGGCAATTAATTTGCATACGAAATGTGAGGCAACGCAGAGGGCAATTCCGCCTAGGCTGTCTCTTGCTTATTAGCCCTTCAGATGCAGGGTGCGAAAACGGTCACAGAGGGGCTTCGTGAGGATGTTGGTATTTTGTATACAAACGACAAGCGTGGAGATAATCCTCCTCTCACACTGTCGTTGAGTTCACTATCAGACACAAAACTTTATATTGCAGTAGCATTTGCAATTATGTTAATTTATTTTCTCACAGTTTTGTCACTTTAATATTATATTTTTTAAGCACGTACTTCACGGAGTCTGTGTGTCTTAGCCTTGTAGATTATCACCTTCAGTGCCTACTGTACCTTCTTTGTCCCATTAACTTTGCAATATATGAAGTTGTCATTTCTCCCTCTGTAAAAACCGCCATGTCCCTCACTTATTCACTTCCATTTATTTAAACGCTTCTGTCATCGTCGTCCACATTGTTACAATCAACAACATCACGATCGTCTTATTCCCATTCGTTTTGCCCCACATACATCATCAAATCTATCTTTCATATTTACCTATTTTCGACCTCTGCTCTCTATATGAGTACTATACTAAATATGCGAATTCCTTTTTTCGTTTTTCCTCACCATTTGTTTTTTTGTCCTTCATCTTCAAACTACCTGACTTTTCAACCTCAAACGCACTTTTCGGCAAAGTCTGAACTTTCCGGCTATCCCATTTCTCTCTCTCACTCTCTCTCTCTCTCTCTCTCTCTCTCTCTCTCTCTCTCTATTTCTGCCACCATCACCTCACCAAGCCGTCATATCTCCCAGCCTCGTCCGCACGTTGCCAACTTGACGGTGCTGAGGGGTAGCCGTGCGAATTGGCCGCTGCATTATTTAACGTCACCGAGAGGAGAGGGCGCTGGGAACTCACCGCTGCAGCTGGTGTGCAAGTGACTCAGTAAACGTGCAAAGCATCCAACGCTAAGCAATATCCTTAAGAAATCTATGAGGATAACTATACGAGTACAGATAGTACAGTATTTAGAGCAACACGATGTTCACAAAAATTATTCGATCTTTGTCGCCTCACAATTTTCTTGAAGATAGATTCCTATTCTGAATTATTTTATACGATGTAAAACAAATGTACTATAGGATATAAAATGTTATAAGAGTGATAATGTGAAACATGAAGGGACCTTAATTTATCAATGCATTTATAAAGCAATGACATCCATAAATACCATCCAATAGTGAGTTAAATTGTAATTAATATAATATGAATGACTCACTCTTCAAAACATGTACTAACGCTCAGAAGGTCACTCAGACACTTTGACGTTTCCTCCAACCAGAAATAACAATAAAAATGTACTTTCGAGTAAGGAAACATGTTATACTTCACTAATACCAGGGGGAGTGTTTGTGACATTTTAAAATGCTATGACAAAAATGTTATATACACAGTGAATAGACAGCGGCAGAAGACAACCGGATACACGATGATCGATCTGACTTGCCCGGATCCGCTCGCGCATCAAAGCCTAGCAGCCGGCGATACTGTCACGCGCATCGCGGGAGCGGCGATGAGCTATTTTCAGGGGCGGCCATCGACACTAACTAGATCTCGACGGGGCGCGCGCCTGCCGCAGGCAGCAAAGCCGCGGGTCGGTGACGAGCCGTGAGCGCCAATGCGAAGGGCAACGCCCCTTCCGAGCCCGCCGCCGCACACCCACGTCACAACCATGGCCAACGCCACCGCCATCGAATCTGCCATTACCGGCCCCGTCACCGCCACTCCCGACATCCCCGCACCCGGTCCCCAAACGCCGGACACTCCCTCTCCTGAACCAGAGCCCCATTCCACATCTCCACGCATGGGCCCGTCACCCTACTCCCGGCTCCGACATCTCCACAGCGGGCTCAACAATCCTGCTCCCGTTCTCCATGTTCCCGTCCGCGATTCAGATTCCACCGCTCCTGCCACAGTCACCCTCTTTCCAGGCCTGTACACTCCCGATTCTCCCGCTTCAAGGCCCCTACACTTCAGTCACGGGCCTCAACATACCTGCTCCCGGCCAGATGTCTCTGCTACCAGCCTAGAAACCCGCGTTTCCGATCCCAACGCAATCTGCTTCCCGGCAACATCCCCGCTCTCGGCCCCAACATTCCCACTCCCAGCCCGTGTCGCTCGAAAGAGCAGGCAGCACGATCAGTGGCAGTGATGGCGGAGGGGCGACGGGGAGCGGGGAGCGGGGAGGCGCGGTGCGGTTAGGAGTGAGACCGTAGTGCGAGCGCTGCCCACCGCGATCGCCCGCTGGCCGGCCCATGCCGCTCGCGGTCGCCCCCGCGCGGTGACCGCCGTGCGCGCGTCGCCGCCGCGCTCCACCCACACCGCATTGTCGCGACTGCCCTCTGATCGGATGACGCAAAAGCGAGAGCACAGCTGGTCCTGGCGGAACCCCACTTTGACCGCTGATCGCCAGACATTTCGACGTGACCAATATCGGAGTGAATTGTCAAGAGAGATGGCTACTCTAACTTCTCTGTCAGAATTCTCTCCAGAATAGTATTTTTTTATTGAAAACATGTGGCATCTTACGATGATGAATTTTCTAAAACGTCATAGGTTGGAAAATTTTACAATTTTCAAACCATCATTACCTTTTTCGTAAACAGTACAATATGGTTGTATACTTTACACAGCAAGGAAACGTATCGAAGGACTTTATACTGGGTCCCAATTGGATCAGTTCTATTTAAAAGTTGAACGTACGGTGACTTCACTAAATCTGTTGTTTGCCTGTTACATTATTCGCGATAAGCCAACAACGTTCCATCTCATTTTTTTCGCATTTGAAACGTACTACCTCTAGATCACAGCGTTGATGTGCTTCAAACGTCTGTCGCAAGCTCTTCATACCGGCTAAATTCACTCACCGTCATCCCTGTCTCTTGCGTGTCCTCCATTATCGCCGAACCGTTCCTATGACCCTTCCGCCCACATACGGCTCGCTCCCCTGGCAACCCTTCTCACCCACGCCGCTCTACCCTGACCCTCCCCGCTCCCCCGATTCTCCCGCTCCGCCCCAAAGCTCCCCGCTCCACCCAGACCCTCCTCTTCGCTCTGTCCCGACCCTGCGCCCTCCGCCCCGATCCTCCCCGCTCCGTCCCCTGACCCTTCCCACTCCATCCTAACTCTCCTCCTCGCTCCCGCCCGACCCTCCCCGCCCTACCTTGACTCTTCCCACCCCACCTCGACCCTCTCCACACCACTCTGACCCGCTTCTCCCTAAACTCTCCCCGCCCCAACCCTTCTCGTCCCGCTCCGGCCCGCTGCCACCCCCCGCCGCCACCCCCCGCCGCCGGCCCCATCGCAAACTTCATTATCTGTTCGGCAGAGGAGCGGCGCACGAGCCGGCTCATCGATTATGCAGGCCCACTACAATTGACTGCGGCGCGCGTTTGCACGTCGTGAGCGGCGCGTGGGACGCGGCGGCGGGGCGGAGGCGGAGGCGGGCTGCGGCAAAGGACCGCGGTGGGTTTAGTGCCTTGCCACCTGCCGCCAGCCCGCCGCCGCCGCCCGCCGCCCGCTGTGGGGCCGACCGGTGAAGGTGTCCTGCCCGCAACACCCTGTGGTTGCAGCGCCGACAGGTGCTTTCACTTGCCGTGGATAAACCACTGAATGCACGACGGAATTTTAAATGAGTGAGAGGTCAAAATGTTGCTTTCATAAAGCAATGAAGTGTTTTGTACGCAAAAGCCCACATGGTGCAACGCTGGTTTTTTGCATGTGAATGTTCATTCTCCACCTAATCCGTTCAAATCAATACTGACAATCTCTCCATGTGATGATCTCTAAATTGCATATTATATTAAATCCAAATAAATTTCCATAGGACTGAAACACAAAAAAGTCACATTAATACGTTTCATAGTGAAAATATACTGCGATTTTTGTAGGAAGAGCTCTCAAGATAACTCAAATCCCATCTTCGCGATGGAATATGTCACGGCATTTCGTATCATTCACAGTCGTTCCGCTAGATTTCGCACGATCGCGACTGTATGAAGCAGTGCTTGCGATCATGCGACTTCTACCGGCAAGACCGAGAAAAGACGCGAAATGCTGTGACATATTCCATCGCGACGATGGGATTTGAGTTATCTTGAGAGCTCTTCATACAAAAATCGCAGTATAATTTAAAAGCCAACCTACTGTATCTTCGACTGGTATTGGAAATACCATTTAGCATTTGAATTTTATTAGCACTCATAAATAAATATTTTAGGATAATTAACTAACAATAATATTTTGTCTATTATCTAAAATGTTAAGAAAATACTACAATTATCTAACTAACAATTTTGTAACGATAAATGATAAATTATTAATTTCATTTTATTCGCGTGTTATTTCAATATTCATATTTCTTTTTATATCATTTTGCCGGGTGGTGAACACCCCATTATAAAAAAGTGTATGTACCGTTATTGAATGCAACCGTCTTTTCATCTTTTATCCGCTCTTCTCTGCCATTGTTCCAAACTGAGCCCAGCCATCCACGGCTCTCTCCAGCACGGACGCCGGCGTGCAGAGGCAGATCGCGAGAAAAAAATCCGAACATTTTATTCCAGTGGGTGCGATTTACTGGCCGGCCACCTGGCACCGTCACACGCACGCGACCGCCCAACGGATGCGGGTGGGGCCGTGGAGGGGGACGAGGAGGAGTGGTGGGGAGGAAACAGGGAGATCAACAAAAGGAATCAAACAGAAGAGTCTGGTGAAGTAGACTAAGGGCGTGACGGTCAAGGAAAGAAAAAATGGATCAGAAAGGGTGAGACGAGGAAAAGGCGGAGAAGAGCAGGATAGACTGTGTGCAGGATACAGCAGGATAGACTCATAGAAACGTGTCAACGAGGCCACCTTAAGGAAGAAAGTTAAGTAGCCTGCAGGCTGAGTGTACAGAATCTTCAAACAGAATGTTATAATTAGGAGAAGTGTGCAAATTACGTATGCGAAAGAAGAAAATCAATAATATACTCGAACTGCATTAAGCCCATATTTTATCTACTTTTTACAAACTATTCAAACTCCTATTACTATTAAAACAAGCGAGAGACAGAGAGAGAGGCGCAGTGTGTGTATGTGTGTGTGTGTGTGTGTGTAAGAGAGAGGGAAACGGGGCACTCGAGGCACGTGGCACCTACCTACAACGCGCCGCGCGCTTTAGAACAGCTGGGTGGGCGGGGCAAATGGAGAGGCTCGGCAACAAAGGGGCCGAATACACGGTGCTGCACATGGCACGGACGTGCGGTTTGCATGGGAATGGAAACGGGGAACAGCCGAGAGAAGAGGACAAACGATGAGTCTCATGTAAAGAGGAAGAGAGAAGAGACGAAACGAGAAGCGGTAGTGCAAAGGGAAACAGCTGGAACAAGGCATAAAAGCACAATAAGTGAGAGGGAGAGAGAGCGAGAGAAAGGCGGTAAAAGGGAAGAAGTGAGTAATGAAGGGAGACAGAGAGAATGGTATTACCATTCAGGAGAAAATATGCACGTACAGCGAGCGCAGGCTCAAAATCATACGGTGGGTATGTGAAAGCCTCACAGAGTGTTCGTGTTGTGTGGATGAGAGAACGGAAATACCGATAACTGCGAGTTAGAGTAGAGTCGGCAAGTTGGCTCTACGATTTCGGAAACGACTTTCAACCAACTTTCGGGGATTAGAGTTTCATTGGGTTCTTGGAGTCTGTCTCCCAGAACTAAACATTCCATAATCTCTTCAAACTTCATTACCGTACTTCCAGTGTGGGTGTCATTCCAAGTAGAGAATTAGGAGAAGTCTTGAAAGATCATTATCGAGATAAAGAATTCCGGGAAGAACATTCATTCATGCAACTATTGTATTTAAAATACAATACTGTTTACCAAATTCAACTGCTTTAAATATCCTGTAGGTCAAATAAAATTTCACACAATTATCATGTTGAGTAAGAAACTTAAATTTCAAAACAAAACTCAACCTAAAGCAACATTACGATAATAGACGGATCAAAAATTGTCTAATGTTGGGAAATCACAACAGCTTTGAGGGCGTTTTTGTCAGCGCGCAAGGAAGGAGTCCGTCCATACCCAAACGAAATCATTTAACGAGGAGCATCCCCTTATCGCAATCGATTAAAAAATCCTCCGAACGGCAAGGCACCGAATTCGCGCCACTTCCAGCGGTGGAATTGCAGGGGTACAGCCGCGCGTTGCCGCGCCAGCAAGCCACAGGCCCAGAGCGGCGAAACCGCACTCGAAATTGAATTCTGCCGCGAGCGGGCGGCCGGGCGGGCAGACGACACGGGCGACGCGGGCGACACGCCCGGAGCGGCGCACCCCGGCGCTGCCGGAGGGCGGGCAAGCACGTCGCCCCTATAAATAAAAGGGCGGTCACGTCGATATCCAGCACCCTCGGGGCGGCAAGGAACCTCTCGGCGCTAATCTCGCCTTCTGCCTGTCGGGGAGTTGAGTAGTGAATGGGCAATAAGTTTTCACACAACAGAACTCTACAAACAGGTATTTATGTACCAAGCCGGAAATGTTGCGGATTTTTTCTGTCACCCTATCAAAAAGACGGCAAATAGTATTTTCAATACGAATAGGAAAAATACCCCGTTCTTCAAGAAAGTATTAATTTTGAGGGGAAATGCATCAACTATTTTTGTACACTTACAAATCTATAATTCTAAAATGCAGACGGTTTCAGGAATTATAATAAATGTGTGTGTAGTTCTCATAGTTGATATTAGTGCTGTATGTTACAATGACAGTGTCACAATGACCATTAAGTAACGTATTTATCACCTAGACAGTAATTATTTAAAAATAAGCGACATCAAAGTTGAATGATGTAACTTCAAGGAACGGAAATGTAAAAGATCGCCAAATCATATTTACTGACGTAAAAATATTAGTTAAACTTCAATATTTCAAACGAAACTTCATCACAATCAATCAACTTTTGATAAAGTTGGATGATGAAATGAAATGATTTCCCCCATTTTTACGGCATGTTTCGGCGTGAGGTGGTGTTACCATCTAGGGTTTGGAAGCTAAAATTGTTAATCGTACACGACCAAAAGAGTTTTATTTTTACCGACGATTAACAGTCAATAAAATACAAATTTAGAAGTGAATGCACGAAAGAAATATATTAACCTTCCGGCGGGCGCGTAGCGGCACTCAGTGCCGCATTCTTACATTTTTGTTCATTTCGTGTAAATAATTGATGTCGCACTATAGATCTTATAGTAATTCTTCATTCATTATATTTTCAACCGGATGAAACTCAAATCACGATTTTAGACACTGCCGATTGTTAGCACATTTTGCTCGGCGCGGACAAGTTCCTGCGACTTCCGCCCACCTGGGCACTCTTTGGAGTGCTTCCCGCTAAATTATGGGAGTTCCATGCTAGACCAGGGTGTCATGGGGGCGCCAATTCCAAAATTCGCGCGTCCCACTTTAAAAAAAAATCCATCATCAATCAATCAATCAATCAATCAATCAATCCATCAATCAATCAATGAAATGGAATGAAGACATTAATTAAATCATTGTTTCCCCGCGCCTTGATGCATGTGACAGTTCTTCCGCCGCCCTGCCAGGTTGCAATCAGCTACCCTCGCCGCCGACACCGGTGACGTCACTACATCACCACCGTCACCGCCGCCACCAACACCATCGCGCCGTCGCGCCCGTATCTCTCCCCCCGCCTACGTCCGCCCCCCGCCGCCAGCTAGCCGGCTGCCCGCCCCTCTGCGCCCTGCCCGGGGTCGGAACCCGGGGCACCGCCAGAGCATGTGCGGACAGCGGGCGACACAGCTGGTGGAGTGTGGGCCAAGCGGATGGAGCTATGGTGGACCGGGAGCATGAAGCATCCACGGCGGTGAAGGGCATTTTTCACGATTTCTGCATTTGAGACCCTCTACTGGACAGCGGTGTGATTTGTAGGAGCGGTGGTGCTGTGACAGTGGTGTGGTTCGACAACCCGGCCATGTGTGCCTCGTAACCTTTCAATGTTACATTCATTTGGTTTTTGCTTGCTGTGTTAGTCAGGTAGCATCGCTTGGTCAGTGTGTGCCTTTAATTTTGTGTTTCGCAACACTGCAAGAGTTTTGTGAAATTGTTAAAGTTTTGTGAAATTATTAAAGTTTTTTTTGTATTCTTTGACATTTTATGGTGCCTTGAAACCCGGGAACGAATACTTCGTTCGTTCGTTCGTTGGTAACACTGACTACGCGAGGTTTTTGTTCACGCCACGCCACGAATTCGTGATGCGCACACGTAACGCGTGCCTTTGTGAATAAAAAAAAACAAAATTACAGTAGAATCATTAGCAGTGCTGTTGTAACATTTACTTGTGTTATGTGCGCTTTGCTTTTGCGGTTTGTATGGTGCAAATTAAAAGCATGTTCTTGGTTACGCCTTTCCAATTCCTGGAAATCTTATGCAGCTTTCCTAACCTCATATTTCACGTTCCTGATCTTAGGTTCTCAAGTTTGTAGGGTTAAATGCATTTTGACGATAGTTACATAGCTCATTTTGCTTATGAAAGTGGTGTTGACTTCCAATTAACAAATACATGTCGGTGCTTAAATTTTTAGATGGTTTTTCGCGCATGAAACTTCATACCCTTTAAATGCTATCGTGAATTATTTCAGTTCTTTTCGTTAGTAAGCAAGCTTATTTAACCATGTCTCAGTCAAAGGTACGGGCTAAGGAGCCAGGTGCAGTTGAATTAAGATTATCACAAAGGTGGAGTCTCGCTATTTGGGAAATTTCACGAATTGAAAATTAATTTGAAAGCTTTGCAACCAGCAACGGTAGCAAGTCTCGCGTGCTTGCGAGATAGGTTATGTGAGGTCTGGAAGGATATCGAAGCTCTTAAAATGGATGCGATCAGCTCCACAGAGTTCTTTAGCACGATTCATGAACAAAATTTTTCGCAATGTGAAAATGCTTACTTGGCTGTAAAACAGCTATTGAATGAAAAATACGAGCCCTTTGAAAAGCCTCTTACTGTTGCCTCGGCGTGTCATCATGCCTCGCTATCGAGCATTAAAATTCCAAAATTTGATGGAAGGTATAGAAATTGGCAACGTTTTCGTGATTTGTTTACTCAATTAGTCATTAATCAGGTACAGATACCGGACTCGCAGAAGTTTGTGCATTTAATGAGTAGTCTCGAGGCCGAACCTCTGAAGTTGATTTCTGTGCTCACAGTATCAGACAGATCCTTTCAACAGGCCTGGGCTTTATTAAGAGATCGTTATGATGATAAATCAAAAATTTTAGAAGAGCACATTCTTGCTCTTTTCTCCTTTCCTTCCCTCAAAATTGGTGATGCCTCCTCCTTAAGAGAATTGCACAATGTAGTAACTTCTCACTGGCTATCTATGTCAGCAGTTCTCACTACAGTCCCTATGGCTGAAATAATAGTACAATTTTTAGTGCTCAGTAAATTGGATAACAAAACAAGGGAAGCATTTTTCCTTGCTAAAGCAAAAAATGATATTGTTCCATTGCAAAATGTTTCAGATTTTCTTTCACTCCGGGCAAGAGCCCTAGACATTGCCCCTCTTGCTAATCCTGATGTGAATTCTGTTTCAGTTAGTAAATCTAAGCGCCCTACACAATCTTCACCTGCCAAACAGGTGTTTCAGCTGGAAGAGGGGTCATCAGCTCAAGCCTGCATTGCCTGCAGTTCTGGAGAGCACCCACTTTTCGCCTGCCCTCGTTTTCGTACCCTGGCTGTCCAGCAGAGATGGGATTTTGTCTCTTCTCATCAACTCTGCTACAACTGTCTTCGAAGGAAGGGTCCTTCTCATCATTGCTCACAGCGAAGTTGTAAAACTTGTGGTAAGAACCACCACTCAATGCTTCATAAATTTTCTACACAAAATGTCCATAATTTGGCATCACCTCATTGTTCTAGTGCTCCCAACACCTCTGCTGGACTAGCATCTGCCACCCAGATTACTGCAAAACAATCACACGATAGTAAGGTTTCCACGTTATCACACTTGGTTCTTAGCCAGACATTTAATATTGGTTCTCTCCTTCCCACAGCCATTGTTAATGCAACAAATGAATTGGGCCAAACCCTGCCAGCCAGGGCATTACTTGATTCTGGTAGTGAAGTCTCCTTGATAACTGAATCATTGGTACAGGCCCTCCGTCTCAAGAGAATTAGGCACAATGCTACTATTCATTCTGTTAATGCTCTTACTTCTGGTTCAAATGCTAGAGTTCATGTGTTAATCTCCTCGCGGTGTTGTAGGTGGAAAAGGGCAATAGAATGTTTAGTGGTCCCTGCTATTTCCAAAGCCACCCCCCGGAGGAACATTAATTTAGCTGCCCTGAAGCTGCCTGCTGACCTAAAATTGGCTGATGACCAATTCTTTATTCCTAAAAAATTAGATATTTTATTAAGCTCTTCTTTATTTTTTCAGGTGCTTAACACTAAGAAGAGCAGCCATTGTTCAAAGCTTTTTATTCTTGATACTAAGTTTGGTAATGTCATTGCGGGGGATCGATTGCCCACACTGTTGCCAAGTGCGGCACCCCCAGATCAGTGCTTTTTCTTAACTGCACACTCTCCTTCCTTAGTCAATGATTATGAGAATATTTGGAATTCTGAGAGGATTTCCTCTTCTCGTGATGAAAACTTCTCACACTTGGAGCATCCTTGTGAAAAAAAATTTAATGAGGACACCTTTAGGTTGGAGAATGGGCAATTTTGTGTATCTTTGCCTTTTAAACGTCCTCCACAATTATTGGGGAATTCACATTTTGTGGCCAAACAGTTTTTGCTTGCTTTAGAAAACAGATTTTCTAAAGATAGAGAATTAAGGCATAATTATGTCAAGTTCATGAGAGAATACATTGAATTGGGGCATGCAGTTGAATGTGTCAGTAAGATAGCACCTCCTTTCTATTTTATACCTCATTTTTGTGTGTTGAATCCACAATCCCATACTACACCACTGCGCGTAGTCTTCAATTGTAGTGCCAAATCTTCTTCTGGGTTAAGTTTAAACGACCTACTCTACGCTGGCCCTAACGTGCAATCAGAGCTCATTGACATCATGCTTAGATTTCGATTGTTTAATGTTTGTTTCACAGCAGACATTGAGAAAATGTATAGAATGGTTCGGGTGCATGATGCTGATACTAAATTTCAGAGAATTTTGTGGCGAGAGAACCCTCACGACCCCATTAAAATTTTTACTTTGCAAACCGTTACTTATGGTATGGCCCCCTCCGCATTTCTGAGTACAAGGTGTCTCAACAAGTTGGCTGAGGAAATAAATGAAAATGATCCTGAGGTGGCTTCAGCCATCAAGCAGGGATTTTATGTAGATGACTTACTGTTTGGGAGTGACTGTGCTGAGAAGGCAGCATCGTTATTTCAAAGGATTGTAAAAGTGCTAAAGGGAGCTCATTTTAATTTGAGAAAGGTTAATAGCAATTCTTCATCGTTTCTGGCCACTCTCAACACCACTCACACACAATACACTTCCACGCCTCTGGCCTCAGACAACACACATAGAATATTGGGTTTGACTTGGAACACTGATAAAGACACACTTTGCATTACATACAGCAAACACTCCGATCCAAACACTTTCAACCTCCCGTATATCACAAAAAGGGTTGTGTTGCACTTAATAGCCTCTATTTATGACCCATTAGGTTTTGTGAATCCTTTCTTGGTAAAGTTGAAGCTTTTCCTGCAAAAATTGTGGTCTTTACAGTTGGATTGGAATACTCCTCTTGATTCTGATCTTACTTGTTGTTGGCAGTCCTTGGTTAATGAGATTGTTTTACTGCCATCAATTATATTCCCACGCAAGGTGTTACCCCAGGGTCACCTTCCCTCTTGTCTAGTAGGATTCTGTGATGCCTCTCATAAGGCGTACGGAGCTGCATTATACTTAGTTAATCATGATTCTGCATCCGTTGCGCTTAGCCACTTGTTGTGCTCTAAATCAAGACTTGCTCCCCTGGCAGGGTCGACTATTCCTCGCTTGGAGTTGTGTAGTGCATTGTTATTGGTAGAATTGACCAAGAAGGTAATAAGAGCATTGAGAATTGTGTGTTCTATTAATCAAGTGTATCTTTTTTCAGATAGTTCTATTGTTTTGCACTGGTTGGTGAAAAGCAATCATAAATTGGATGCTTTCACTGCGCATAGAGTTTCAAAGATAGTGGCATCCTATCCACTATCTTGTTGGCGCCATGTAAGCTCGAGACAGAATCCCGCTGATCTGCTAACCCGTGGTGTCTCCCCCCAGGCACTGCAACACAGTACCCTCTGGTTTGTAGGACCGCCGTGGCTGAAGCAGCCAGTGTCAATGTGGGCCAAGCCGTTTGTCGATGCTGAGGTAGCGGATAATGGTAAGGTAGATGCTCTCTGTTGTATGTTCACTGCATACCAAACAAGTATGCCCTCGTCAGATGTAGGTGAAAACCAAAATTCATTTGTTCAAGTGCTGCTTAGCAGATATTCAAAATATCACAAATTGATAAGGGTTTTGGCGCTATGCTTAAGATTCATTAACAATATACGGGCTGCAATTGTTGCTCGCATTGACCCTGCTTCGGCTCAGATGCGGAGAAGGGGTTGGTTGGCACCGCTTGAATTGAGAGAAGCCACAGTGGTTATTATAAGACTCATTCAACTAGACATGTACCCCCTTGAATATAAGGCACTTTCAAAAGAAAAGGGATTACCTCCCAAGTCATCGCTCCTTAGCTTGAATCCTTATCTAGGCCCTGATGGGCTTTTACGGGTGGGTGGCCGTTTAATGAATTCTCAGGTGGAGAGGTTAAACAAGCATCCTATTATACTTCCGCCTAACCACAAATTTACCGTCCTGTTCTTAGAAATGATACACCTCGCATTTCTACATGCGGGCTTAGCATTGATGATGGGATGTGTGCGCCAGCAGTATTGGATTCCCTCCCTAAGACGGGTAGCAAAGAAAGTAATCAATGCTTGTCTGACTTGCAAGCGTTGGCGCGCAATTCCTCTTGGCCAGATTATGGGTTCATTGCCCCCTAGCCGCGTAAATCCTTCTCGGCCATGGGCTCACACATCCTTAGATTATTGTGGCCCAATTTTGACAAGGCCGTCTCTCACGAGATCAAAAATGTCTCAGAAGACTTGGATTGCTGTATTTATATGCCATTCCACGAAAGCTTCGCATTTAGAAATCGTCGAAAATCTATCCTCCTCTCAATTCATTGCGGCCTTTGAACGTTTTGGTTCGAGAAGAGGTTATCCTGTGCACATGTACAGTGATAACGCTAGTACATTCAAAAGTGCTAGTCGTATCCTAGCAGAGGCTAATCGCTTTGTTCTTTCCGCTCGGGATTTAGAGGTTATCACCAATTTTTTATCAGTGCAGGGCACCTCCTGGCACTTTTGTCCCACCTACTCTCCTCACCGAAACTCGTTAGCTGAGGCTTGTGTTAAGAGTCTTAAATTCCATTTGCGACGCGCTTTAGGGCAACAAGTTGTGCCCTTGCTTACATTGTACACCCTCTTAGCCAAAATAGAAGCTTGTTTAAACTCAAGACCGCTTGAAGTCACGTCTACAGATACGGATGTGAATTTGATTTTAACCCCGAATCACTTAGTCTACGGGCACGCGCTTAATACTCTTCCTATAGATACTGACTCGCCTCTTGTGCAGATTACTCCTGCACAACAGTTCCGCCATTTAAATAACAAATTAGCAATAATTTGGAAATATTGGTCGCGAAATTACCTCCACACCTTGCAACAAAGGGTGAAGTGGAAAAGGGAGTCACCACCACTAGCTGTAAATGATTTAGTACTTTTAATTGAGGAATCTCCGCCCTCTCACTGGAAATTAGGTGTAGTGGAGAAATTGTTCCCTGATCAAGCCGGAGTCGTGCGTACTGTTGAAGTACGAACTAGCCAGGGCAAGTTATTGCGACCAGTACAAAAGTTATGTGCACTGGCTAGATCCTCCCACGAGTAAGCCCCAATCCATGATATTTATCTCTACTTTTCCCCCTCTGTCGACCAGAGATGCTCAGCTGATTTTTCTTTCGCTTCGCCGCCTGGTGAACAGGCGTACCACTATCATTTTATAGGTCATACTGCGTGGGCCTGCCACTTGGTTTTTTTGGTGTTCTTTGACATTTTATGCGTTTTGTTAATTCCTTGTTGTACTAATTGGTATAATTTTTTGATTAAGCACTGCTACAAATTCTATGTGATTTTGTTACTTCTAGGTTAGGGTAATTGTTACGAGGTACTCAGTAATGGTTCGAGGTGATTACAATATGTACGCTAGGCAAACGCCTATGCTTTCGTTTGTTGTATGCCCTCCTCACGTGTTTATAGTAGGAATGGAGTCTCTCAAGATAATGCAGAACTGTGGTGGAATCTCAGTGCTTGTTGCTGAAAGAAGTGAGTGGGAGACGGACGGACCTCTCTAAAGCTGGCTAGCCACCTATAGCGGACCACAATAATCTATATGCCATCAATTACTACTAATTAATTACTCTTAAATGATCATAATTTTAAATTAATTACGCCAGACATATTCTAAAAAATCGAGGGTCAGCTAGCTTCAGTCTGAAGCTAGCTAGCCACACAACAAAATAGAGCAAAAAAAACTAGAAAAAATTAACAATAAAGTATTAATTAATTACTATTTAATTACTCCATTTTAACATCATTTCAACAACAAATTGTTTAAACAAATTGAAAATTATCACAAAAACACAAAAAAATGAAAAAAGTCGTAAAACTTTTCCATACCGGCGAAATACTAAATTACTTCTGGCAATTCCTTCACAATATAAATTTTTTTTAAAATAAAATGGTTTACATTAATTACTCCAGACAGTAGTTGTTAAAAAATCACAAAGAGCTTTGAACCAAAAACTCCTGCTTACAGACACAAATTTCAAAAAATCATAAAATATAAACTTACCGGCGGACCACAGCTTTATTAACACTAATTTGTTTAATATACTTCATATTTATTAACTAAATGGCTCACGAATTAATTACTGCATTCAATAGTTTATAATGAGCCCTGAAGCATCAGAAGGACATACTCACGTTCATCTTTTAAACAAATATCCACAGAAAAAAAACTATTCGGCGGAATACAGAAATATTGGTCTAGGGCTCATTACTGGATTTCCATTGAATTAGAAACAATTTCTTTGTATTTATTACTGTGCCGAAAATGCTCTAAAATGGGCATAACTTTTGCACCGAAATCGCGCATTTTCTACAAAAATGTGTTAAAACATCTAGGAATAAAATTTTACCGGCGAACCACAGTATTACCAACTGTAGTTTGTTACAAACACGTTATATTTCACGATAAAATTACTCCAGAATTAATTACTGCTTGCAATTGTTTATAACAAGCATTCAAACTTCGGACACATGAACCTACTACACCACGTACGAGGCAAAAAAAAGCAGAAAAACACCTAACCAGCGGAATACTAAAATGTTATTACCGATTCCATCACTAGAAATCATTTGTTTTAAAAACTATTAGTTGAAATTAATTACTCCGAACGGTTGTTAAGAATCGCACAGAGCTTTGATCCAAAAACGCTTGCTTACCGTCACAAATTTCAAAAAATCATAAAATATAAACTTAGCGGCGGACCACAGCTTTATTAACACTAATGTGTTTAATACACTTCATATTTATTAACTAAATGGCTCACGAATTAATTACTGCATTCAATTGTTTATAATGAGCCCTGAAGCATCACAAGGACATACTCACGTTCATCTTTTTAACAAATATCCACAGAAAAAAAACTATTCGGCGGAATACAGAAATATTGGTCTAGGGCTCATTACTGGATATCCATTGAATTAGAAACAATTTGTTTGTATTTATTACTGTGCCGAAAATGCTCTAAAATGGGCATAACTTTTGCACCGAAATCGCGCATTTTCTACAAAAATGTGTTAAAAAATCTAGGAATAAAATTTTACCGGCGAACCACAGTATTACCAACTGTAGTTTGTTACAAACACCTTATATTTCACGATAAAATTACTCCAGAATTAATTACTGCTTGCAATTGTTTATAACAAGCATTCAAACTTCGGACACATGAACCTACTACACCACGTACGAGGCAAAAAAAAAAAGCAGAAAAACACCTAACCAGCGGAATACTAAAATGTTATTACCGATTCCATCACTAGAAATCATTTGTTTTAAAAACTATTAGTTGAAATTAATTACTCCGAACGGTTGTTAAGAATCGCACAGAGCTTTGATCCAAAAACGCTTGCTTACCGTCACAAATTTCAAAAAATCATAAAATATAAACTTACCGGCGGACCACAGCTTTATTAACACTAATGTGTTTAATACACTTCATATTTATTAACTAAACGGCTCACGAATTAATTACTGCATTCAATAGTTTATAATGAGCCCTGAAGCATCAGAAGGACATACTCACGTTCATCTTTTAAACAAATATCCACAGAAAAAAAACTATTCGGCGGAATACAGAAATATTGGTCTAGGACTCATTACAGGATATTCATTGAATAAGAAACTATTTGTTTATATTAATTACTGCGCCGAAAATGCTCTAAAATGGGCATAACTTTTGCACCGAAATCGCGCATTTTCTACAAAAATGTGTTAAAAAATCTAGGAATAAAATTTTACCGGCGAACCACAGTATTACCAACTGTAGTTTGTTACAAACACGTTATATTTCACGATAAAATTACTCCAGAATTAATTACTGCTTGCAGTTGTTTATAACAAGCATTCAAACTTCGGACACATGAACCTACTACACCACGTACGAGGCAAAAAAAGCAGAAAAACACCTAACCAGCGGAATACTGAAATGTTATTACCGATTCCATCACTAGATATCATTTGTTTTAAAAACTATTAGTTGAAATTAATTACTCCGAACGGTTGTTAAGAATCGCACAGAGCTTTGATCCAAAAACGCTTGCTTACCGTCACAAATTTCAAAAAATCATAAAATATAAACTTACTGGCGGATTACAGCTCTATTAACACTAATTTGTTCAATATACTTCATATTTATTAACTAAACGGCTCACGAATTAATTACTGCATTCAATTTTTTATATTAAGCCTAGAAGCACCTCAAGAACATACTCATGTTCATCTTTTAAACAAATATCTCGTTTTCCTTGTTGCAGACCCTTTAAATCCCCAGGTAGCTGGTTGCATCGGTCCGGCGTGCCGCTGCGTAAGAAACTCTACTCTGGTTTCAAATTATTTTTCGTATTATTACAAACAAAATATTTTATTTTTTTGCCTAATTCTCTATACATAGTTTTGTAACTTAATGTTTGGTGCGGAGAGCTTCACCTCATTACTAATAACGCCTGTATATTTCATGGTATGAACGAAGTCCGATTTATCATTACTGTCGTTTTCTGTACACTCCTCGGAATATCTCGAGAAAATGTTTTTAAAATCTTACTCTCCTGAAGAATGTTAACTTTCAGAATTGTTTACCGATTCACACAATTCAAGCTTCGACTATTTCGAACACTTACTTTCCGATGTCACCATTAGTTCAACTGCAACCTCGTAAGCAAACTGATTTTAATCAACATAAAATAGGCAAAGTCTGGCTACAATGAAGGAAAATACTGCCTAATCTCTTCTGAAGGTAATTAGTTGTACAGGAAACCAGTGCCATTTACCTGAGTGAAATAAAAGATTTAAATATAGGTCCCGCGCCACGGGACAAAAGACTAGAGCCAGGAAAAAGGAAAGTCCCGTGACGCGGGACATCGGACCGCCAGACGAAGACGGAAAAGTGAAAGGACCGCAAAGGGATGAAATGCTCTGAGAAATCTCTTTCCTGTTAGTATTTAAAAGGTTGAAATACTGTAAGCTACAGCTAAATTTTTCTAGGGTGACCGCTGGGATTCCCGAGTAGGGGGGGAAGGTGAAAGTGGTGGGGAGAGAGCCAGAAGGCGGCGCTCGCTGGCGCTCGGCTGGCCTGTCCATACCAAAAACATTAACCTTTTGCACACGCTAGCGAACGCCCTTGGAAATTAATTTGTGGTAGTTTCTTCGCTCGGTATGGAGAAATACCAATTTCACGGGATGGCCTGGCTGTGTCCTCATCATCCATGTTTTCCACGGTCACTGATACTCCTTTCCTCACTATCATAAGTACGAGTAGTATCACTGTCACTGTCTTTCCAATCGTTCGCGTCGTTTTTTTACCTGTAAAAATAACGATTTCTTGATATGGTGCATTAAATGAATGTGTGGCTAATCACACTCTCATTCAAACATTCGAGAGCAGAGACCACATCCTTTCTCTTCTTCTCTTTATTAGGAGTAGAAAATGAACACGATTTTCCCGATTGAATAGAATTAATTTCCTTATTAATTCTGCAAATATATAATTTGCCCGAAGCAGCAATTACTGCCTTAAGAACTGCTTTGATTTTTAATACCTTCTTTTGCTTCTCTTCATTAATTGATATACGTACTTTGTCGACGACTTCACGCGTCTGTGAAGGACCTCCTTATGCAAGTGGCTCTGAACAGGACGCAATGCAATGATCACAACAAAATAATAATCACTTTTACAGAACTTCATACAAATAGCTGTACTGTTAGGGAAATGCAGCTGAAAACTGGCACTTCGCGGAGACGAATAGTCAGGGTCAATGTTTACTGAAAAGTTATGCCCATTTTAGAGCATTTTCGGCGCAGTAATTAATATAAACAAATAGTTTCTTATTCAATGAATATCCTGTAATGAGTCCTAGACCAATATTTCTGTATTCCGCCGAATAGTTTTTTTTCTGTGGATATTTGTTTAAAAGATGAACGTGAGTATGTCCTTCTGATGCTTCAGGGCTCATTATAAACTATTGAATGCAGTAATTAATTCGTGAGCCGTTTAGTTAATAAATAAGAAGTGTATTAAACACATTAGTGTTAATAAAGCTGTGGTCCGCCGGTAAGTTTATATTTTATGATTTTTTGAAATTTGTGACGGTAAGCAAGCGTTTTTGGATCAAAGCTCTGTGCGATTCTTAACAACCGTTCGGAGTAATTAATTTCAACTAATAGTTTTTAAAACAAATGATTTCTAGTGATGGAATCGGTAATAACATTTTAGTATTCCGCTGGTTAGGTGTTTTTCTGCTTTTTTTTGCCTCGTACGTGGTGTAGTAGGTTCATATGTCCGAAGTTTGAATGCTTGTTATAAACAATTGCAAGCAGTAATTAATTCTGGAGTAATTTTATCGTGAAATATAAGGTGTTTGTAACAAACTACAGTTGGTAATACTGTGGTTCGCCGGTAAAATTTTATTCCTAGATTTTTTAACACATTTTTGTAGAAAATGCGCGATTTCGGTGCAAAAGTTATGCCCATTTTAGAGCATTTTCGGCACAGTAATAAATACAAACAAATTGTTTCTAATTCAATGGATATCCAGTAATGAGCCCTAGACCAATATTTCTGTATTCCGCCGAATAGTTTTTTTTCTGTGGATATTTGTTAAAAAGATGAACGTGAGTATGTCCTTGTGATGCTTCAGGGCTCATTATAAACAATTGAATGCAGTAATTAATTGGTGAGCCGTTTAGTTAATAAATATGAAGTGTATTAAACACATTAGTGTTAATAAAGCTGTGGTCCGCCGGTAAGTTTATATTTTATGTTTTTTTGAAATTTGTGACGGTAAGCAAGCGTTTTTGGATCAAAGCTCTGTGCGATTCTTAACAACCGTTCGGAGTAATTAATTTCAACTAATAGTTTTTAAAACAAATGATTTCTAGTGATGGAATCGGTAATAACATTTAGTATTCCGCTGGTTAGGTGTTTTTCTGCTTTTATTTTGCCTCGTACGTGGTGTAGTAGGTGTATGTGTCCGAAGTTTGAATGCTTGTTATAAACAATTGCAAGCAGTAATTAATTCTGGAGTAATTTTATCGTGAAATATAACGTGTTTGTAACAAACTACAGTTGGTAATACTGTGGTTCGCCGGTAAAATTTTATTCCTAGATGTTTTAACACATTTTTGTAGAAAATGCGCGATTTCGGTGCAAAAGTTATGCCCATTTTAGAGCATTTTCGGCACAGTAATAAATACAAACAAATTGTTTCTAATTCAATGGATATCCAGTAATGAGCCCTAGACCAATATTTCTGTATTCCGCCGAATAGTTTTTTTCTGTGGATATTGTTAAAAAGATGAACGTGAGTATGTCCTTGTGATGCTTCAGGGCTCATTATAAACAATTGAATGCAGTAATTAATTCGTGAGCCATTTAGTTAATAAATATGAAGTATATTAAACAAATTAGTGTTAATAAAGCTGTGGTCCGCCGGTAAGTTTATATTTTATGATTTTTTGAAATTTGTGTCTGTAAGCAGGAGTTTTTGGTTCAAAGCTCTTTGTGATTTTTTAACAACTACTGTCTGGAGTAATTAATGTAAACCATTTTATTTTTAAAAAAATTTATATTGTGAAGGAATTGCCAGAAGTAATTTAGTATTTCGCCGGTATGGAAAAGTTTTACGACTTTTTTCATTTTTTTGTGTTTTTGTGATAATTTTCAATTTGTTTAAACAATTTGTTGTTGAAATGATGTTAAAATGGAGTAATTAAATAGTAATTAATTAATACTTTATTGTTAATTTTTTCTAGTTTTTTTTGCTCTATTTTGTTGTGTGGCTAGCTAGCTTCAGACTGAAGCTAGCTGACCCTCGATTTTTTAGAATATGTCTGGCGTAATTAATTTAAAATTATGATCATTTAAGAGTAATTAATTAGTAGTAATTAATGGCATATAGATTATTGTGGTCCGCTATAGGTGGCTAGCCAGCTTTAGAGAGGTGACGGACGGTGCCGAACTCGAGCATCGCCATGCGCCCGGCCCCAATAAATGTTAGCACATTTTGCTCGGCGCGGACAAGTTCCTGCGACTTCCGCCCACCTGGGCACTCTTTGGAGTGCTTCCCGCTAAATTATGGGAGTTCCATGCTAGACCAGGGTGTCATGGGGGCGCCAATTCCAAAATTCGCGCGTCCCACTTAAAAAAAAAATCCATCATCAATCAATCAATCAATCAATCAATCAATGAAATGGAATGAAGACATTAATTAAATCATTGTTTCCCCGCGCCTTGATGCATGTGACAGTTCTTCCGTCGCCCTGCCAGGTTGCAATCAGCTACCCTCGCCGCCGACACCGGTGACGTCACTACATCACCACCGTCACCGCCGCCACCAACACCATCGCGCCGTCGCGCCCGTATCTCTCCCCCCGCCTACGTCCGCCCCCCGCCGCCAGCTAGCCGGCTGCCCGCCCCTCTGCGCCCTGCCCGGGGTCGGAACCCGGGGCACCGCCAGAGCATGTGCGGACAGCGGGCGACACAGCTGGTGGAGTGTGGGCCAAGCGGATGGAGCTATGGTGGACCGGGAGCATGAAGCATCCACGGCGGTGAAGGGCATTTTTCACGATTTCTGCATTTGAGACCCTCTACTGGACAGCGGTGTGATTTGTAGGAGCGGTGGTGCTGTGACAGTGGTGTGGTTCGACAACCCGGCCATGTGTGCCTCGTAACCTTTCAATGTTACATTCATTTGGTTTTTGCTTGCTGTGTTAGTCAGGTAGCATCGCTTGGTCAGTGTGTGCCTTTAATTTTGTGTTTCGCAACACTGCAAGAGTTTTGTGAAATTGTTAAAGTTTTGTGAAATTATTAAAGTTTTTTTTGTATTCTTTGACACCGACGGACCGTTATTCATTAGTAATCCGATCTCTGCAACGCTTGCGGTACTGTGTACCGCATCCGCCTTGTCATGTAAGTATAATATTTCTATATTTTATCCATTAGAATTGTTACTGCAGTTTTGTTAGTGAGCTATATGACAAATATTTTGGAGTACTAACTATTAATTCAAATTCAAATGCGTTGTTTCCAAAGAAACGTTAGACAACACGTTTGCACCTTATTCATTCCTAGATATGTAAAACATGCCAACACACGGAGTGAGCAAGTGATGGATCAGACTCTTAATATTGTTATTTCGTTTCGTATTTGGTTATTGTGAAATAAAATATATAAAAACATAAATAAGTAATATTTCCTTTACATTCCCCAACAAAAGTAATAACTATTGACGCGAAAATCGAAGATGATTTATGCAGTACGGAGTGCCGCACGCGCCTGCTGGTGGGAAATGTTGGGACGCGCCCGCCGGAGGGTTAAACGAATTATACAGACCTATAATAGTAGTAGTAAGAAGTGATTTTTAACATATGTGGAGGAGTTTCAAAGTAGTTTTAAACTTTGATTTTCCTGTTGCTTGAGAGATTTGTTATAAATCATTAACTACTTTAATGACAGTTCTTTTTCTTTCTGGGGCTTTTTCCGTCTTCAGGGGATGCCGATTGCGACTATCCGCGCCGGGTACCCACTATGTCTCTCAGGGGGTGGGGCACATATTAATCTTTACACTAGACACACTTGCAGACTCCTTGATCTTGGGTCAGCAGACTCGCAATGCCTTCCCCGTCAACACACATTCATAAAAGGGACAAACAAACATGCCCACGGTGGGACTCGAAACATCAACCCTTCGACCGAGGCACTGAATCAGCCATCTCGGCCATCCCGGTTGGCAACTAGTTTAATGACAGTTATGCATACAAAACATTTGTCTGAAGTGCTTGAGAGAAATATCTTGAACTTAGAACTACAGAAGAACGCAACGCTTGCAGAACGATACATGCCTTTTGTCTGAAGCGTTGATACTTGATATGACAAAATATATACAACTATTTTTTTGTGTTTATAATTAAAGTGCATTATTCAACAAAAATTAAAGATTATTCGGTAGAGTTAAAATTACTTATTAGGGACTTAAATTAGGGACACTTATAGGGGCTTATTAGGAACATAAATACGAATTCCAAATTCATATTTATATTGTATTTCTTCTTTCTAAAACCAGCAAACTAGAGGTAAACTTTTGCCTGATAAAATACGCCCAACAGTGCACAGCAATCCTAGTATGCAGAAAACATTTCCATTACAGCTTTTGCTGGTAGTTCACTTCACGGAAAAAAAGCAAAACATGAGTTACATTGCCCGATGCCCAGTTCGTGCATGCATTTCCGGCCAAAACTCATTTCCAGAGACTTCGAACATGTTACAGCTCGCTTCTACGTGACTGATTATTTGAAACGACAAAACAGCATGCTATCCCAGAAAGTGTTTTGAAAAAAACGTTAAATACAATTGTTTCACAGCCGACACAACCCCCAGTCGACAAAATCATTACATTCAGGCTAGTCACAAGAAAAAATAAAATGTATGTATCGGAGAACTGCAGCAAGCTTCAAACGTTTCTTTTCTATACAGACATCTGAATGTCGTGTGCTTAGTCTCACGTTCCATTTAATAACTGTAAACATGAAAATATTTCTCTATAGATTATTTTTATGCTAGTTATCTATGCTAGTTTACATGGCTTGGCGACAACAACCGCTGACACTGAAGCGACCCTGACAAGACGTTCTCAGAGCCCGGCGGTGGCGGATTTTCGATACCAACTCGAGATATCGGTCGAATTCAGGCACTGACGGAGAGGAATTGACACGCAGGAGAAATGCCCTATTAAATGGGCCATGGACATCGCTTGATCTTCCCATCCTCAACCTTCACCCTCCTCTTCCGAAAAAGATACACTCATTCCCTTACATGCACTACATATTTACACATGAGTGTAAAGCAGACGAGATATGAGAACTTCTCCTGGTTAGGACTGTACCCCGCCGTGTAAAAAAGTCTGGAAGGGTAGCAACACGCAGGCTGACGTGTAGGTCGGCGCCGGCTCTTCTCTTCGAGCGGGGGAATAACACTCCCACCTCCAGAGGGCTAATGAGCAATCAGTTGACGCGCTCAGAAGCAACAAATTCTCTCTCACCAACTTCACAAATAATTTGTAAACAGAACAAAACAGGTTCCTCGCGGCAGCTATACAAACCCGAAGCGGCAGGCGCCGTATCGCAGGCTCTGCGTCTTTGCCGGCCGGACTCCCCCACTCCGCCCTCCGAGCGCTCTCTGCCCCTGCGGCCGCTGGCCGATGCTCCATTGTCGGGGGCTTGCCTCCGCCCGGCGGCGGCGGCCACTCGAGTCAACGGCGCGCCCCTCTCCACCCCCTCCCCCCTTTCCCCTGCGCCCGCGCCGCGAGCCGATCACAATGGCCCTCTCCAACTAATTGCCTGCAGACGGGCGCAGGGAGGATAAATACTACTTGCTCCCGGTGACGGCCCGCTCCGCGCCCCACCGCCTCTCGCTCCCGCTATCCGCGTGGCGTTCGCTTGCAGGATCGCGTTCTCGGAGTCGTTATATTGGCTTTACGTACGCTCTCGGAATGTGGGCAGAAGTGCAGACCGTTTTCTTCGTAAAAGTAGCCTGCTAAACAAGATAAAATGTATAACAGAAATGAAGTCAATGAATGTTACGTTGGAAACATACTCTTTCTCTGAGACCGTAAAAAAGGGTTACGTTGAATGTATTGCGTGACATTTTATTCCAAACTTAGTGGCAATTATAATTACTATACTGAAAGTAAACTGACTCCACTAGTGATGAGGCCTTGTGGAATCGACAGTTGTAATCAGGCTATAGCAATATATGGTAAAGTCTCTTTCCAGTTTTGGACAAAGCAATACCGTATAACCAAAAGTACCCTGTTTTCCAGCACTACTTTACATCGCTGTACGTTTAATTCTATGAATTTCAGTATCGTAGAAGAAAGCCACTTAAGGGATAAAAAGATACAATAAAACATACAAAAAATTAAATTATTAATTAAATTACAATTAAAAAAACACAATAAAACATAATAAGATAGTGTGGTATTACTTTAATAAAACATAGATATTGTAGACAATTGAAAACGTGGACGTTGATAAAAAATAGAAGCAACAAGAGTAGGCAACGTATCTAAATAATTGCTTATTATTTTTCGTTGTCGGCTTAGTTCACTTTCTTGCTTTGTCAGTGTTTAAGGAAGACGAAATTCGAAATTTTATTGACATAAAATCTCTAAGAAGGCATAATTTTACTATAAAACTAACATCTATTTTGAATTTTCATGTGAATTAAAGAAATAGCTAAATTAATTTTCTTCTCTCTTACGATATCATCAAACTTCCTGTCATGTATATTTATATAATATATCAATACGTTTGTAATTTGCTATGTAGTTCAGTTCAAAACAGGAAAAGATAATCATCTCGAGAACACAATTGTTATTGGTAACTACTTCAAAACTGATTCTAAAATACCTAAATCGTGCATCCGAGAGTTACTTATCGAATAATCCGGATAAATTCATGTTTGCATTGTAAACAATAATTCGCACAATTCACTGAATTTGCAAATGAGAAATTGGGCAAACCTAATATAGTTTACTCAAACGATTTTCTACCTTTGAAATACACATGGGATGTGAATATTGTGTGTTGGTGTAACAAAAGAAACATTGTAAACAAAACAACGACGGAACCCTAGAATTCATGTGTTGCACATTAAGGTTGCAAGGCAATTATCTTGATATCTCAATGCAGGAACAAAATATTCCGTAAGCAGCAGGTTAATAAAGACGGACTCTGAATTTTCTTCACTCATCTTCATGTCGTCCCAGTTTGTTTCCAGCAAACAATACAACTGGGGCTTCTATCTGCCATGTAATTTAATGTAACGGCACCTCCTCTGATTTTATCGCCTACACTTTCCGCCTCTGAATCGGTTTAATCCTCCTGTATAGGCAAGTTCGAGGCATGTTGAAACCGATAACCTCCTAAGCGCAACAGCAACGGGCTAATGATCCAATTTTCGTCTCGCATTATATTCCGATTCGCGAAATAACGGCCGCCATTTTCGCTCGAGCCATCAGATACGGAAACGATACTCCCATCTAGTGCAACGGTTCCATCCGCGATGCCGCAACCAGTTCCCTTGTTTTCTCTCTCTTTGTGCGCATGGAAGGTAAGCAACAAAGAAGAACTAATCAAATTCTCAAGCCATATGCAAAGCCTCTCTATCCATACGCCTATCTCGATGACAGTAAAAAGAAACAATCTTTTTTTAAATACGTATTTGAGTGTCCGCTGAAATGACGTGACGCTTTCTCACACGCTTCGTCACTAGGGGGTTTTCCCTAATGGAAACGTCTGACACGACGACTCTGAAAGGGTTGCACGAGCTTGCATCACGCCGCCAGCGACACGTGAAACTGAAAACTACTCTTGGCTGGGGGAGTGTCACAAAGAAGACTGCTTCAGTGAGCAAAACGTGAATAGGACGCGTCCGACTCTATCGACACAGGGAACGAGCAGAAAAGGACCTCACCGCTTTGCAACGCGCAAGAACAAACGGAACAAGGGTTTAGCAAGGCCTACGGTGGAAGAGCAATGGAGAGGGGGATTGTGAAAGCCTAAGCACGGTGGTGGTTTGGCAGCGGTGTTGAGGGTTTGGAGAAGAGCAGGACGAGCGACAAGGACCACTGAAGGGAGAGACTGAGAGGAGATACCGCTGACAGAACGAGCAAGAGGAGCATCTTTAGGGCTGAAGACATAGATTGTGATGTTGCGAAAGTAGACTGCATGAAAGAGTAGTGGAAGTGGCGTTGTAATGGCGGGCAGGATCGATTGATTGAAGGATGATTTCTGACGGGTCAGTTAAAAACGTTATTAGTCTCGTAAGTGTAGTACATGTTGTATCGAGGAACGTGGCGGTGGTCTTCCCCAGGGGTATGGTGAGTTCCGGCGCAGACCTACACGTCGGTTCACGGGGTTTCCTCAATCAGGTATCTCGCGCCAGAGGGACACCGCCCCAGCCGGGAAAACTTCTAAGCTTCCGACGGGTATCCCGACATATACTAGAGCATGTGAGTGAAAGTGTAAGTGTGTGTGAGAAAGGAGTGAGGCTAGATAAGGAAGAGGAAGGAAAGATCACGCGTGGTCGATGGCCCGTTTGTCACGGTACTGTTCCGGTATTTGCCTGGTGTTGATCGAAGAAACAACGGAAAACTACAGATCACAGCAGCGGGCCACTAGAATTCTCCTCCAGACGGCAACCGAATTCGACTTAGCAATCTAGCTAGTGCCGATACCCTACCAACCGTTGGGATTCGAACTCCCTTCCGGTCAGAGGCACTGCAGGGACATCAGTTGATTAAACGAGCCATCTTATATGCCAACGAAGATAAAATGGAGCAATGCTCGAATGAGAAGCAGGAAAAACTCGGGAAAAACTGCCGTCAACCCCTTTTGTCCGCACATTTTGAATTTCTCGGCCGGAATTTAACGCCAGTGGAAGGCGTGCGCCCGATCTGCTATTCCCCGATGCTTTCGAAGAAAGGCAATGTCAAGAAGGTACGAGACGCGTCTAGTACTCACTGGGAGGGAGAGTGCAAAGATGCAAGGGCGACCTACAGCAGGTCTCCGAGAAAGGCGATGACGCGAGTAAAGATGAGCGAGGCCAGGGTACGAGCACGTCATCGAGGCGACGCGACGAACGGCGGAAGGGGCGAGAAATGCAGAGGAGCTCTCAGTCGAGGCACCATGTAAGGGCGTCTACGTCCATGGTGATGCGAATAGTGGGGGACGGGCGACTGAGGGCGTGTACGCCACGGGCCCCGGAGAGATCCCGCGGACTCGTCTCTAGTGGCGAGTTCGAAGGCAGGTTGGGGGAAGGAGTGGGATGGCGACGGTTGCGGGATGCTGGCGGAGATGGTGGCGGTGGTAAAGGCGGGAATGTGAGTTGAGCGTGTTCGGGTAGTGTCGAGCGGTTACGGAGAGCATAGATGGTAGAGAAGGCAGAGTGTGGCGAGGGACGGGGGCAGGGCGGGGGGCGGGGACCGAAATGATAGCGGGGCGAGGGCGAGAGCGGGAGGGTAAAGGGTGGCGCAAGGAGATGGCAGTGGAGGGGGGATGGCGGTGGTGGTGAGGATGGCGGTGATGGTGGAGTTTGCGGTGGCGGGAGGTGGAAGAAGGGCCTGGCGTCGGGGCCGAGGTGGAGTTCGTGGAGGCGGGGGCGGCTGCGCTGAAGCTATTGAGGCGCGCGTCGCGAGGGACGTGCGAGGCGCCGCTTGAAAGCGCGCAGTGTCAGCTAAATGCTTAATGCCTCTGCGTGCGTTTTCAGCGTCTACCAACACAGCTGCGATAACGCCAGAGACGCCGTGTCACATGAATCTCTCTCTTCATCCTCCAATCTCTCTCTCTCTCTCTCTCACTCCCTATCAAACATACATCCTCTTCATGTCATTTAGAGATCTTTTTAAAGTATTGTGAGACAGTTCGAATATGACCCAACGCAAAAAAGTCGATAATAATGTTCGAAAATTCTTTAATGTATTCAACATCACTTAATGTCCTATTTACACGAATATTGAAAAGAGCCGTACCAGTGGTTATACATTTTATTAAATAAATAATGGGTGATATTTTATATTAATTATTATTATTATTAATATTATTATTATTATTCCATCACGACTAAAGATGTTATGAGTCGGCCTGAATATAAAATCTATTCCAGGTTGCAACCAGCTACTTAAGGAGTAGATCTAGGGACTGTCGGTGCCTCTACAATACTTTGCGCAAAATGTGGGCTGTTCCAAATAAAGCTGTTTCTTGCACTTCCCAGTCCTTTGAATTACCTGGAGTTTAGACAAGTTCTTACTCAAATTTCGGGGAACAAATCCCAGAGCTCCAATAACTATCAGGACGACCTGTGCTTTTACACCCCACATTCGGCTGATCTCGATTTCCAAACTCTTGTATTTAATACGTTTCTCTGCCTCCTTGGTAACGACGTTTTGATCGCAAGGTACAGCAACATCGACAAGTAAACACGATTTGTTCTCCAAATCCCGGATGACTATATCCGGTTTGTTTGCTGCTATCGTGCGATCAGTTTGAATTTGTTGGTCGTACAATATCGTACACAATCCAACAGACGTCACCGGTTTCGGTGAGTGTTCGTACCACTTGGGGCATGTGTTCGGAACTTCGAGGGCGGTACAGATCTGCCAGAGGAGGTAGCTGCACTCCCTGTCGTGTTTTTTCAAGTATTCTGTCTTTGCTAGGATTGGACATGCTGAGACAATATAATCGATGGTTTCTACGTGTCCCTGACAAATGCGGCATTTATCATATTATTATTATTATTATTATTATTATTATTATTATTATTATTTGTACAGTTCATATACTTTTAAGGAATTCTAAACATCCCTGATAGTTTTTCTAGGTCGCGTTTCTTGCTAACTAGTAAATAATGGCTCATTAATTAAATACGTATACGTGTTTCGTACACATTCGATTTCTCGTCGTTCGTACTAATAATTCATTTAATGTACATACCTTTAATGTTTCATTTCATGAGTGCAAAGGAAAGAAGAGATATTATGCGGATCGGAAGTACGATGAAAAGCATGGATTTGACAAAGTCATGATATTGGGATTTATCAAAAGAGTTATTTTGCAAGAAGCTAATTAGCTGTGTTTTTCGTTTCAACAAATTGAAGGAGTATCATTCATTTTCTAATTATTATTAACAGAAGATAAAAGCAGATAATGTAGCACTACTAACAGGAAAACACGAAAGGATTCGTAATGTATTTGTTTCAAAACTCTACACGTTTGGTTTTATCACCCTCCTTCATCCAGCACTCTTTCAACTAGTGGTCGTGCAAATACTGACATTTACCAACAAGATGAATGACACCGTTTCTCCTTCGACCAGCAAAGGACCTCGCGTGAAAGCAAGTGTATCACCCACACGCACCCCATTGAGCCAGCGTGAATGTGGGCTAAAAATTAAATATTCATGGAGCCGCCAGGGCTATTCAGCGCTCCTCCTCAAGCCCCGCCCCCGCCGCGCGCTCAAAGAGATAGCGACGCGTCGCAGAGATCGCACAGCAGAAGCGCGCGCGCGCGTGCGAGCGCAGAGATAAGGCTGCGAGACACCGCCGCGCCGGCTCAATTTCCTCCTCGCGCCACGCGTCGCGGGGCGGCGACCCTGGTGGCGAAAGGGAGGGCGCGCGAGGCTGTGGGAATCTGAGAGTGATGGTGAAGATGGCTGTGCTAGTGGCTGTGGAGGTGCTTGATGGTGACGATGACGAGGTGAGGTGAGTTGGCGGTGATTGTGGTTTTGTTATTGGTGGAGGTGGCGGTGGTAATATCGGTGACGGTGAGGATGTTGTCGGTGGGGGGAGTTGATAATCGTGGCTGTGTTGATGTTATTTGTAGTGGCAGTGACGGTCCAGACGAAGTAGTGATGACGCTGGAAACACGGAAGGTAGCAATATATGTGGTAGAAATCATGACAAGGGAGATCGTGGGGAGAGCGAAAAGGTAGATTTTGAGTTGGTCGTGAAGTGGTGGTAGTGGGGTGTGTTCGGGTGGAGGAAGTAGAGGTAGAGGTAACGGTGAGGAAGGCGGTGAAGGTGGACATCGCGGTGGTAGATATGACGGTGGTAAAGAGTGAAGGTAGTAATGGATGTGATAGTGGGTGGACGTGGTTAAGGAGGTGTAGGAACTGTAATGACAATAATGGTGAAAGGCGCCTGTTAGTAGACGGATGAAACATGCAAAATTCACGAAATATACGTTATCGGCTATTTAATTTTCACCGAAATTTTAAGAATTTCTCGGAGATGACTAAATACAGACACTTACCTAGAGTATAAGTACATGGAATACTACCGCTTTCTTGTTTTTATTTTGAAAGACATCTCCAATACTCACTCCATGAATCTGCATTCCACTGACCTGAAAAACAGAGAATAAATTATAAGATTCAGGAATATGGTAGCGTTGAATTATAAAAATTGTATTTATTAGCATATGAACAAATATTATAACTAAAACAAGAGTGAAGTTTTAGAGAAGAGTGAAAGTAGGAATATGATCAGATGTTTGTTAATAAATCATTACACAATATTTAAATATTATATAATATTAACATAATACGTGAAATGACATCTCAGACAAATATTTTACATCGCCAACAATTTGTTAATGAATTAGAAAAAGAAAATAGCTTCTTAGTGAAAAATTTGCTTTTTTAAATATAAGGGATAAAATGACAGGCTATAATGGTTGCGTAAGTCAGGATATCAATTGAATCTAGCATTCCAAAAATTAAATTCTCCACAAGCCTCCCCCAACATGAAAGAAAAGTCAATTACAATCTCTCCATGTGGTTTTAAAATCAAGGATAACACAAAATTTAACCGCAACGAGTTTACTATACAGTACAAACGATCAAACAAGTTATATTGGAACAAAAACATTCCTTTACATACTTACACATCCGCTATACACAAACACCACTATTTATTTGCAGCACACCCCCAACCCAAACATCCTGCAACAGGGGCGCGGCATGCAGGAAGCGTATATGCTCACACGGCTATTAAAATTACACGGCGATGACGTCACCCACCCAACTAATTACCAAGTCAATCGCTTGCATCCCGAACCACTCCACCACCACTTTATTACAACGCGAGCGCCCCGCCCCGCCCCGCCCCACCGCATATACATGCGCATACGCGCATTACGACGGCAAGCTCAAACGCCGCGCCGCGCCGCACCCGCGCGCCCACCGCCGGTATGTCGGTATAACGCGCGGGTCAACACACATCAGAGCATTCCAGAGGTGACGCGGCGTGCGTAACGCGCGCGTGCGTCCGCGTGACCTCGGTGACGGGCGGGCGTATCGCGGACGCGGCGGGTGAGATAACATGCTCATCTCCGCTCGAAGTCGGCGCTCGTCCGAATCGGCGTGGGGCGTGGCGTGGCGGGGCGGGGCGAAGCGGGGGATGATGGGGCGGGTACGGGCGGTGCGGAGCTGGGAGGGGCGTGGCGTGAAGCCGGCAAATGCGCGAGGACGTGCGTTGATGCCCTCGAATATCCGCTATTCATCGGCGCTCGCCTCCCGGCAGCTTCCGATTGAATTTACGCGCGCCCGTGAAAGCGCTTCTGGTGCCGACCGCGCCGCCGCAATGCGCTCTGATTATTGTCTTTTGTCGCGAATGACATTTCCGTGATGGGCAAATACCCGGCTCGTTATGGGAATGTCCAAGGGACGTTTTAGGGTTACGTCAAGTGCTTGGCCCAAGTAGATTATTGTGGAAAATGTTGTTGGATTTTTTCACGTTGGTCATGTACCGACACAAATTCGATTGCCAACAATAACTGTAAAAGTAACATGTAAACTGTAAACTTTCAAAGAGTTTGAAACACTAATCAACATCAAAAAGTACAACACAGAAAATGAGATGTGGATTGTTTATTTTTTTGTTTCTATATCTTCTTAAAAAAATCTTCAAGCAAAACTAAAAGTATTAGAAGACTCAAGGAACTAAAACAGAACTTTGAATAATTTAGTAATATAAATTCATTACCTGAAATGTATAATTTACATGTATTTAATTTTCAGTGCCATTAAAATTAGTAAGTAAGCGAACGTAAGTAAACTACGACCTTCGCTGTATTGGGTGTACAAAATAAGAGCTGTACTCACTTCGAGTGTTCACTATGAAAAGAGAGCCCTTTTTGCACTACATAAAATAGAAATTATTGTTATCATATTTAAACTTGCAGTTGGATAAAAGTTAATTTTTAAATATTAATGAGACCTTAAAAGCTAACCTCGCAATGCTGTATCAAATGCAGGTCAATAATTTCAACTGCGCACCAGCAAGGAAAGACCAAATATTTCTAACACCCGTATTGGCCGAGTCTCACAACACATCGGGGCCCAGACCCACTCCCAGGAGCGGCCGCGATCGGCAGCGTTTCGTTTGAAGTGCAACTTCCGCGGCGGGGGCGGCGGGGCGAGGCCGGCGGGGGCGGACGGCGCGGGGGCAGCCTCCTCGGGGAATCCACTTGACGTCAAACGCGCATCCCTAATGCGTTTGGGCGGAGTCCGCGCGCGCGCCTCCCGCTCCGCCTCGCCTCTCTCCACCCCGCGCCCCGCGTCACGCTGCGCGCCCGACCGACCGCCGCGGCCCCTCGCCGCACGCCGCACTGTGCACGGCGTCGCCGTTATAGACACGCCGGACACGAATCACAATGCTCCAAAATATACAAACTAGTGTTTTTACTTTCTCGCCTTACGACGTATTTTATTTATTTTCAGTCGCATTAACAGCTAGGTTGTTCACGACTAAGTAATTGCAATATTTTACATGTTACATTAATAATATTAAGGTTTTTACAATTTAATGATTATATGGTTATGGATACAAAAGCAAGCTGTAAATTAGTATTAAATTATATTATAGTGTATTATGCAACTAGTTTATAATGTTAAGCTTCATTGCAAGAGTATATGTTATGAAAATGAGCGACGCTAGGTGCGAATTTTCAAATTTAGACGAATGCAATAAGCAATATAAACGGGTAGCCTCAGTTATTTCTTTGTATAACCAGAATTATAAATTTATAGGAGAATAAAAGTTGATTTTTCGAAACAACTTTATAGTGACGGCAAGGATATTTGTCATCTGTGCTAAAAAAAAGTGTCGGCTGTTAAATTTACCGTACCTCCCCACGATTCTCTCGCTGCGATTGGCTCAATGTGTCAGACAAAATTAATCGTGCCGTAGACGGGAAATCCGTCATTATAAGATGTCATTTCATGAACGACTTCATAGATGAAGACATCATTTATTGAAAGAAAAAAGGTCGTTTGTAATTCTGCAATCTATATTATTTTAGTAGTATACCATCCCTTTGCGGCTCTCTCACACAACCAATATTTATAAATGAGTCTCTACAGATAGAGAATTTCACGCAGACGTGTCGAATTGAACTTTGACTAAAAAAATATGAAGAATTTCTTTAAAAACGCATCTAAATATTCATTTTAAAGGCAACACGAAACGCACGACAGGACAACTTCTGAACGAAGCGTTCTAGGGCCTTAGAAACTAAAACTTTGAGGCCAAAAGCCTTAAAGAACGTTCCTCACACCATAATCTACAGGACGAGATCTTTTTGACCTTTCTGTTCCATTTTTGCTGGTTTGACGCTTTTCGATTTTACTTCTCCTTGTTCAGAGCGTGTAGAATCTGCATCTGTATGTGACATAATTAACTACTTAATATTCTACACGATTGAATTATGCGAGAATACCTCTTTGCTCCATAATAAAGTTAAATAAGAATAGTTTGTATTGACAAGGGCGTAATATATTCTCATCAATTACAAGGTGACGTACAGAACAAGTGACGGAGGATAAGGTCTTGAAGAAAAACATATATTACGGGCTTAAAATGGAAATGGCCAAATAAGGAAGAAGATACAGTAAAGCATGCGAGAGTTCTCGCACGGATACGCTGGTCCAAATATATTATAAATGAGTTATAAAGCTGCCGATTACAACAAAAATGTTTCAACCCTAACTTTGGGGAGGAAATATGATTTTTTTATTTGGATTAAAACAAATTTTCAAATATTTACTAGTTAACTTCTTTGAAGTTATTTCATTAACAAATTAGCTTTCTTGCATTTTTTTACATTATTGTACGATTAAAAAACGTTAAAATTATTTTTTTTAGATTTAACTTATTTAAATTCTACTTGTTGCTACGGTTCTCATTAAGGAAATTCATCTGTTTTAAAATCTTCATTTTTTGTTGTTGTTTTTTTCTTGAACTTCATTGCTACATTAAAGTAAATTTTAGCTCAAGGATGTTAGGTCTTTAATCGAAGATTCAAAAGGGATCTCAACCAGATGTAGTAAGATTTAATAAAATGAGCAATATACTCATATCGAGTGGATTTAAGAGAATGATACTGGCAAAATCGTCTAAAATATTTGATGCGCAACTCTTGAGATTCTTTTCATAAGAGACCTATCGGTAATTTGACTGCAATATCTGATGATGATTGTGATGGCCAATTCACTAAGAGTTAGAAGTTAAGTAAGTTAGAAGAAATAATGAAACACAATTCTTCGAAACTTAAATATACTCAGAGATCTTTTTCTTACAACAGTATTCTAGAAAAGGGATGACATATTCGGAATGTTCATGCTTACCCATTCCCGTTTCACTTCCGTTCCCCAAAATTCAATTCTACCGCAACTTCTTTCTCTTCCTGTGCCTCGCCAGCTCTACTACTCCTCTCTGGACCACCTCTCCCGCTCACTTCACCACCCCAACCCCTCCCCCCGCCTGCCAGCTTGAAGCGACAACCATCCCGCTCCGCATGGCGCCCCACTTCGCCCCATTCCGCCGCATGCAAAGCAGTCCTCGGCCACCCGCCCCTCCCCCACCCCCCGCGCGCCTAATCGCAGGGTCGCGTGCCCGCGGGGGCGGGCGGGTGGGCGGGATTAGAGGACGGGCCGCGCGCCGAATTGCAGCCAGATGAAAGATCCGCCGCGGCCCCCGCCCCGCCCGCTCGCGGCGCCCCCGGAGGCGGGCCGGCGCGAAGGGCGCCCGCGGCGCTGCTCTGCGACTGCACCGCCCCGCGTAGTTAGAGGGCGCCGCTAACCACCGGCGGCCTCCTGCGGCCGCGGGCGCCTTGCCCTCTGCGGGGATACGTAATCACTTCAAAGCGCGCGCTGGCAAGAGAGGAGTGCTTGCCGGGTTTTGATGACGCTGCGCTCAACGTGGGAATTGAGGAACTTCGAGTCTCTGTTCTTGATGTTGGCAAGAAATACGTAATTTAAGTGCAATTTAAGCATTAATGATAGTGCCTTTACCTACACATCTATGTAAATAAACGAAAGAGTTGTTCTTAAATGTAATAAAATTATTTAGAGAGTTAAACTTTAACTCCTTCTGGACCTATCGACATTTCACTTCACTATATCTTCTAATTAAATTAAAATATTACTCCCTTCCCTCTATCATAGAAAAGTTACTCTAAGACGGACGCAAGTTTCCTTCCGTGCAGTGCTGTGGCTGAATGAATTTTGTGCTTCGATTGTGTATCATGCAAATCTATCGTTACAAAATATACTTTGCATTTTCAATTTTAATGTTCCCCGGACTTCAATACGCATTTACGACTATGAAACACTCCTTCACTCTTTTCTAAAGTGTTAACTTGGTCCCTTCTTAGGGTAACAACCTTATAGAGAAGAAAAAAACATTAAGTATCTTCCAGAATGAATCCCTGAAAGATTAGCTATTGAAGCAAGTGACAAGACCATACATATCTACTGTCAAACCGACACGAAAGGTCCAGATTGACAGCTACCGCCTGGCGTTCAATTGACGTTACCTCCTTTATTCGTTCACCTCTAGTTGGTTCACTTGTATACGGCTTCGAACCTTCCTCTTGCGATATTATCTGACAAAGAACTCCACGAGAAATATCATAGAACGTGGCGTATTGTGTGTGCTTTTCAAACCGTTTTTACAAACAATATTTATAGACATTATTTCTAGTTTCCTGGCGCGTCAACTGCCAAGATCATTAGTCCCATAAGTATTGAGCATGTTTCCCCCTCCGGGAGGGGCTATGATCTTCCCCCGCTCCATGGTGAGATCCGGCGCCGACCTGCTCGACGGCTAGCGGGGTTTTCCTCAGCCACGTATCTCCCACAAGCACCGCCCCGGGCAAGCTCTAAAGCCCGGCTGGTCTCCCGACGTGTGTGGCGGTGTAGTGCGAGGATTTGTAAGAGTTTGAGTGAATAAGCGTTGGGGATAAGACAAGGAAAAGGAATAAAAGATCGGGGGAAGTCGGTGGCCCGCTTTTTAAAGTACGGTACCGGCATTCGCCTGGTGTTGATTGCAGAAATCATGGAAAACTATAGATCAGAGCAACCGGTCGCTATAATTATCCTCCAGACAGCGGCTGAATTCGATCTAGCTATGTAGCTAGTTAGTAATCTTAGCTAGTACAAAAAAAGATGTACAGAAAAATGATAAGTAGCCTCGAAAGAGTTCTGCAAAGGTTCCTCATCAAAATTAACATAAAGAAATAGAAATTCATGATATTTGGGAAATATACTAGAAATAAGATAAAGAAACTATAGATCAAATAAAATAATTTTACATACAACACAAATAGAACATGCACTCAACTTTTGTCATTTAGGTTGCACTTTCACCGAAGAAAATAAAAGTACAACCGAAATAAGAAAGCAAATTACACTAGCAAAGAAATCATTCAGAAATAAAATAAATTTGCTCACAAATACCAACCATAATTTGGATATAAGAAGAAATTTCTGAAAAGTTATGTCTGGGGTGTTCTATTATACGGATGTGAAGGATGAACGCTTTTAAAAACAGACAGGAGTCGTTTAGAAGCTTGTGAGATGTGGTTGTGGCGAAAACTCCTGAAGATTTCCTGGACTGAAAAAAATTCGAAATACCGTAATTGTAGAGAAATTAGAAGAGAATAGATCTCTACTAAAATCCAATTGGAACAGGAAGCAAAATTCTTTGGACATATTTTTAGAAATAATCAATTCCTAATCACAATTTTAGTCTGTAAAATAGTTGAAAAAAGAGGAAGAGGGAGACCTAGAATGAATATTTTAGAACAACTACAAACCGAACTACATTTCAGAAATTACGCACAGATGAAAAGGACAGCGAAGACAGAATATCATGGCAACAGCCACAAGGCACTTTTTGGACTTTAGGATGATGATGATGATGATGATGATGATGATGAAGATGTAGCTAGTGTCAAAATTCTGCAACCGTCGGAACTCAAACCGTAGGGTCTCTCGGTCTTAGGCACTATGGTGACATCAGTTGACTCAGTGATGCTCTGATCCACCTATTACTCGTATGCATTATTTTTGTAATAATTATTACGTTTGTTTTAAAATTGAGTCCTGAGCGTGCAGTGCGTACCTTGTTCACATGATTCATTCTGTACAGTACTGAGGCGAGCTGTGGCTTAGTGAATTTTGTCCTTCGATTGTGTATTATGAGTACATAATTTCCCCCGCGTATTAAATTGTCGAGCTTCTACATGAATTAATGAGCTTGTACATGAATTCACAACCGAGAAAACAAGTTCATATGTTTTCGGGACTATCAAATTGTTCCTTCTCGTGGTAACATGGAAACCTTGAAGAAAAGAAAACATTATTAAATAGACCCCAGGAAAAAGCAAAGTAAGATTAGAAGCTGATGAAGCAAGTAACAATGTCCTATCGACCGTGAATGTGGCAAGTTTATGGGTCTTAAATCATTCCGAGCAGAGGTTTTATTTTCCTTCTTTTCAAACAATCCTTTTCCAAACTTACTTTTTGATACATTAGATACTAGAAAGTGTTATACAAGGAAAGTATAAATATACTACAGAAAACTACTGAAATATTTTGTTAGGTCAATAAAATAGCAGTTATGCATGATTTAAGAAGTTTTAAATTTATTTTTTGCGCTGATTCAATGACAAGTACAGTAAAAATGTATTTATAATATAATTCCATAAAATTAACTTCTATTGTTATTTTAAACGTTGTAAACGCCAAGAGCAAAAATTCATCTTACATACAACTAAAGATAGACATACATGATCATTCAAAAATGTGAACAGGATATCTTCAGAATGCAGAAAGCGCGAAAGGCCTTGAGGA
The DNA here is from genome assembly GCA_031308135.1 of Acheta domesticus. NCBI lineage: Eukaryota > Metazoa > Arthropoda > Insecta > Orthoptera > Gryllidae > Acheta > Acheta domesticus. Next base: position 93,194,918 of record JAHLJT010009436.1, on the reverse strand, counting down.
AGGGAGTACTCAATTCCACAAAGGTGCGTGGGAGTTAGCGATTGGCCAGATAAAAAATGGTGAAAGTTTAGATGTGAGAAATGTGGCGTGGTGTATTTCTAGAAGTACTCAGAAAGCCCTTACATAATATTTGAAATTTTAAAATCATCGTTTTGTATTCAAATTTTAAAATAACAATTGCATATATTTTCAACAAATCATCGTTCACAATCAAAAGTAAAATACTGACTTACCAAATCATCAAGCCTCTGTCTAAAGGCACTACAAGAATAAATGGATCGTGCTTTAATAGATTAAATAAAAAATATTGTAATTGGTCGCTGAGAGTCATTCACGATCAACGAAATCATCGATATTGAACTTTGTATGAAGGCAAATGCACGTTTCTAAAGTATCTAAACTTTTAATTGCGCGGCCATAAAATCCATTCCCAGCATAAAAGAGGCATTTGTGCTGCGCACAATGCAATGAATGTGAATTATGAGTTTTGGCGTTCACATCCGCCTGCAGCTCCCTCATGCACAGGTGCCCGAGAACGTACTCAGTGGTTCGCAAGTTCCAAAGGGAAATCTGCTTAAATGGGGATAGGAAAGAGAAAGAGGAAAGATTGGAAATGTAAATTCAAAAGAAAACCGACATAAATTGCTGTCACATGGGTAGCTTTTAAGCGTGATTAAAATATTATTTCAAGGAATATTTTTATGAAACTGATTTGTAGGCATACTTTGGGTGTATTAAAACACACAGTACACGCAGACAATGTTATCAACAAGCAAAATTTAAATTTATAAAACATGTTTCAGGTAAAATTTTTAAAAACTCAAATTTTAAAGTTGAAAGATAATAAAGCCCAAAAGTTTATTAATTCTCTATTTATTCTAAGGAATATCTCCAAAAGCTATTTAAAACGAAATTAACACCGTTAATTTAACAAAGCAATTTAATTGGCTAATTTACGCACTTACGTTGTTCGATGCGCTAAATCCAGCTGCAGCCAGAGCTATTGGTGCGGCAGTCCCCATAATCCTCGTAAATTAGAATAGGTATTAATCACAAGATTGGGAAAAGCTTTTTAATGGTGAAAGAGCATTAAGATAATGGATTTGAAATGGTCTGCATTGACAATATCTGTGCTTGTATATGTACTATACCATAGTGACTGCGCTTTAAATTAATTAAATTACCCTAATTTCTATCAAATCATGAAGAAGTTCCCAGTGAAGAAGTAGTAGTAAACCATAAAAATAGTGTGCCATTATAAAAGTAGTAAAACGTGTAACAAAAGAAATACCAAAAAATTAATTTTAACACAATAACGAATAGAAAATAATTTATCTTTCGAGTTCTTGATTCATTTCTGAAAACATCTCTATAAGTATATTCATGTGCTATATAAATATATATTCCTAATTAATATCATCTAAATTGAAAAAAATATGTTTTCAAGAATTAACAGAACAAATATTAAAACTTTTATTCTTCCTCTCAGGCAGAGATGAACTGAAAACATCGTAACATTTCCGGAAACGTCCCCGCAATTTGTGAAATGTTTCCCCAAGACACGCCAGCGGGTCCTCAACAAGAAGCGCCAACGTCGAACAAGTGACGAACGCGCGAGCGACATGCGGCATTCTGGCGAGAGTGCACGACTGGCTCCATGCCGACTAGAAGTTCGATTAAGTATTTGGCTAGATTACAGCAGGATTAAATTACACCGGAAGTTAGTTACGAAAGAGCGCGACCCAGCAGGAAGGGAGAAGGAGAGAAGGATGGAACAGAGATGGAAATAGACGAATTGGAGAACAGGAAGGGGGATGGAAAGTGAATGAGAAAGAGAGAGAGCGAAAGGAAGAGGTTAATTAAGAGAAGGTGATGAGGATGTGACGAGACGCCAATGACATATCAACTCAGATGCAACGATATAGGCAAAAAGAGGCGGTAGCAAAACAAATGAAGGTTGACGAAGAAGGCGATGAAAATACCAATAATGACAGATTATGTAATAGCAAAGGATTTGCGATATTGATTTGGGTGATGAATGATTATATTATATATGAATCTGTAAGGACGATGAAAGGCAAGGAAAGATAAGATGAATTAGAAAATTAGTCATGACGTAAGACATTATTTGAACTAGCGTAAATTATCAAATGAATGCTGGATTTGGCAATGGAAAGAGGTAAGAGAATAGGAGACGGAAGTGGTCATTGCACCTGTGAATGCTCTCCAGGATGAACTGAATACGTCGAAAAAGGAGTGAAAACAGGAAAAAACACTGCAACAAATTGGCACCAACTTGGAAAGCAGCAGTACACGTGTACGTAATTGGCAGATAATAATTTAATAAAGAGATGTATTGCCCATCAAAGAGGTGCCAAGAGTGGAGCAACAGAGCTATAGGAGTAAGACTGAAACAGGAATCACGCAAGGGTAGCAGTGGCGAGTGTGTCGACAGGGCGGATGGTGGCGGCTGAGAAACAGGAGGCGATGGAGGTGCCGGAGGCGAATGGGCGGGGGCGGGGGCGGGGGCGGTGGTTGTGGCAGCGCGCCGGCCCCCGATCAAAGCCCAAGATTGGCTTTGGTTTGGCACCCCCAGGGGAGGCAAGCAGGCCGACGAAGCGGAGCGCGGCGAGGCGGGGCGGAGAGGGACGGGGCGGCGGAGCGCCTGCCAGCCGTTCCGAAGACTGAGCCGCGCATAATTAAATTTGTCCCCTTCTTTCGTGCGCCGGGGAGCGGGGGCGGCGGCGGCGGGCCGGCGAAGCGGAGGGGCGGGCGGGGCGGGCAAGGCGGGGAGGACGCTGTCACGCGAGCGCCGGGCGGCCCGGGGCGGGTGGTCGGGGCGGGGGGGGCGGGCCGTGGGTGGGCGACGCCTCGGGCGAGCAGGGCGACGCGACGGGGAGTCTTGGCTGCGACAAGAGAGGTCGAGGCGAAGCAGTGGAGGAGAAATGTAAGAAAGCTATCGTGGCCCAGAGTGTTACGTGCGGATAAGGACTGTATTTGTTACCACATACGTAAATGCGTACTTCTATCGACAATGGGATACAAAGACGCGGGAAAAGAATACTAGCATATACGAAAGGATACATGCATAGAAATAATTGACGTTAAAATGAGAAGAAAAATTAATAATGAAGAAGAACTTCAACATGACCATAGGGTACCGAAATTATCGCAAAACAATCGGAGTGATGTAAAAATGGTACATGAAAATTCAAGTGGCAACTCCAATGAAAATAAACCTTCAAACATAAATAAAGCGGTTACAGGATCGTGTGTATGTAGTCTCAGGAAAAATACTGTACTGCTTTACAAATAATATATTTTTAAGAAAAGAATCAATTAGGAACGTATTAAGAAAGATTTAAGAACTTTTAAGTAAAATCTGTGAATGAAGTGACTCATAAAAATAATAATCATTTAAATGTGCTCAAAATAAGAATTAAATTTTAAAAAATTGTTAAAAATGGCTTCAAATAATAAGAAACTAAAGTCAAAGAATGCCTGTTTAAAAACCTTAATCATGCTATAAAGGCTGTAGCCGGATAAGGAAGTTTCCGGCCTTAGTTTGCAATTCGACTCAGATTTTTTGGTATGTTGGGGTATAGAAAATATTATTATTTTCAAAATATGAGGTTAAAATATCAACTTGGTAACGATTTACAGCGAAAAAAACCATTTTGTGTGTTTAAATTAAGAAAATGATCATTTTATGGCATTTGTTTTATTTCTTGCCGGATCCGGCAAAGTTCATATCAGAAGCGAAGATTTTACCATGTGGATATTTTAACATCATATTTTGGAAATAATATTTTCCATATCCTAACATGTGGGAAAAATCTGAGCCAAATTGCAAAAAAAAAGCCGGAAAACCCCCTTATCCGGCTAGTCTTTTCGAATTAAGAACATAATGTATTCATGGGCAAATCAACAAACAAACGAGAAGCAATACAGCACAAACAATGACTTTTTCTCATTTTATGATTTTTTAGTATCTAATCTTACAAAAGAAAAATCCACAAGCACTTCGAACAAACAAATGGAAAAAATTCATGCACGTGCCAATAATCTCATGAGAGCCAAAGGACCGCAGCATACCCAAACCACATCCTATCCTCAACAGTCGTTTTCAGATCTCGACCGAGAGAAGAATCTGTCACATCGCACGCACACAAAGCGGCCGCAAAAAGCATTGCCGGCCCGACGCGACGTCTCGTGCCAAAGTGGCCGCGCGGCCAATGAGAAAGCGAGCGGCGAGGTCCTCTGCCGGCGCGGCGCGGCGCGGCGGACGCCTCCAAGGGGAAAACACAGCCCGCGACGCGCCCGCGAGAATAGACCGCAACAAAGGACTCGCGCACGACGCCATCTCCCTCCCCCGCCCCCCCCCCCAACCAGCACCGCTTCGCCATGTTCCGTCCTGCCTTGCACGCGGCAGCGCCCTCGGTCGACTTGGCGAGTTTTGCCGGGTGTGCTCCTTCCGAAAGAGGTACCTCGTGCGTTAAAGACGGCGTTTCCGGAGGAAATCTACCTTCTCTCGGAAATAATTAGAACGAGAGGTCTATAGGAACATGCGTTTCTTTTCAACGGTGTAACATATTCAAAATACTAGTACAATATTCCCTTACAGTATTTCCGATTTCTTTACGTTCCAGTTTAAGCCTTGACTAACACGCAAACGTAACAAGTAATCCGTACTCGCAGTTCGGCTGAGAATTTTCTACGTCATGGGCCATATGGAAGCGAAGAATCAGACCTAAAACAGATTCCAAGAATGGACTAAAAATGATTTTGGAAGACAAGATCGGACACTGTCCATATCCCTTGTTTTACACAGATAATATCGGATATGAAAGTCAAGTCCAAATGAATCGTAACATATTATTCGAATAACATATTTTTCGAAGATTTTGAATTAGCAATTAATGAGACATTTTGAATTCATGAATGAGTCATTTTGTAGCCTTCTAAATAGAATGGTTTTCTCACAATTTTATTTCATTACTGAAAGTACAGTATTATATATTAGATGCCGCACGTATCAACACAGTATTAGATGTTTTATTAATCAAATAAAATAATTTCTTTTAGTTTATATAAAAATGGATTAAATTAAAATAGCGCTTTTCTTTGAGTTACATTCAATATGTTTATGATGTTTAGAATCGTAGATTAGAGAATAACAAAAATATTTTGTGAATTATGTAGACAACTTCCGTAGTTGTGGATAAATAAGTGCTTACAAAATGAGAGGAAACTTAATAATACTTTGATCAAGAAGCTTGAGATAAACATCACCATGATGTTATGACAAATATGATTAATTCTAAACACAAAGTTTTGAAATGTTAAGAAAACACGAAGTAAATCGAAAAAATATTACTGAGATTGATTTTACTGTAGTTATACGATTATCAATTTTTACAAGCTGTTAGAAAATCTTTTATTGTTAATTTAATTCTTCAAATACCGTAAGTGTTATGATCTATTGTAACAGATATAATTTTTATTTGACATTTTATTCGACATTCTTTATTTTCCACAATTAATAAACCATGCATTTCAAGTAAGCGATAAGGATCAAAGAAATTGAAATGTCTGTCAATCAAATAGGGGGATCACAAGAAGTAATTTTGGCTTACGCAGTTGTACTACCCTACATCAAGAGCTCTTTTTCTCCATGCATGAATGATCTTAATAGGAAACATAATAGTTTGTATACTAACATTTTAAATTTCCCTGCCTAAACGCTCTAAGTAGGATTTGCTGGTGGTGTTCAGCCGAGCGAACAGAAGGGCCTGAGCGACGGGGCGATTTTTGAGCAAAGTTCGCGTGAAGTGCTGACGGCGGTAGGGTGCAGCACAAGGAGAGTACTCCAAAGTACCGAAACGGGGAGGCAGGGCGCCACAGAGAGCGGTAATGAAGTTAACGGTTTCCAGCGCCGCCCCCGCCCCCCCCCACCGCAGCCACCCACCCGCTACACGGTGACCCCCTCCATGACGCAGTTTCCGGTGCACCCGTCACTCAGACGTCACAGTCGCAGCCCTCGTTACCTGAGCGCGCGCCCTGAACAGCCGCCCACCGCTCCCGCTCTCCCTAACACTCCATGCTTCGCAGGCTTGGACCTTAACACTTCAAACGTTCTTCGATCTCGTTTCTTCTGATTTCCAGCGAGTGACTCTGCCTTACGAGCTTCAAAATCATCGACTGGGTCCTATTGGGTCACCATTCCCAAATCTTCTTCTACAAAGTATTCTCACTACTACATCGCTGCTGTATTCTACGATTCCCATTTCTGGTGAATAAACTAGGATCCTTTTTAAGAAGCTCCAAACCCATCGAAAGAGTTATACGAAGTGATCAACGTGTATCTTTTCCATTTGTATTTCTACATGATTATTCTTGACATGTCAACTGCATTTATTGTATTTCAGTTATACTTGTTTCATTAATTTTCTCATTTATCTCCCGAGTATTTTTTATGCATGTCTCATTCTGTAGAATTTATTACTGTTATTATTTACTATATTATTACTCCCCGTAGTTTAAATCTAGATCTCATGACTACTTCCTCTACTTTATTACTTCCTCTTTCTCATATTTACGTTAATTCGATGTCCAGATTCATTCATTCTCCTAAAATTCTTTAAATAGCAACTAGTATTTCAGATGACAATGCAATTCAACTAACATCGATAGTTTGGGCACCAAGCAGAAAATTGAGAAGACAAGGTGAAGAAATATTCCTGTACTTTTCCTTCCATCAAACGATTAATTCATCATGTAAGAACTTATCACAGAGTCTGAAATGTTGTCCTCCATTTTTAATAAGAGTTCTCTCATCTGCCATTGCCACCGTCCGCATTTTCTTATCACTACTCCTACTTCGTCGCTTGCTCCAACTTTTACTAACATTTTCGCTCTCGCCACAGCAACATTTAACAGCCCGTTAAGTGGACTTGGGCAAGCCCCGACGCTTACGACTTGCATGCACCTAATTAGCAACTCCCCTTTTCTTCGGCGCGGATGGGGCGTAGCTGTGGCAGCAACGGCTTCGGCGAAGGAGATGGAGACGGTCACAGCGATATTGAGAGTGATAGTGAGCTGAGTGTGAATGATAGTACGGATAATAACACCTATGATGACCACGATGAAGTTCTCGATGAGGCTCCGATGATAGGCAACGATGATAGCGCTCAGTTGGTGGTGATTCTGGCAAAATGATGGCAAAAATGATGGTGAAGATGGTGGCATCGATTATGGTAACGATGAGAGTGATAATGATTGCGAAGACAATGCTATCGGTGACGTTGACAGATGACGATAGTGCCGGTGGCGGTGTAAGCGAAATGTAGATGATGGGGAATGCGGTGAGGGGCAGGAATGGGAGGTGGAAACAGAGGTGAAAGTTGAGGAGGAGAAGGCGGAAGCTGTCGCGGCTGCAGAGACGGCTTCGCGCAAGAGCTGTAGGCGGCGTCACGGGAGGGGCCCCGAAGAAAGGGGGCGGTAGACAAGTAGAAGGATCTCGTGGCCCTTCCCGGCCCTGCGGCCCCGCCGCCAGAACCTCGTCCCTAAATCAACCCCTTGTGATTTACGACCTGAGAAAAGCGACGCAGTTGCGTTCAACAATAAGCCCCCGGCGAGGTGGTGTCGCCGCTTCCGCAACCGGAGGAGTCGGGGAGGAATACACAGCGCTGCGCGGGGAGGGGCGGCGCGCAGCCGAGGCAGCATACGGGGAATCGGTGCGATAAGGGGCGCCAGGAGCGAGCGAGGAAATCAGGCCTCTAGGAGCTGGAAGACAGAAGAACTAGCGTCGCTGTTAAAAGCCATTCCTAATGACCTGTGAAATGTATATACATTCCCTTGAACTTTAATAACTTACGTTGTCACATGCGTTTTTGATTTATTGATTTATTAGTAATTCCGGGCACGTCAACTGCTAAGGTAATTAGTCCCGTAAGCGTTGTGCATTGTTTCCTCGAGGAGGTGGTGGTGGTGGTGATCTTCCCCTCGCTAGTTCGTGAGATCTGGCGCCGACCTCTATCGATTAACGGCGATTCTTTCAACCATGTATCTCACACCAGCGGGGCACCACCCCAGCCGGGACACGCTCTAACCTCCCGACTGGTCTCCCGGCATGTGTGATAGTGTTGTGCATGTAAGTGTAAGTATGTGAGGAATAGAACGGAGTGCGGAAAGGAGTGAGAATAGTGCGAGGTGAAGATTGGACAAGGTGAAGGAAAGATGGCCCGTGGTCAGTGGCTCCTTAGTCCCTGGCCCGTTTGTTAGGGTACTGCTCTGGCGTTGATCGGAGAAACCACGAAAAACTACCGATTAGAGCGGCCTGCCGCTAGAATTCTCTTCCAGACAACGACCGAACTCCAAAGACCCACATAGCTTTATAGCTAGTGTCGAAAATCCAGCCACCGTCAGCACTCGAACTTCCGGTCAGAGGCATTGCAGTGACATGAGTTGACGCCCTGAGCCTCTTCTCCTGGTGTCTCATAGATTTGAGGAGTTTCACAAAGAAGAAACAGTGATAAATTTCTATAAACAACGTATGAGACCAAAAATAAGAAGATGGTAAAAGTGGTAAAGCGAGTAGTAATTTTCGTCTGAAATTTAAAAAAACGAGATATTGAAGCAATGCAATTTCAGTTTCTGTAAGTAAATGAAAATATCTGACAAATAACTATTTTATTCTGATGGGTGATATAAACAATAGTTACTGCCATGCAGCAATATAATATAGTATCAATAAAATATTCTAAATTTCTTGTATCATAAATTTAGATAAATTTTTGGAAGTCAAAAATAGATTACAGAAAAGGTAAAACCCATAAAGCAGCAAAGGAAGAAATGAACTTCTAGAGAGAAGGAAGAAATCGACTGACACGGAAGGTAGATTTTTAGAAAATTGCTAATAATACCATCGAAATACAGCCCTTAACAATGAGGCAACAACTATATGTTCGTGAAGCACGCAAATGTAAACGCGCGGTTTTTAGAAGTCGAGAAATGGTTACCGGGAGCCCAACAGTAACAATAGAGAAGTATAAGAGACAAATGTACGTCCTTCAGTGCATGTAAACACACAAAAACAAGGTATTATCTTTGTATATTAAAACACATGACTGTACCTCAACATATAAGACGTGTTCACATGGTTCGGATGATGTGCAGTGATTATTGAAAACGAGAGCTGCTAAGTATAGAAGTCTTCCTACTTTGCACTGAGAAGAAAAACCTCTTACGACGTTGATTAATAATTATTCGGATCAATGTGACTCCATTTTTACACACAAATATTTCGTAAATACAGAAATTATTAATACTTTCACAAAGTCCAGGTAGAAAATAGCAATCTAAACCAGTCTGAGAGATGCAAACCAGGACCAGACGCTTGCGTTTACACGGAGGAGTAAAGAGAAGAGAAGGGGGCCTTCAGCGCGGGGCGGAGCGAGGCGGGACGGGGCGAAGCAGCGAAGATCGCGCGTGCGCTGCGAGCTTCATCCCGCGTGATTTACGACGGCGCCTGGGCGACGCCGGAGCAATCTGCCGGAGGAGGGCGGAAGTGCCAGGCGAGCCGCCGCCTCCCCTTCCCCCTCTCCATGCCCCGCTCGTACGTTCGCCCCCGCCCATGCAAGCGCCCGCCGGCGGCGCGGCGCCGAAGTCTTCATAGGGAAGGAAGCTGCAGCCATCGGCGCGAGGCCTTGCTCTGTGAGAACGATCTCGAAGAACAATATGAGTAGAAAACCCTTGTTCTCTGAATAATAACACTAGTAGTGTATTAATAAACTGTCATTTGTAGTTTAAATACGTGTATGCCTCACTCTCAGTTTATTTTGTTATACCAATGATTGCAGCGGGTTCACAGGATTCATTACGTCTTAAAATATTTATTCCTCAAAACACTTTAAGAATATGTCTTAGCTTATAACGCAATAATAAAACTCCATTAAATTGATTAAATAATTGTCACATTATTCGGATAAATGTGACTCCATTTTTTACATACAAATATTTTGTAAATACAGAAACTATTAATACTTCAAAAAGTCCAGGTAGAAAATAGCAACCTTAACCAGTCTCGGAGATGCAAACCAGGACCAGATAATGTAATGCTAATATGTATGATATATGTATGTAATATGTATATAATGTAATGTAATATGTAGGAGATAATGTAAGAAGGTATAGAAAAGAGATCGCGCTCTATCGCGCAGACTTCGATCGAGAAATAAAGGATTAATTGCTTTGGGTCTCAGAGTATCAACAGGTTTAAGAACTTGAAACTTTATTTTTCTAATTGTGTCTTTTTCTTTAAACATCTGGAAATAAACAGAGAAATTTACTTATGCTTTAAACACCACTCTTATAAGAAATCTAAGAATATCGATAATTGTGTTATTTATTTTGCAATAACTTTTATTTGATTGTGAAAATTAAGACTTGGACAGATCTTAATAGAGGCAAGCATTAAATAACTTCCATTTCAAAAGAAATTAAAATTGGTAAACCATCCCAAGCCAATTTCACCTTTTAATTTTTTTACCCGGGAGGTAGAAACAAAGGGAAATCGTAAATCAAAACGACGGGGCGCGCAACCTTCACCGCCCTGTTTTCGCCGCTATTATCAATGACATTCCAGGGTGGCAGTGCCGGCGTTGGAGACGATTCAATTAAGATGTAGACGTGGAATCCGAACAGGACGAGGCCAGTCCAATTAAGTTTCCAGCGGCCAAGGCGGCGCAGACAGCGACCTGCCATGGAGAGGTAATGGCGACGATAAAAGAGGGAGAGGGAAAGAGGTGAAAGTGTTGAAAGGGGAAGAATGAAAGTGTTGAAAACGGGTTGAGTATAAAATTTATAAACAGTAGTGAGAAAGCATAAATGATTAGACTGATAAATGATGCAGGTTTCATAGTCACATTATTCGAAGCAGAAAAACAGCATAAAAACAAAACAGTTTGAAATCACAGAAATGCAAAGAAAAGAACAATAACAACAATAACGAAGTCAATGAGTATAGAAAAGAAGACATTGAGAACGAACTACTATACCATGAACATGAACACGTAATACAAAGCAAAACATGATCACGAACTAGAATATCATCAAGCAGAACATAATAAGAAACTAGAAGAACCAGAAACCAGATCAGAAACCAGATCTTTATCATAAACCAGATCATTATCATAAACCAGAACATTATCATAATCTAGAACAAGAATTAAATTGAAATGTGCGGGCAAGCCGAGGAAGCCAAAGGGTCGAAAAGGCAATTCAAGAGACAACAGCCCACATGAAGAGCAGCGGCTGCTACCAGAGAGAGCTGTAGGAGGCCTGCCAGCCGAGACGGCGTCTGCCGCGGGGAAGGCGGCACGAGGCGCCACCAGCCCGCACAATTACGGGCGGTATGCGACCGACGGCGCGCTCGGGCGCGGCGCGCGCGGAATGGCGATGCAGGCGCGCCCGACGGTGATGAATGGTACTAACGACAGCCTCTGCGTGACCACACCGCCTGCCCTCTCGCGCCGCCCGCCCCACCCCGCCCACTCCAGAGCGTCCAGGACCCGCTCTTGCACTTAATCCTCCCCGCCCCGCTCCCGTCCTACATGGAGGACGCCGCCACCCCTCTTCGACTCGTGCGCATGCGCGGAGGGCGGTGCGGTCGTCATCGGCTTAATCGTCGTCATCATTACCGTCATCATCATTAGGACTCGGACACGAGGGGTACCGGCTTGACGTGACGCGGACAAATCTTACTGTCATGATCAGAGAGTGGTGGAAGAGGAGCGGGGGAGGGATTACAAAAACCTTACTGGAGTGTTTTGCAATCTTCTGAAGTGCTTCTTTCATAAAGATGTATCATGAACGTTGCCTTGGGACTCATTAATAACAGTATGCTATATCTGTATTTCTAAAAATGTGCTGTGGCATGAACTAATTGTATATGATTCTGAATGGTCGATTCTTGATATTACCAACATTTTTAAGTAATAAATGATTTGATGTCCCAGTATATAAATTATCTACCTTTGCATGATCACGAAAAGATTTACTTTTGAAGTGGGAATAGTAAGTTCAAATAATAACAAAATCGGTACTATTTCTAGAAATATAATTTAAACACAAATTGAGATTCTATTTTTAAAAATTGCAATTTCAGAACGAATTGTCATTGTACAATTACAGACGAATATTGAAATCATAACCACGTAAAAATAAAAGAATGTTCAAATATGAATCTCAAGATATCAACATGGAGACGTCAATTTTCATTAATATACTGTCAAATAAATAGCCAATTCATAAAAGACAATTTATCGATGATATTTATTCTAAGAAGACAGTCAGTGTAGAATATTCCACGTTACTGAAGTAAGGTGAAAATATCACAAAAAAGCATAGCCAGAGAATATATGATTATGCAACCCGCTTTACAGCAGTGTATTGATGGTAACACTGAACCCTTCCATCTCCGGACACCGTGTTTGCGGAAAGAATTATTTTCATTGGATTCACAGAATTGAATGAAGTCCGTATGCAACCATCAGATTTTGGAAAAAATTGAACAATCAACATTTGAATGAAACAAAAGAAACAGTTAAATATTTGGCGAACTATGAATTTTATCGTTAAAGCATCTCTAAAAAATTAAAGAATATCACGATGCCTAATGTTTAAAGTACGAAAGACTGCTCCACACGACCTACATTTCACGCAGAACATTACCACTACAGACTTAACATAACAGTTTCGTTCAATATCTCGATCTTACTATGGATATTAAACTCATCTGGAATAAGCACATCAATATCGAAATACAGCAAGTAAAAAATAAGCTTCATCAACTAAAACCCATCATTAATGAGTCTTCCATTTCCAAGAGTCATGGCCATCTACAAAATCATCATTAGACCACTTCTCCTTTACGTCAGTTGAGTTTGGGTCTCTACTGCAAAATCATTAATAAACCAGTTTCAAATAGTTCAAAATCAATTTCTTAGAAGGATTTCAAATGCTTCTTGGTTTGTCACAACTCCACAAATAATTCCAACTTGACTCAATAGAAACCATGAAACATAATATCTTTCCATCCAGTTCTATCACTCCATACCTCAAATTTCACATCCAGTCAACTTCAGATTCCGGAAAAATTCCCTTCACAGAACCAGAATTAAAAATAGATACCAACATCAGTCTTTTCTATTCACATTTACCTATCTGGATTGTTTTTGTAGGCGTCGGATGAAGATTTCCGCACCCAAAATAGTTAGTAATTTAATTTTAGGTAATTAGAAAGTAAGCCTTCACTACATGTGTAAAGTCTATTATGTACTGATCCATGTATGCTCTGTAAAATAATTATAATAGTACAACCCCCTTGAGGCTAAATTCCTTTCTGCCATGAAGTTCTTTCCTCTACCCGAAATCATTATACCGCTGGTAACTCAACCAAAACATGGACATGCTTTGCGCAGAAGATATAACGCGTAATATCCGACTCAGGTCTGCCTAAGCGTAGAATGAACTGAAAAAGAAGATAAAGTTCAGTGTATTGATGCATTCTCATTTTATTTAATTACGCAGTCTGTTACACAGTGTACTCCTTTTGCGTTTTTATAAGCAAGAAACGAATAAAACAGAAAATAGGGAAGGATCCAAAAGAATTCAACGCATATTAGTTTTCTTTTTACTCGTACAATCTTATGCTCTCTTTCATTTTTGATGCACGTACAACTCACCAGGTAAGCATAAGAAACACATACAATTAAGTGTCGAAAGTGTAAAGTTCAATTCCATCAGGCCTGTAAATCTAATAAAATAGTGTATGATTCAATATAGTATCGCCTGTTCCGTTCACAAAACCCGGAGATCTTCAGTTTTATGAGAGTCGATAAATGTATCTAAAAACAATACATTTATCGACAAGTTTTTCTGAATAAACACGGAGAAATTAGTCACTAAAGACACAATATCTATAAAATGCATCTAATTGAAGGAGTTAAGCTTTTTACAAAGATTCAAACTTTTATTGAAATTATCAAATGGACCTGTAATTATTACCATAAATAATACATACAAATAAGTAGTATAATATGAATAAAAACATCTAACAATAATTAAATACTGTCATGGCCAGTAAAATGGCCGGAGACAAAATTTTCTTCAAAAATATAAATAAAGTATTGTGCAATCTTTCACACCAAGGTTAGCAAAAAAAGATAGAACTCGAACATGAGAGAGTATGTACCATTCAATTTCGATGTGCAATAATAATAACTCATGTTGAAACACCATCCTCGCTGCAATTGCTATCATACGGCTATTTATACCCAGAAACACAGGGATTTATAATGGCAATCCAAGATAGAGTATGCCGAACTAGGAAATAAGAAAAACATTGCATAAGCTTGACCGTTGTTGACAAGTGCAGGAAATGCCGCACCAGTGGTGAAACAATAGAATATATAATGGTTGGATGCACTGCACTTGCCGACAGCGCTACTAGTAAGCGCTGTCACAAACACAATAAACGCGTTCTTAGACACAATAAACTACCCAAGATTGTCCATCGACAATTGGCTCTCAAGCATGGAATATTAAATAGTGGAACTACACCGTTATATAAATACAACCCGGCACCTGTAATGGAAGCAAATAACACCATAATTAATTGGGGCAGATCTATATTAACAGACAAAACTGTGGCTTTCAATAGACCAAAAATAGGGTTGATTGACAGAAACAAGAAAGCAGCTATGCTTGTTAATATTGCCGTACCATTGACACAGAACCTAAAAACACAAGCCGAGGAAATTACTAAGTACGAAGATCTTGCTCTAGAAATAAAACAAATGTGGAAGCTACAGAGTGACACAGCATATCCACTTGTTATTTCGGCTGAAGGTGTAGTCATAAAAAATTTCAGGAAAAATCTAAAACAAATAGGATTACCTCAACAAATCTTAAACTACGGACAGAAAGCAGTGATTTTGTAAACATTTCATACAGTTTGTAATTTCTTGAACTAACACAAAAGACGCTCCCTCATTTGGCCTTTGGAGTCAGGGTGAAATCTTTCTCCTCAGTGACCGAGTTCCTTCCTAATCGTGGCAGGATTGGGCAAAATGAACCCAGCACAAGCTGCTGAGAATTATAAGAGAAATAATAATAATAATAATAATAATAATAATAATAATAATAATAATAGTGCCGATCCGGATAGCAGAGATCGCTAAATCAGTAGTATCGTGGCGATCTCGGTCGGAAGGATCGCGGGCTCGAGTTCCGCCTCAGACATGGGTGTGTTTGTGTTTGTATGTGTGTGTCGTCCATTTATCCTTCATTATCATCATTCCATATGCCATCCCCCCAGGACTAGCAATCATGGAGGATAAAAATCGGATTCAGCATAATGATGATCCCCAAACGAAGTCACTACACTTCCCACGGGATAAATGTTGCTGAGTAATATTTATCCCGTGTATACGATAAGGTAAGTGTAGATGTACATCCGGATGGTCCTAGACTGTCCTTCGCGACAAAAAGTATTACTGCAAATACGCTTGGTAGCTGTTAATAAGAAAGTACACAAAATAAAAAATGAACTAGCAAAACACACAAATATTACAAAGATAAAAAACAAACAAGAATGAAATAAAATTAAAGCACAAATAGATAAGTGTAAAGAAATAGATAAAACGTTCCCACCTCTACTCCGTACCCAACTCTTCTCTTTATTTCACTTCATTTAATATCATTTCACTTCACTGCACATAATTTCACTTCACTTCACGTCACTTCACTTCACTGCATCGCCCTTCGACAATCTGTAATTATTCATTAACGGTACATCGGTATACCTGCACTGTCGTTGGCCTTCACTGCATTTCACTGGACATCCCTAAACTCTGCACTTCCGCTCTTAAGAAATCTTGAACGTATAGCTCGCGTGCTTTTCGGAAGGGTCGCCAGTATCTTCGGAAGTAAATTGTTCCAGTCAAAAATGGTCCTCTTCACAAAGCTGAATTTTTCTACATCTGTTCTTTGTTTTCTGCATTTTATTTTGATTGAATGTCGCCCCTAATTAAGTAGCATGGCATTTCAAGTTTTTCACTGATGACGTTCCATGCCGGTTGCTTTGTGTACGTCTTGAGAGCACAGTTTCGGCCTGCCCTTCTACGTATAATTAATGATTCCCAATTGACACTTTCCCCGTTGTTTCTATTCGCAAATTCAGCTGCTTTTTCCTGCACTCGGTTTAACGTTTTAATCTGACCTTCTCTATGAGGATTCCAGCAAGCTACTTCGTATTCCGTCATAGGCCGAAAACTAAAGATATATCTATATCTATATATATATATATATATATATATATATATATATATAGATAGATAGATAGATAGATAGATATATGCCTGCATTTTCATGTTACAGTTAGCTATTAGTCTCTAGAATGTTTTCAACATTAAAATTATTACAACAGTACAACAGACGTAAATCATAATGTAACTTAAAAAAATAGTATTCAACACAGTTGAGTCAACAAACCAACGTCAGTAAATGAAACAAATTAACTTTAGATGTTTGCATCCACATCATAAGAATAAATCACTTTCGCCTGGATGTAATGGTCATTTCTGCACACAGTCCAACACGAAAGAAGGTTGTAAAGGGGACGACGTCCTTGAAGGACAGAACTGGCAGGAAGGACAGACCACTCTCGGGGGCTGACACTAAGCCTCCGGGCGAGGGGAGGGGGCGAGGGGGCGGAGGGCTAAGCCGGGGACGTGGAGCAGGAGGGCTACACAAGGCGCGATGTCCTTTTTCAAAATTCACCCATTAGACGCCCTTTTAAAGGGCGCAGAGGGAAGGCGCAAATCCTGAAGAAGCAAATGGTAGATAATACGTGAGAGACAGCAGACGAGGAGGTGGAGAGCAGCTTAACTAGGAAATTGAAGTACTTGGCGTGAGGGAGAAATGTACTGATTCCCGGATGTAATCCTTACTCCGGCCATTCGGAAGCGTGGAAGCGCTTCTCCATCTTAGGGAGAGAAATTACTTCTTTCCATAGTATATACGCGAAAAAAGCAAAAAACAGATAATGTGATTCTAGGGGTAGAAAGATAAACTGACGATTTAAAAGTGAGCAGGTAAAAGTGTCGCAGAAGACGATTACGCACTAATAAACAATTTGAGTAAAGATTACAAGTCATTTAAGTCCTCTTTGCTAAATTCTACCAGGGTTATTAACATTCATGATTTTTTAAATCTGATTTTTATTTAAATCAGTTTTTTGTTTAAATCCGATCTAAAATAAAATATTCGAATTACATACAATATTTACATATTTGAAGAAAGATCGAAATATTCTCTTGAACACTATGTCTTAAGTATTTGAATATTTAAAATCTAATTACGATATTGTTGGTGTACAATTCTTTACAAAAATGTTTAGATTAGAATGGCAAACAGCTCCTTTTACTGGAACACCTTTAGATCTAACAGTTATGAAAGAACTCACACATATAAAGTGGTGGAAAAGTGAGCAAGCCTTAAAAAAATACAGAAAAACTAATGAACATTGTAAAACAAAGTTTATTAGCATCAGCATCTTCAGTTAGGACGGAACAAATATTTTCCAAATTTGGACTTGTCCAATCAAATATTAGAAATCGCCTTGGAACAGAAAAAGCATCAAAATTGGTGTTCCTTCATGAACAATTAAATAATTAGTAAAAGCTATTATAGTTCATTGTTTATTAATAAATAAATACTTTAAACGTGATAATTTGTAATTATTCTCTTTATCGCCTTAAAATATTTAGTCATTCTTTGTCAAATTTACAATAAATTATTTTTTTTATTTACATCGACGATTTTTTGCGTAAATAATTTGATTTAAATTGTGATTGAAATTAATATATAAATCGCTCGATTTAAATCATCAAAACCCTGAATTCTACCATCGCTGATGTGTACAGGTGTAGACATAAGTGGTCTCATAACACCCACAGGACAAATAATACAGTTGAATTGTCTATATTTTAGAGTTGTCTATATTCTGTCTGAACATCAATGTCATGACATGTCTCAATCCTGTATATTCAACACAATAGCATTTACACACAATTGCACGTTGCTATCTCTCTCAATCATTAATAAATTAGAAGAAAATTCACATATTGCCACTTCTTCACGCGCAGAAAGAATATTATTTTGGGCAGTCTTTCTATGCAAGAAAATTTAGTTTCTAACCCCTTGTGAAGGCCATTAGACCGCAGCATGTGCCAGCGAGGGCCAGTGGTTGGCGAGCGTCGCAGCGCTCTTCGCGGCATAATGAAGCGCGAGGGGGGCGGAGAGGAACGCGAGGAGCGGGACGGGGAGAAGCGGGGCGGGGCGGACGGGCAGGGCGGAGCGGGCGGGGTGGGGTAGAGCGGAGCGGGGCGGCTGCGGCACGGCCTGGGCGCGTGTCTTATCGCGCTTCGCGGCGCAAACTGCGGCGGCTGCCAGCGGCGCGGTGGAGTGGACTCCCGAGACGAGCGCTGCAGGCAGGTGCTCGTGGAGGAATTCCCCGACGCCGCTCAAGCGCGCGGGCAGACACAGACAGCCGAGGTAATACCCAGCGGAGCAGGTGGACCGTGCGTTGCAAGGATAATGGACTGATGCATGGCTGTCACTTGCGAGTTAGACGTTAGGGAAGTGAAATATGAGAAACTGTTTGACCTTCGTGAAAGAAAGAGTAATATCTTTAGATTTAGTTTCCAGACCTGAACTGTAAATAATGTTTCCAAGATGTAGATAAGAAAATTGTGGGTTTTGAAAATTCAGCTAAAGTAAGATATAACAAAATAATATTTTCTAGCTTCAATTTTTAAATCACTGAATATTATAATGTAATAATATAATAAACATAAGTATCAAATTTTAAAATTACAGAAATAGTTTATAACTACTAAACAGGTAAACTAATGATTCGTATTCATCCTAATTACGAGATAAAATTGGATAATATGGAAACTGTATTTACAGAAGAAATAAAATGTAGAGTTTCAAAACAAATGTTTATTAGATCGCATTGAATAAATCAATTAACAAGACGTTGCAGAGGATGACAGTCTTACAGTCAGAATAACCTTTCTGAAATGTAAACTATACCTTCCATTTAATTCCTC
This sequence comes from Acheta domesticus, assembly GCA_031308135.1. NCBI lineage: Eukaryota > Metazoa > Arthropoda > Insecta > Orthoptera > Gryllidae > Acheta > Acheta domesticus. The sequence goes on along the minus strand of JAHLJT010009436.1, from coordinate 93,175,740 downwards.
ACTCACGCAGGTTCCCTGCACCACTGAACAAAGGATATTAATCTTCTGAACTTTAAAACACAATCAACAAGCACATTCAGTCAGGGGACAGAAATGCATTCCGGCCGGTCATTGTTCATCCAAATCCCGTCCGATTAGTCCAAACGAGAATGCACAGAGGATATGAAAGAGTGGACGCGGAAAATCCGAGACCTTTCCCAACCTTTATCCTCCAGGGGTGCGGACACTTTTTAATGAACGGCAATGGCCAAATGACCAAAATGTCTATGGAATGGTGATGCATCGATAGCAGCAGCGAACTTAGTAGTACCTCATCGATATGATGAAAATGTTTACGGTTATGTGAATGGAATACATAAGAATCAAGAGCAAATGAGGGTAACTGTAGGTTGTGTTTAGCAAAGACAAGAAGTAAAGAATGATAAAAATAAAGAAACATCAACTTTTTGGTTGGTGTGGGCAGTGAGAGTGGCGAGTATGGTGAGTAACGAAGAGGACTGACAGGGGAGAGGAGGGGAGTCGAGAACGATGACGATGACTGAAGAGGAGCAATGATGGGCGACGAGGGGTAACGATGGGAGACGATGGGTAACGAGGGGCGACGAAGGGCGTCGAGGGGCTACTAGGGCAGAGACGACGCCGAGGGTGCAAGGGCCGACGGTGTCAGATGAAGAGTCAGCGACGAAAGCTGACGAGGGAAAATGACAGACGACAAGCGCGACAATAATGGCGAGGAGTGGCGAGAGCGGTGAATGCGGTAAGGATGACGAGGACCTGGAGTTCAGGGAGGAAGGTGAGGTCGGCGAGGGCGGCACGAGTGGTGAGCGCGCGGAGATCGGTGTCGGCGGAGAGGTGGGCGAGAGCGAGGAAGGACGAGAGAGGGCAAGGTGAACAGAGAGTGAGAGCGCAGAGGCGCGGAGGCTGCGTCAGCGTGGGCGTCGGCGTCGGCGTCGCTGGCACTGGCGGGCGTCATATCCGGCCTCGCTAAAGCCGGCGCGCCATCCATCTCTGGGGGAACGAGCCGCAGGTAAGCTCTCCGGACTCGAACCCGCGCCCATGGATGACCCGGCGCCATTGTTCGGCGCGTAATTGTTACTCGCCCTCATAAATATCCCGGAGAGCTCGCTCGACAGCCACCCCACCCCACGCGTCCACGCCACTCTCCGCCCACGCCCAGCGCCAACGCGCCAACGCGGAAGGCTCTCGCACCAGCGGTGCACATCCGCTTCACCGTTAGCACCGTTTCGCACCTGTGTGGTCACGCACGTAGGAAAATCCCCCCCCTAATTTCGCCTGACTGATAATCCAAATGAGTAATGAACACACTGAAACAAAGTTTTTATTCACCTATTCACAATCAATTGAATTATGATGGTAAATGAAATGAATTTCAGAGAAGATCACGAAAACGCACTTTAAGGTAAGTGACAGTATTTTACATCTACACTATACCGTAAACGCATGATTTTTTTTGTTTTCGGGTGAATATAGATTCATCTATCTTATTCTTTGTTAGCGTCTTTAAGTCGGTTTTTAGTTAAATGGTATTTGATATTTGTAAACATGTTTTTTAAACATATAAGAAGTTAGTTTTAGTTTCAAATTTGTTATTGACAGTTTTTTAAATGTCAATGCTATAATTGTTTTATATTTTATACTATAAGTGGATTAAAAGGTCTTTATGACATACTGTGTTATTTAACGCTGTAACAGTAACAGCTATTCATCGCCATCATCACGCCTAAACCGTCATTTCCAAACTTGAAATTGTATCCTTTTTTCATTATTTTCTTGATATGTTATTACATACATATCTTATTGAGATAAATTCATTTCGTAAATTCCAGAATACTTCTACCTACCTACAGATATTTTAACACTTGACCGCGAAATGTCATGAATCACAAATAAAATTTGTTTTCTTTAAGAAATTATAAAGTATTTCACTGATTGTCTCTAATTCCACCAGGAAGTCATTCCAGTCGTTAAAAATGTAAATTTGTGGTTTGAATCAAAGCATTTCATGTTTATGTTATTGCCCGTAAGGTACTTTTCGATACTAGGGATAAGCGGTAAAGTTTAAAATGTCGCGTGAAAATAATTTTCGAATAATTCTGCTATGCTAATGATAATACAATTGAAATGATTCGGGTGTTGCATATCATTAAATGAATTACTAACAGTATCTCTCAATGTTTTTCTAAAAATTAGGCACTAACTTATACAATAAATACGATTTTTATTCAAAGATCAACCTGCTCATTTTAAATGACCTCACAAAATAATCGTAGACTAATAATCGTATGGATGTCTAAGGTTTCAGAAGCTAGTCTTAGGGAGGGCTTCGCGTATCTGGCGACGCGGCGTGAAGGGTTGTAATGCCGACATTTCGACCAACTTATCGTGGATTTCTTTAGGTCATAAACGGGATTAGGTGGCTTATGGTATCATTTGATGTCACTGCGGTGTCTCTGACTGGGAAGCCCTAGGTTCGAGTTCCAACGGGGTACGATTTTCCTACTTGCTCTGTAGTATATTACTTTTTTATTCTCATTTTCATTCACTTATTATTTTCTATTTAGTAAATTATGTTAGATCCTCACTAGGAATCCTCCGTCCAACTCGGAGAAGAGAAACAATATTAATAACTTTAATTTATAGAATTGTTAATCTCCTGATGCACATTACCCACAATAGCGATGCTAAGGTGGAGGGCGGAGGACAAGGGTAGTGACCAGGTGCCTCCAATCTTTACAGTGTCTGGCTGCCGCTTGCAAGTCACTTGTATCAGAGATTTTCAAAATAAACAATATTCTATTATTATTTCTAACTGGTTGATTTGGCTGGGTCGAAATCAGCTGCAGTCTGGAGAAAAATACTAGCGGCCGGTGCTTTGATTCGTATTTTGTCCGATGAACACCAGGTGATTGGTAGAGTAGTACCTATCCTAACAAAAGGTCCAACATCGCGCAATCTTTCCTTCCCGCTTCCTTGTCCTATCCTCACCCCTTACTTATACACTCACTTACATGCACACTACCACACCGTTCGAGCCGGTGCCCGGATGGTGGGAAATACCTGAAATTTCGTAAGCCGACATGTATGTTGGTGACGGATCTTACCAGCCAGCGGGGAAATTTCACTGCCACCTCCAACGATAAAAACATGCAATGCACTTACGGGACTTGGCAATTGATGCTCCCGGAAAGACTAATCATAAGACAAATGAATTCAGAACTGACGTATCACCACTTTAGCCCTGAGCAGCATCTCGATAAGATAGTCGAAACCTTGGCATCAGGAATTTTGACGTCGTGACCAGGACAGCCGAAAACATTCGCACAAATCATATTCTAATATTTACTGCACTTTTAAAAGCCATTTGTGACTTCCAACACGTCATACCACCGGGATTAAAGACAGTTACCTCCTAAGGTTTCTCATCCACAGGAGAATAAAAAGCAACTAAAAGTTATCGATCAAGAAGACAAAGCATCCGTCGGAGCGTCGACGAAGGAGATAGCGGCGGCGGCGGCGTCAGAAGCGCGGAAGGTGCATCACCAGCGAGGGCGATGGCGTCCCGGGAGGAGCGACGCCCGACGCACGCGTGCTCAGCTGGCCCCCCACCCCACGCGCGCGCGTATTGTGCGCGCCTGCTCCCTGTCACCAGAGATATTTTTCGCCTTTTCGAGGGCTGACGCGCGCGACAAAGGGCAGCCGAGTGGGGCGGCGCGAACGGAGGGAGCCGAAGCCCCGGCGGATGCAGCGCCCAGCGATGAGGATGGGCGGGGAAGATCGAGAGGCGGGCGTTGAACGAGGCGACGACGAACGCGCAGGAGGCACTCAAGGACATGTTTAGTCTGTATGTAAACTAGGATTTTACGCTGCAAAAATGTTCAGAGTTTATATTTAATAGTTAATGAGATGGCGGTTTGTGGTCGTAACGGTGGAAACTGTTCACCTTTCATTTCTGGGTGCCGGATTTAAAGGTTGATCCGTGTGAAAGTTGTGGAGGACAAAGCTGTTTCAGGTGTAGGTTTTCTCGAGGTTCTCAGTTTTTTCTCGTTATTCAACACAACGCTCCACATCATTCTTATCAACACTACCATCATCATTGTACGTATGACCAAAGGAGCTAAGTACTGGGGAACACAATAAATAATTAATAAATATTTTATTAATCATTTTGGCAACTGGTTTGCAATATTCAGAGTTCCTTTTAATATCACCCAATGGATAGGCACGTATGAATCCCTTCGCAGTTTTGCATACTTCAGCGTATAGATATTAAGCGTATACCCAACTTCGAATGTGAAGTAAAGTCTACTGCCCAGGTTGCAAATTCACAGCCTGTAAAATTACTTTTAACTTAAATTATTCCTGCAGGCTGAACTACCAAATTCTTCATTGCTTCAATTATACTTTCATTAGCTATTAAACTACGAGCGCAGAACTATCATGCAGTTACAGTTCTGCAAAAGGAGTGCAATACGAGTTGTTGAAATGGAAAACATTTGATATTTAAAGACGAACAACTTAAATGTTTGGACATCGCAAAACAAAATCAATTAAGCAATTTTCAAGTTATATTATTTTTTATGCTCTTCTCTTTTGCTTCACATAGAGGGTCTACATTTGCCTTGATCTTAACTTTTTCAAGGTACTCTCACATACACTCGAATTCTATTTGTATATTTCTGCGCAAATCAGCGTTGTTGCACTGTATAAAATATGGATGTCAATAAATAAATCAATCAAAGCTTTCCTACAACTTAAAATTATGTGTCACTGAAAATACAGACAAGTAAGTTATACACTTCAAGAATATAATTCTGTGAAAATTATCATTTATTGTTACATTATAGGTGACATATGTAGAATTTTAAAGCAGTAATCTCCACTGGATTTTTCCGTTTTATGATCATATATTTCAAAAGACTAAACGACATCGGTCCAGGACATCGTTATACAACTCCCTTCCCCGATATTTTCTAGTCCAAGAACATTACCATTCTCTTGTAAAGTCTGGAAAACTTTTGCTTCATACTACAATAATGTTACATTTCAAAAAGAAAAGAAAACCTTGTTTTATGTACGGTCGCCATGCACTTTATGGCGGTAAGCGCCTTTTTATCGTTTTTATTTTCCTCTCCACACAGCAGCCCAAGTCGTCGAGCGTAACACGAAAGACAAAGAGGACGGCGCGGCGCCTGGCGACGTCCAAGGACGAGCGTCGTGTCGCCCAAGGCGGCGGGGCGGAAGTGACGGGCCCCTCGCACGCCGAGCCGCGCGATGGCAGCGCCACTCCAGCCGAGAGGGCGCGCGGGCGGCGCCCCGGGCAAAAACAGAAACGCCCCCGCGATCGCATCCGCCTCGCGCCCCCCGCTGCCAATCGCCTTCGCCGGGGCCGCCCGCCTCCGATGCCCCTCACAGCCCCCGACTGCGGCATCGGCTTCCGGGCCTCGTCTCCGTCTTCACCTACGGCTCTACCACTCGACAACAGTGAGGACTCTTTCATACAAACTCGAGGGCAATTGAAAGCAAATCGAAATTCTGAAACTGATATGATGATCAATCTAAAATTAAGTTTTGTAAATATGCTTCATAATGATGACTGATGTCTCTGTTCACGTCAGTTGCTGCTGCCATAAGTGCCGTTAATGTGGCGAATGTTTCTAGAGTTTCTGTCCCGCTGGATGGTGAGAATCGGCGCCAACATCCACTTCGTCTGGCGGGGAGATTTCGCCTTCCAGGTACCTCTCCCAGAGGAGCACCGCCCCCGTTAAGACAAGCTCTGAGCCTCAGCTGAGTCCCCTAACATGCATGGTAGGATAGCGCATGTGTGCGTGTGCGAGTGCATATGTGCGCAAGGGGAGATGCTAAGACGCGGAAGACGAAGGAAAGCGCAAGCTTAGTGACCCTTTCGTTTGGGTACTGCTCTGGCATTCGCCAAGTACGAGGAAACAACGGAAAACAACCGACAGGTGCAGCCAGTTAATAGAATTATCATAAACTCGACACAGCTTTGAGGCGGTATTGCTGGCTCTATGCCAAACTCGGCCGGTACAAGTTAAAGACATAGTTTTTACCCTTTTGCTACGGAGTAGAAGTAGATTAAGGTAGAATTTTAACTAAGGTCAATGTAGAAGTTTTTGAAAATTTGAGTACTTTTCGCGTAATTTTGCGTGAAAGTAGAGGGCGAGAATGTGCTGTTTTAGCACCACAAGTTTCTATATCGCGTATTGCATATATATGTTCCGTCACCAGTTCAAGGTATTTCTCTCCCATCTCCTCCCCCTCATCTTATCTGCAAATATTGTTCGTATCATCGTTTTCTTCATGTCCACCGTCATCGGATCAGCGCTTTCTCCATTATCTCATCGAACTTTTCCCGCCACTCGTTTTTATCTTTTTTTCATGTGAATGAAAATGACTTTCACTACACACGACTTATCAACGGATATCACAAGCATCTGCACTTCCTACAATTTAAGAGTTTCTTGAAAAAACAGCATTAGTTCAAAATCCAGAAAATGGAGTTCACGATGCTACCTTGTAATGTGAACTTTTAAGCATCAAAGAATAATATCGACTCTGCCTAAATTGCGTTAGTCCCAAAGAGATCGAGCAAAGAAAAAAAGAGTAGCTAGGAAGGTGAATTAGGAAGATGGACGATTTTTTTCTAATTTTCCACAAATTGGATTTTTGGAATAATGCTGTTTTTCAGAGAAGCCCTTCAATTCAACTTTTCATCGCTTCCGTTTCTCACTTCTCCTCTTATCTTATTGTTTCAACTTCCATATTATCCTGTTATACTAGCTTCTTTACCAAGACAAGTTCCTGTCACTGCCGTACGCCTGGTCCTAGAATTGCCTCCTGACTGATCCGGAAGCTTTATCGACGGGGCTCTCCTTGCCTCGCCCGAGACGCCGCTTAGAGCTCTCTTCTTTCTCGCTGTCGAGAGCGACACGACGCCTCCGGCGCCAGCCACGCCTCTCCAGCGGCTGCACACTGCGCCCAGAACGTTGCTTTCCATCAAAATTTATGAAACATTGGCAGTCGCAAAAGCTACCAGAATTGTACATCTGGGAAGAAATATGATGTCAATTATTAGCAATCATTGAATTTTAAAACTAAAAACTACTGTTTATTGAATTTTCAAAATAAACACAAAGTATTTTTGTTCACTTCTCCTTTCAGTTTTGTAATGTTAAGTATTATGTTTATTTTGTGGTGAGGGGATACATTTCATGCATTTTTTGTATTGAATCAGATCAGATGACTTTATGACTAACCTCCATTGCACTTCATCGCTATCTCGTTCGTGGCCGATGCAGTACTGAATGCCTTGTACATTACTGTCCAGGCATCAGGACTTTAGTCACGTTCGCAAGGTGGAAATGATCACAAGAGTGGACGCTTTCTAATATGAAGCATTTAATATGTAGAACTTAGCGTTGTGAGTAACTAGTGTTACTAAACCACGTCATCATTAAGTAATAAAATATGTGACATGAGAACCCGTAAAATGAATTACAGTTGCTTCTTAAAAATTAACATTTCAAATTATTGCTATAAAACTAGAGTATTTAAACTCCCCATCTCTAGTATTTATTTCCGATATATCATCCTATTATCCCCTTTACCCAGACTCCAAAACGTCGCATTGCCACACACCATAATTTTTTTCGCAAAGGTCAAGATTAACGAAAGTCGTTGCTTTGGAACAGGTTATAAATTCAGTAAAGGGATCCTCAAAGTTAATTTAATATTCAATTTGCTTCTCAATATCACATTAAAATTCAGTCATACATTTTTAATTTTTTCTCTGACTGCACAATCTCGCTGCTGACTGTTCTTAAAGCTGATGGATGAAAATTCTGGAAGTTTTTTCTTGACATAATCTACTTAGGCGCTGTAAAACAAATATCTCCAAAATTGCCAGGTAATTAATTTTCTTCATTTTTCATTCCAGAACATCTTATTCTAGTCATTACAACACTTTTGTTAACAATGAAATTATATGAAAATTATTTCGTAAAGAGAATAACTGAAATAAATATCCGATCCGATAAATATTCGTTATCATTCTTTAATGGCAATCTACAACGTAATTAGGGTATTTTCAATATTGGAAATGCTTAAAAATCAAAAAACGTCTTTGACAAAATACAAAAACTGTGAATATAACATTGAAATCCTACAATGAGACAATCGCGCTTTCAAGAAATTCAGTAAAATGTCGACGATGAAAATATCGATGCCAAGGAAGTTTCGATACCCTGATTCGAAATACCCTCCTTAATAACAGAAGCACATTGACAACAAACATAAGGAACTACCACAGAATGGCACAGACGTTCCCGTTTTAGATTTTTTATTTCTTTTGATCTTGGCTAGCTGTATGGACTTGCCACACACATCGAGCAGACTTTCAAAATGTAAATAAAATTATAGTATCAGATGTGAATAAAATTTAATCTATAAACACGGTAAAATGCATCTCTAAGTTCTAGGCACTTTCTGAAAATTTTGTACGAGAAAGTGTCGTTGAGAGCTGCGATTTCACTTTCCAATAATTTATTTTTTTTTTGTATTTCTCTGAGCTAAAAGAGTTATTGAAAAATAAAGTAGTCTAGTAAAACAGAATGAGTTGGGTAACTAGTGGTGCTACAAAATGGCACAGACGTTCCCGCCTTAGTTTTTTTTATTTCTTTTGGTCTTGGCTATCTGTATGGACTTACCACATACTCTTGTTAATACACACATACTCATTCTAATGTGATTCAGTGTTTTATAGTGTTATATTTCATTATATTTCATTGAAAAATATAAAATAAATTCTTACGTTTTGTCAATTCTTGTTTAATTTTCAACTCTGAAAATGTTTATCCTAAAAGCGAACCTCATTTTATAAAAAAACGGATAATCAAGGTTCTATGGATTATTTTTATATTCTTTGAATTTTTAAAAAATAGAAAATGTACTACTGATGAAATGCTAACATACGCGTAGATAAGTAGCCTTTCATTCAGTGAATATAAGTATGTTCTATATGTCGCAACACGGACAAAAATAATGATTATCAAATAGGTTTCGAATAATTTCTAAAAGTATATTTTGTAAACACAAGCTCTACTAATTAAAACAACTTTATCTTATCACTGTTCTCGTAGTTCAACAACACTGTATTTCTCAAATATCTATTGCGGCATTGTTGCGCAAATTTCAATAAAGCTTTGCGGATTGCTTGAAACAAATACATCAATTCACTGAGAATACAAATTGTAGAATAGAATAATAAAACTTGTTAATAATTAAACGAGGGTACAAATTTACTATAAAATCTGCAAAGGAAAACAATCATTAAACTGGCGTAGATTAACATAAACCAGTTATAACGAATAAATGCTGTTTTATTGCCGAATAATTGTCCAGCATTTTTAATGTTTTAAATTTATTATTTACGAATGAAAGTAATCCACATTCAACAGCTAAAAGGAGCTTTCATTTTTGTTTCAATAAACTACAGGAATTCTGCTTGTCAGTGCTGCAATACCAATATCATTGGGCAGTTTTGTCGAGACATTCGAATTTTATATTCACTTAAAGCTAGCATTTTTATCATTTCATATATTAAAAATATTGCGAAGTATATTTAAAAAATATTTTTATAAATTATTATAAAAAACTATTTTTGTTCAATATATTTATATGTTAATCTCGAATAACATTCTTTATATTTAATCTAAGACAACCGGTTATTTTACATTTTATGCATTTAAGAAAAGCAATTTCTTTATTTAGTCCCTATATTTCAGGATCCTAAAATAGGTTACCAAACATTTTTTAGCATTGTTTTAAAATTCTCTTAGGATTAAGTTCTTTTAGGAAAGCGGCCCCTGAGAGAGCCCCTTTTGAAGCCCTATTACACCACAAATACGCATATTTTGGAAAAAAAAAATCAGTATCACCTTATTTGAAGATCTGTTTTCCATAAGTGCATTTCATTTAAAAAAATCAATTGTATCTTCACAATTGCAGTTGTAGAAAGAGGGCGAACATCTTTTAATTGTTTTCAATTTTTTTGCAACATCAGGCATTTTAACGAACAGTAAACGTGCACCGTTCTCTTAAGCTTCCTTTATGCTAACTAAGATCCCCATTTAATAAAAAGTGTTGTGCGCCTTTTAAGATAAAATGGTTTAAAGAAAATAAAAATTGCCTGGATTAAAGAAAATAAAAATTGCCTGTGTTAGACACAAAATACTAATGTTTTTGAAACATTGAACATGACTTTATTTGAAGATATGTTTTTTAACATACAAGGTGTGTCCAAAAAGTCATGAAATATAATTTTTTGCAGAGCTACTATTGGTCGCAGCGCACTCGGACTGATTGGGTTAGGTGGAGGGTACCCTCAGCTTTACAGCGCATCAAAGCGCAGTCTGCTCCGAGCAACGGTAGCACCAGCATCGTTGAAGAAGTGCGCCTCTGTTTCGCGACCTCGTCACGACACGCGATGAGTGATTCGGTCGAACAACGTCGGGCGATCAAGGTCTGCACGAAGCTCGATAAAAAGCCTTCCGAGACTCACGCAGTGTTAAAGCAAGCCTAAGGGGAGTCTGCCTTGAGTTATGTGCAAGTTACGAGGTGGGTGAAGAAGTTTAAGGATGGCCAGGAAGGGTTGGACGATGGCCCTCGTTCTGGAAGACCATCAACAAGCAGAAACGAAGCCAATGTGAATCATGTTCGTGAATTGATGAATTCTGACCACCGTTTGAATGTTCTGCTTTTGGCTGACACTCTGAACATCCCAAAAGTTCCGTATTCAACACTGTTACGGAGGAATTGCACATGAGAATGGTGTGCGCCACATGAGAAAGGTGTGCGAAAAGACGTCGCCGCTACGTGGCTGTTGCATCACGACAACGCGCCGAGCCACACCTCTCTGCGCGTCCGCGAGTACTTGGCCAAGCATAACCTGGCAACACTGCCGCAGCCACCCTATAGTCCTGACCTCTCTCCGCCGGACTTCTTCCTGTTTCCCACGATTGAAACCGTGCTCAAAGGACGACGTTTTGAGACCATTGAGGACATTCAAAAGGCTGTGACAACGCTCTTGAACGAGGTTCTGGTTGAGGCCTGCCAGGGGACTTACAAATCATGGGTGAAGCGCTGGAAAAAAATGTGTAGATGCTAATGGTGACTACTTTGAAGAATTTTAAGGCTTTGTGCATATATCGCCAATAATTGCTTTTTTAAAAAATTTATTTCATGACTTTTTGGACACACCTTGTATTTCATAAAGAAAAAATATATCTTCATAATTGTAGTTGTAGGAAAACGCCGAAACTATTTTTTCAATTTTCGAAAATTCAGAGTTATCAACCAACATAAGACCTACGCCATTCTCTTAAACATTCTTTAGACTATCCAACAACAAAATTTAATCAAAATTGTTGGCGCCATTCGTTTGAAATTTTTGAAAATTCCCTAGGTGCTTCATGTGAAGTACCCCCAAAATTAAAATATTGGTTTCAAATTCCAGGGGCCTCGACGTCAGCCAGATCGATCGAAGAATATCAATTTTGGAGAAAGTCGGCTGAACGGTTTAGTCGCTAGCGTTGTTCGCAGACGGACAGACGTTTTGTCGTAATTGTTTAATTAATTGTTTGCTATTTTCTTGTACTAGAAAACTGATGATGCTAAGCTATCGAAAGCTGCTCTTGAAATAAATAACATTGTTGGCAATGACAACACCTGTGATCATTTAATTTAACACACTCTGCCTGCCCACAAGAACATTACGTTTGCGGAAAACCTCTTTGGTCTCTGCCGCCGCCAAAGCACCCTTCTCATGCAACCCCCACCCGGTGCCCACTATCTCGTCCTCCGTAAAGGGCCTAGGCAAAGGCTGGGACGGACCTCGGAGAGTCCGACGGTCCAAGTTCTGTGTGAGAACATTGACCATTGGTGCAGCCCAAGAAAATACATTGATACTAAAAACATTTATTTTTCTGACATGCGATAATAAAGCTCATACTAATATTTTTGTTATTTAACAATTCATGTTTGTTAAATTCTGAAACCTTTCGTGTTTGTTAATTTTACAGGGGGGCGCGGCCCCAGAGTCCTCAAAGAGCAGCCGCCACTGGATAGTTCCTAGAATGTTAAAGCTGCATCGCGAAGGCAATGAAGAAGTTGGGCCGAAAGTCCGGACGCGCCTGCAGCTGACAGAAGGCGGGCCTCCCCTGCGGCAACAAAATGGGAACAGCGCGCCGCGTTCTCTGCTTGGAAACGGACTCCCCGACTCACGACACTTGGCTCAGCAGCTGGAGTCTCCTCCCCGCGTCACATCTCCTTTCAAAACTCCAAAACAGGTGAAAAATATACTCTCATGGGTGAATTAGTGAGTCTTAAATGTTCATCTCGGTTTAAGAGGATCGGATCTTGAAAATAATTGCACCAAAAACAAGTGATGAAGATCCAAGAAAGGGTGCAAATGCCCCAAGCCCCTGCGCTAACCAGGCCTGAGAAGTCATGAAAGGAGTGGAATTGAAAAATGATACGTAGTGGTCGAGAGAGTACCACTAAGGCGCAAAACACAAATACCCGCGCCCGAGGCAGATTAGAACACACAGCGATTTTGGCTACACAGGTCGTTCTGATGGCTGAAGCGTTGATGAACGAATAAATCGCCTATGCAAGAACAAGACATTATGACGGTAAAATACCACTGAAGTAATGGAAAATAACAGCAGACGAAAATTAAGATTCTGAAACAATCTTCTGTTTATTTACTTTATCTACGACAAATTAGATATACTACGTGTATTGCGTATACATCCAGTGAGTTACAATTCTCTCCTCCGAGAACCGATTTAATGTCTTCATTTCACAATCTTGCAATTCCGCCGCTAAACCATGGATTCACAATACCATGGGTTCACATACAATACGCGTAACATTTTTCCTAATAAGCCATCTTCGCCCCCCTGAGATGAGAGATGAATAAATAAATTATGATAATGGAGAGTTCTGGGGTCAAAAATAGATTAAGTGAAAGTGAGAGCCGTGGTAGAAGACAACCTACAAAATATACACTTTAGGGGGATCCTACAAAATATATACTTTATTTACTATAAATCCAGCACTTTGTATCGCGCGAAGTTTAAATCTTGAAGCCCCGCGGAGACCGTAATTACAGTGCTACGACGGGAATCAATCTAGCAATTAGTCTTCAGCACCAATCTGAGGGGAAAGATGATGAATGAATAAATTACAACAGTGCAACGGAGCCCAGTACATAACAATGTAGCAAATGGAAAATAAGATACAGCATAGAAGTGATTCCTGACAAAACCTACCAAATGTTTACTTCATCTACACAAAATTCGCCAAGAACGGAACAGGATTCAACTCTCGCCTCCAGAGAGCTTCCAATTTTACTGCTACGCCTAGAACGTAAGCCCACTTCTCACAATCCTGCAATCACAGCTGGTAGGGCTGTAAAGGACCAAAATCCGCTCCACTCGCTTTAACTGCGTACGTCCCAGATACTTCCTTCCAACATCCCGACGTCCTGCTCCGTCCGCGCGTGCGGCGCGTGGGACGTCTCCATCCGGCGGCGGCGGCGCAGCGCCCTCTGCCCGCCGAAGGTCGCGACCGGCGCGGCGGCGCCCTCTGCCCGCCCGGCGCGGCGCGGCGCGGCGCGCAGCTCGCTTTGTAAATGGTACTTTTATATCCCCGCCAGAGGCCGCATTTGAATACGATTTTCAAAACGCGCCATCAGAGATTTCGAATGGGGCGCGCGTGCCGGGAATGGAGAAAACGGAAAAGAGAGAGGGAGAACGCGGAAACAATGCGGCATTAAGTGCAGGAGCCGCACCGACGAGGGGGCGGCGCCAACGACCGGACGAGTGGACGAGCGGGTAGGAGGACGGCGGTTGGGCTCGCAGGGATGAGGGCAAACCGACGCAGATGGTTTCTATAGGGATAGCTAAAAATAACTCACAGAGCAATGTATAAATATGGGATGATCTTCTGTTTGAAAAAAGTAGTAAACTGGAAGGAGTCAACTTTGATGTTTCCGTTTCTCATTTGTTCATCGTTGGTAAAAAAATGATTGATTGAAGGTTTATAAATTTACTCACAAGTTATCTCCACTCATAAAATCAATTTGAAAAATGATAATGCACTATGTCTATTGAGTAAAATGAGTTGTAAGGTGTAATTCACTAATCTTTTACAGTAACACACAATGATCCTATCAAGCTATTGATTTAAAATTTACACGATCAACTCCAAGAACTAAAATATCATCTGAAATGAAATAAATGTACAAAATTTCATAGGTAAAGTGAATAAAAAACCTATCTACCGAAATGACACACAAACATATAAGGAAAATAATAAAATAAATAACAACAGTGTAAAATGCTAAAAGTAAGAAGTACGTTCTTCAAAATAATTTATTTTTGGAAAATTTTACATACAAATAACTGAATAATCATGAGATATGTCCATATTAATAGTAAACGTAATTGTTTATAACAATTAAGTATGAAACAAGAAAATATTTTTTATTCTTGTAAAAATCACATAAAAACAGCAGCCGAAGAGAAAGAGAAATTTAGCGAGTATAATGATGACGAAAGTTTCATGATATAAAGAAACAAATTAAGACATTACAGGTAAATTCAAAACAATGCATGGAGAAAATCAGATAAAAATGAGAAGTATAGCAATTAGTTAACAGTCAAGTGGTTAAATTATGAAATTAATATTAAACGATCAACTCTGTTACTGAACTAACATAAGCACATTACATAACAAATTTTGACCGACGAACAAGCCTATATTTACTAAAAGCGAGAATGTTGAGTAGAAACATTCTCAAAGGCAACATTAATCAGCACGCTAACGCAGATTAAAAGTCAAAGGAAACCAGCATGTGCTTCGAATCCACCAAATCAACGTCCGCAGCGCCGTGTGTCTCATGCACAGCACATGCCTCGTGAGCGTGCCGGCGCGCGCGGGCGTGTAATTGCGCGCTTGCGCGTTCGTTGCGTCAGTTTCGGACTCGACCCGCGCGAGCTCATTTTCATTAAAGCGAGAACAAAAACAGTCGGTGGTGGTGGTTATTACGGCTTATCAGGGGGTCCGCGACGCGCGCCCAATCGACCCTAATTAATCATGGCGATTTTTAAATCGCGTAATTGGCACATTGGAGAGCGCGTGCAATTGATAAATGAATTGGAGGATGACTGTTGGCAGCGGCCTTTCAACCTGCAGGAGCACGCCAGGCCCACACTGCACTCGCTGAATAAACACAGCTTGTCGGCGAGCAGTGAATAGAGGAGAAAATGTTGAAATGGAATTAGATTAAGTTGTTCCCCATTAAGAGCATACCAAGTAGTACATTGGAGGTACCGCTCCCTGTATTAGATTTTGTTCTTTCTTGCGAGAGTTCTTACATTTAATTTTAAAATAATGAACATTGCGAAATTTTCAATCTGCTTGCAAGTTGCCTTGGCGTAAGGACATTGCGGTATAAAAGTACTGTTCTTTGAACCTGGACTTTATTATTTCGCTCGGAAGTCTTTAAAAGTATTTAAAATTGTATAAAACGGCCAGTTTAAAAAATTGTAAGATTAAGAAAAACATTCCTTGAGGTAAAGTGAATAGGCGTATTCAAATTGTAGGTGCGAATTTAATTCTGTGATGTCCTGAGTATCAAAGTACAAAATTTTAATAATAATTAAAATTTACATTCGATTTATAAAAGAAGAAAAATGATGGGAAGCAGAAAGAGACAGAGGAACTTGCTGCGACGAGACGTGGTGGCAGGGGAAATGCAGAATATCTTACGAAAACATCTGTGAATACACACTGCGGATAATTCTATGAAATTCAATGTTATGAATCGGAAAGGTAGAAAATGGTAAAGAAAATTAAGGGATCATCTGAATTATTGTGAGACGATGTGTAGCGAATGAAGTTATAGGAATTGTTATACTACATTATATTTGCAATCAGAAGACATAAATAAACTAGTTTTAATTCCGATACTTCAGCGAAAACAAGTAACCCTTGTAAATCTTTATGCACAGGATACATGATCTGTGAAGACAACATTATTTTAACATTAGAAAAAGTCTGTGAATATATATAAGTGCTTAGGAGGCAAGTAACAGCTACGGTATAGAAATGAGATGTGATGATGCTACGACCATGAATAGAAGGTGGTATCATCAGAGAAGAAAAGAATGTAGACAATCAAACAGAAAGAGGTCCAATGTGTTGCAATCTCTGAAGCCGAAGTATGTCAAGGCCCGGGGAGAAAAGAGAATGTCAGTCAAACCACCCCATAAACAAGAGAAAGAACGACGATGAGAGAAGAGAGAGAAAGAGGACAGAGATGGAAAGAAAGAGGAGTGAAAAAGAAAGAGGAGAGAGAAAGAGAGGGGAGAGAGAAAAACAGGGGAAAGAGAAAGAGATGGAGCGAAAGAGAGGGGAAGAAAAGAGAGGGAAGAGGGCAGGAGACGGAGGAAGAGTGGAGAGTGAAAGAGAGAGAAAGAGTTGAGAGTGAAAGAGAAGAGAAAAGAGTGCGCGTGGGCGGATGCATGGGCACCGACGAGTCGTATGGCGCAGCTGAATCGGAATTGCTCCCAAGGCGACGAGATGATCGCACCGCATCCTCCAGTTCGCTCGAAACAGCTCTCGTATCTCGGAAGATCCAGCAGCGCCTTATGTAGCAGTTACGAGTTTTAGAGAAGCATTCAGAGCGGTTAAACGTCTTTACAGCAGTCCCGTTTCTTTGATTTAACTATAACGAATCTAAACTCAATGGGAAGAAAAACATTTTGAAATAAGCTTTACTTTCTTGATTAATGACTCTTTCATAAATGCTACAGAAATAGTTTACAAAGGACTATTTCTGAAGGAAATTCATACAGAGGCCTGAAAAAATTACTATGAACGCAAAATTACTCTTTTCCATTAATTTTATTGAATTGAATTGAATTGCCTTATTTTACGTGGCGAGACTCAGGCCATGAGGCCTGCTCTTCCGTCTGATCACGCAAATTTTGTTACACTCCTTTCACCAACTAGCGGAAAGAAGGTATTACTGAGGCGACGAAACCGGCGATTTGAATTTAGCTCAGAGGTGTCATTTAGGCTTGAGGATCTTTTACATGCAAGTAAATTTACTAACATGGGACAGCCGGCTTTACTTCCCCTCCCAAGGAAGGCGTACGAAGGATTTTTTCGCCCCTAAAAAAAATCCACGGCTTCGATCGGGTTTGAACCCGCAAACTTGGGTACAGCAGTCCGTTACGCTAATTACTACACCACCGCCGCCGCATGGTGCTGATTAATTTTACCTACATATAGTAAAAAAAAATTCAAAACGAAAATATATTCGATTTGGCTTTTTGGTTTACGGTTTCGCTATCTATCGTCACCAAGCTCCAAACCTCTACATCCATGCAAAGTCAGTACTGTCGTATGCTTTTCGCTCAGCCCTTTCAGCACCAATCTTGCCTGCCGTCGAAGCATCAATCATGCTATAGCCCCCACAATTCGTTTCTAGTACCCGTCCGTCTGCACCGACGTCTTCTCGAACGCAAAGAGAGACATTCAGCACTTGTTTTAGGATCCATTGCTTTCTCAGACGATGCTCTGAATAATCTCTTATTTTGCTCAGTTCGCATAAATTAGCATGAAAGGTTTTTTTTTGTGTTTTAAGGCTTGGCAACTAACGCCTTTAGCCTTTTTACTGTTGATACATTTTTTATTTCCTGTGTTATGACATCTAGACAAAAAGTCAATTAACAATTTAGTTATAAATAGTAGATTTGACGAAGTATTCATCAACTTATATTATGACTAAGAAACTATAATACATCATATTATTGTAATATTCATTGGGCATAATTATTATGTGCTTAATATAAAACAACTACCACAAAATTCCAATGCCATTAGTAGTATCCCTTGTTATCTTATCTGGAAGAAGATGATCGCCATACCATTTCTACGAGATACGATAAACGCTTAGAAATATGGATTTTCTAACACTATAGTTAGCCCAGATGATGGTAAGTGTAATCTGAAAAAAAATGCATTCTGATATAACAAATCGGGGGAGACAGAGGAGAAACCGCCACCCTACCATAATGAAATGCCCGTGGTAATCGTTACATTTTGCAACCACTTGAAAGGAAGGTTTAAGTACCAGATCTCCCTCTCTTCCTCCATGAGCAATCCCAAACGACTTCTAATGTAGAGAACAAATGATGGCGCAGCCAGTAATGAAGAAACGAACACCCACCCGAATCACTCGGCCCATCCAGTTGAGGGTTCCGGCGGGCGGGCCAGACGGACGCTGGTCACGCTCTCGTCTGCTCTCCCCCACCCCAACCCCCGACCCCGGCCCCGGCCCCGCGCGCCGCCCAGGGAGCGATATATTTGGCCCGCCCGCCGACAAGACTAATAGAGGCTTCGACTGCAACGCGCCGCGCGGGAAAAGGCTTTGCGCGCTCCGATGATGAGTAATGCTCGTAATGAGGAATGCGGCGGCGATGCATCATCCGGAATTAGCAGCGCCTGCCATCCCGCCCGCACTCGGCTTCTTTCGGATTCTTCCGCCCGGCGCTGGCGACAACGCGCCCGCTGGTGATGAACGCCCGCACTAAATAATGTACACCGCTGAAGCAGCGGCCGGCTCATTCCAGGTTGATTGCCGTGCCCTGGGAGAAGAATAACCAGGTGAAAACGTGCGCTGTAGATACGTGTGTGTATTACGGGCTCGTAGAGATAACATAACTTTTCGCATGGTGAGGTGACACATTTTTCAGTGAACTCAGTGGAGGCTAAATAATACAGTTTTGAATACGCATAGAAATATTTTTATTGCATTTTCTTGTTCATATTCTCTTGGGTCTCTTCTAAATTATGTCGCTCAAAATGACTTCTCAACAATTTTATAATAATAAAAATTAATAATAATAATAATAATAATAATAATAATAATAGTAATAAATATAATAATAACAGGCGCACAAAAAAGTAGTCAGACCCAAAGATTTGGCACATGTTTCTCTATGTATGCAGACGCGCTGAAGTCCAATGTGAAGTAGGGATGAGCCCTTAACAACTAAACTGTTAACAGTTAACGTTTTGTAACTGTTTCGCGAAATAACAGGATGCTTGCTGTTATCGGTTGAATTGCATTGGATTGCAATCTATTGGACCAAACCCGAACTATTACAAGCTTTTGCGTCAATCATTTTGTACGATAGCAGTTTCAATGCAGTTAATCAATCATAATTACTGAGGGTTCAAATTATAGAATCATTAATAAATAATGCGTCATTTTTACCCACCATGTGCCACAATATTTTTTATTTTACTGTGTACACTACAATAAGAAGTTTGTCCTTTCAATTAAATCCGTCTAATTGTTCGTTATCTTTTATTCTGTCCCATAGCTGCTTCGGTAAGATCCGCTAATATTTACCCAAGTCCGATAAAATAAGATGAGTTACGGTCAAATAACTCGCATGATAATAATTAATAATTAACAGTCATTACCAAACTAGCTATAGGTAAGCAAAAATACACTTTCTCTTCATTCGTTTTGGCACTCGTCATTTCACTATGCACAAGTTGCATAATGGAAAGAATATTTACAATCTGAACCGCAATCACGAATCACTGTTATTTTAGTAATATTCTATTCACATTTGCTACTCATATCAATTACTATTCTTGCTTGGATGTTCATCTAGTCTTGTTCATATCAGCTGTTTCTTTGTCCAAACATGATTGGGAAAGTAGTGCAAGCAAGCGCCGTACAAGCGCTGCACAAGCTTTACGGTTCTACCAACGTTATTCGTTTTGCCTGGTTTAACTCTTAGCAGAAGCCACAACTGTCATAGCAGACGGCCATGTTAGGTTGCTGATCATGGACGTGTAATTTTTCAACTGTTATTAATAACAGTTATTACGAGTCGACTATTATTCCGATAACAGTTATTCAAGAAAAGCTGTTAAGCTCATTTCTAATGTGAAGCAGAATTGCGTTACCACCCTGATTTTTTTTCAATCGCGAAAAAACATCGTGAATCTGTAAATTGCAAATTAACCGGTGTTTTTTTTTTCGATAAAAGAACTGGAAAAGTGCTGGCGTAATTATGGCTTCGGATTCAGCGCGTCGACATACGTAGAGAAACATGTGTCTAGTCTTTGAGTCTGACAACTTTTTACTTTCCCGTATACATACGTATAGACGGAATAATATACGTAGTATAGGGAAAGTTACGCATTGCTGCGGAAAATGGATTTCGCGACTTCCACGAAAATACAAATTTTGTGATCCCCTGATACCGAAAAAGGATTGTTTCTTTTTTTTAAAACTTCTGAAGCTACCTGAATATTACCGATTTATCTAAGCCAACGAATAAAATAATGAAGTGAGAGTAAATTTTTGCAATGTTAGTGCTTTTAAAGCACAAAAGTAAGATAAAAGCATAATTTCATTCAAGGAGATACATGCATAAGATCGTCATTCGCTTGAAAAGGGCGCAAATAATGTGTTTTTCGGTTCTTACTGTCAGTATTTTATTTTGTTTTATTATATAATGTCTCAATTTTCCATTTTGTTAGATTTTAGTTAATATAATAAATAAATATTGAATATTTATTAATACAATATATTACAGAACAACCAAAACAAGAGGAATTAAAATACATAGTCGCAACTCCACGTAGCAGATAATAAAATTCTGAGCTTTTACAGAACAAAATAAATATAAGCTTCTTTTGAAAAAAAGAAGGGTGAACATTTTATTGCGACTGTAACCTGATATTTTAATACAGCTTTTAGATAAAAAATATCTCCACATAAAATTGAAATCAAAACAAATGTTACTGCTTGCCATATAAAACAGAGACAAATCGTAATATCAGATCCATTATTTTACTTAAAAGCTCACTATTAAACGTGCTTAATCGATTTACACAAACTCGAATTTTTCAAATCCGCAAACGCAGTAATGGAGTGTAAATATCCATCATTCTATACTACATTCAACAACACATACAACAATCTATTTTGCAGGTCGAATGTACAAACCATAAAGCAACCCTTTCTCTGCCCCCTCACTGAAAATTCTGCAGATCATAGTTTTAGTCTAATAAAACACGAAACGATGGACCCGCACATAGGGACAGTCAGTCATTCACAACCCCGGATTTTTTCCCGCAATGTTTTGCCAGGTGGTGGAGAGAGCGAGGGAAGGCTCACGGTGAATGGGTCCATTTAACAGTTTACAAAAACTCGCGATGCTTTAGAAGCATACATTTCATATAGCGCCAGCCCCCGCCGCGCCGCGCCACACCACGCACCTCAGCAGCGGGTGCAACGCGTCATGTGCTTTTGTTTCGGTTCAGCCAGGCCACGTAGGAGATGCACAGTGCTCAGACATGTTGTTTGACGCAAGCAATATCCCTATTTTTAATATATGATAATCTACTTACAAAGTAATTAAATTCAATGAATATTTGTTACAGCGGAATTGTGTTCTGTATTAATGATCTTAGACTGTCATTTTGATATGATTAAAAACCTTTATATGCAAGGAATATTAAAATTAAATGTCATTAAATATCGGACTTAATTGTAAAGATCCAGACAACTTGATTAATTCGACCTTTGACGTGTTTCTTCCCCTCATTGTTCAGCAATGTAAGGTCAGTTAAGCTAAAATACTTTCTACATGATACATTGGTCGCAAAGGCACAAAATAAAATTTCATGTAATTGAAAAGCATATCATATTGAGTTAAGTCCTCTAGCATTCGTCAACTTTGATGAAAGTAGAATATCACACAGATTGCAACTGCGCAATAATCCATCATATCATCTACTCCAGATTCAAAAACTATTAATATATATAACATAGAGCGCTATTATTAGAGCGAAATGTTATATACTCATATATAATTCGTGTTTGAAAAGGACAAAAGAAAGCATTATCTATGATATAGAACAATGTCACAATAAAAGTATTTGAAAAACACGAACTCATGAACGGAAGGTACAAGAAAACAACGATACATTATATCACTACAGCTGTAATTACTCTCCAGGGGGGGGGAGTTTTTACTTCCATTCATGAATCTTGTGGAGATTTTGCTGGTACTACTGCACAAAAAGAGGTCAATATTTTTCAAAGAGAAAATCCTCCAACAGAGCTTCGGAAATTAAAAGAATTAGAATTTTATAACTCAAAATTTAAAGCCTACATAATCCCAAAATCGCATTCTCGGCCACTGTACGAGGCGGATGGGGGAGAGTAGGGGGACGACCCAACACGGTGCAGCAGGAAGAGTGCGCTCCCAGCCCTCGGTAAAAGCCCAATTATAGCGTTTGCCATTATGTTGATTACTGCGGAATTTACGAGCGCGGATTTTCGAAATAATTTTTGCGCACGCCCCCTCTCACTTCCCCGTTCATTGTTGCGCCCGCCGCATTCGCTCCCGCCGCCCATATTTCACGGGCTCCCGCGCACGGCGCGCGCTCCCACGCCGGCCGGCTGCCCGGTCGCCCGCCGAGCAGCGGAAGTAGAGAGCGGCGCCGCGAGGGGCGCTGCGGGCGCGGCAGGGCGCGAGCCGCTGCCTCCGGTGCCACGGACACAGGTCAGTGGTTTGCCGTTTGTATCGCCGACATTCAATAAGGACATATGTTTCGAAATGTGAAGAAGAGAAGGCATTAATAGAAGTGAACTCTAAGTTGGACCCCAATCACAAAACCAATAAAATATCTTGGATTAAATGTAGATACAAGACTGAATTAGAAAGAACACTTTGAAATAAAAGCATAACAAGCCAAAAACAAATTGATTCAATTGCGATTTACACTAATCCCACACACTAATTTCTTACTGCCAAATGCACTGACTAGACAAAACTCATTCGCCTAACACTATTACACGTAATGCCCTATCTGGACAAATGCCCCCATAACCGATCTAAATGAAATGTAAAAATTTGAAGATGAATATTTAAAAAAAATAACAAGAGCTTCATGGTCCATGAACGGAAAATTTTCGGAAAAATTAGGAAACGTTCGGAAAATTCCCAGATACAAAACAAGAATTAAGAAGAGATTTCACCTCCATTGTTTCCTTCAAGTATTTTCAAGCATTGAATAATTCTGAGGTGATTTTGCTTCCTTACACACTGTTAAAATACTTAAGTACAATTTCAAATCAGATTAAGTCATCATACATTTGCAAGTTTTTTTTTTTGTTTTTTTTTAAATGGACAATGTTATCTCAACAAAACAATGCAAGTATTAAAAAGGACATTAAAACTAAATCAATGTCTGAACAGTGCAATATTATGATTCGAGAGGCACATCTGATGGGTTACTCTTGGTTCAATTTTCTCCTAATCTCAGCCGCTCTTTTAAACCACGTAGCAATCATTTTTTCTCGTATCAGCTAATATGTTTCATTCAGCTTCCTTTAATATATAGTTATTTCAATAAAGGTCGTCTGCTAGATTACGCCCTATGATTGATGCATCGCAACTTATGATAGGTCATTAGGCCATTAGGTCATTAGGATACAAAAGGCGATATTTGTTTTGAGATACATCGCTGTATGCAGCTCATTGTATGTTTTGTTCAACACAAATGGAGTTATTTTTAGTGAAATAGTTATATAAACACCACATGGTATTTTGTATTAGTTACAATAAACTTAATATTTTCAAAACAAACAAATAACACACCAAATTACTTTTTATTGGTATAGTTTCAGAATATATCTTGTTTTACAAGAAAGTTTGCACTCTTCACCAATTGAATCATTTAGTTTAAAATGTACTACTTAACTTCAAATATTTACCTTCACACTGTTTGGCATTAACCGAGAAAATCCGAAAGTTTCTGTTTGATCAAAGTGTAGCAAAGTGTTTTATACTTATTTTGAGAAAGGGATAATGCATTTGTTCCGATTTGCCAAAAAAATCATATCGTATGTCTCGTAAATAAGAAAGGATAAATTTATTTACACTGCAATTGGGTATAACCCGATAGCAGCTAATTACATAAATAAGGTAATATATATAACATGCAAATTACATAATAATAATACGATAATAATAATAATAATAATAATAATAATAATACAAAAACTGACCGATTCATAAAACATTAAGTTACATTACGAAAAAGAAACTTCTATAATCCAATTCCGCACGGAATGTTTATATAATTAAGACCACGCTGCACTGACACTGCACTGCACTTCACAATGACACTTCAATCACTCCCTTCCTTATTTCTGTGCTCTGCATTGCATGACACCTCACTTTACAATAAAACCCTTAAGCATCGCTATAACCTACTTTTCTTAGTTAAGTCCCTCATTTACTTAGTAACTAGCTGAATGTGGCGTCGCCGCCGCTGTAAATTATTTTAAAAGTATCTTCATGTGTAGAAAATTTCTTTCATACTTCATTTCGTTCATGCGTAACTTTGTTTAAATATGTTCTTAACGTATCTGGCATTGGACTTACCAATGAATCGTAGTAGCTGATAATGTTATACTCGCCTTCAAAAATTCCCAACATCCAATGGCCTTGTGTGATACCTTCATATGGGATATGAAGTTGTAATATTGCAATTTAGAAATCATAATTGTCGTAATAAATACTTGAAAGACTGTCGTAAGAAATATTGAAGATGCGAATAGTTAAAGTTTAGTCAAGCTTTACGTTTTACGAATTTTGCTAATACGCACAATAATGCACAAAGATCTAATTTGTTCTAGGTTATTCTCTAATCCTAACATAAGATCATGCTCAATTAGTTCGAAAATTCTTCCGCAAAATCATCTACAACATTAAATGTAGTTGTAAATAATCAAGTAAATTCTTTCCCGGATTTGCTTAACACTTCCATATTTTTCACCGTAACTTTTGAAGAGATTTAAACTCCTCAAACCCAGTCTAATTTGTGTTCACTTCCACTTTTGCAATTTCTATTAATCGTTTCCTATGCAAATCTAAATAAATATTAAAAGACAACTGTTTTGTATGTTTATGTTAGTAAGGTAATAGTTAAGTTTAATATGTATACGTTGTGGGTCACATTCATTTGAAAATCAGTATTTGTATTGGTAATGGGTATTTGTACACTTAGGAACGTACACGTGAGAAAGTCGAATAGAGTTCATTCATTCTCTAACATTACTCACAGTTTTGTTTTCTCCGTATTAACTTGAAATTCTTCAAATTTAATACGTTCCAAGGCAGTACTGTTCGTGGATTTTGCAAATTATTTTTTTAAATACGGTATTAGGCCTACAGATATAATTTAAATTGAAATATTCCTCGTGCGTCACTTGTTCAAGTTAACTTCAATTGTTCACGTAAATATGTCAACATCAGTGTCACCAACGTCGTGAAAGAAAATAATGGCGTATTGAGCGAAAAAAATGCCTTTGGATACTGGAGTTAAATCAACGCCACCTACATGGATCTATTTAGGTGGAAATGGTTTAATTCCCGGCATACTCACGAATATGGCAGCCCCATAACACGCAAAAACACATTTTTGGAAATTTATTTTAATCTTCCGGCCGGACCCAAAAACAAATTATCAGTTCCCCTTCAGGAGACCGATACGCGTCGAATGACACCTCGTATGCCTCGATTGGTGTACGGGAAGTGGTCTAACCGTGAGGCACGGAACCGCATTTTCTCCACACACGCACACGAGGAATTTACTCAAATATTATTTAGGGAAGGGATATAGGGATATCCTATAGTAATTTCTTAAATTGTTGAACACTTCGAGGAAGGGGTTCAAAGGATTTTGCTGGCAATCAATTCCATTCCGTTTTCGTTCGATTTGTGAAAGAAAATTTCCCGGCATCTGGTCTCTGCTGTCTTAAATTTATTTTGTGGCTGTGATCCCCTCTACTGACGTATGGAGAAATACTTAGACGCCGATTAATTTCTTTCCAAGCTGGATGACGCTATCGGAATCTTTACTATACAATACGGTAATCTTTACTATACAAAACAACAATACAACTTATGGCTTTAACATTAATGCTTCTAAACCTCCTAGCACTTTCAAGAAGCAAAACGTAAATAATCATTCAGTTTTATATAATTTTATCAGTGGAGGGTCTGAGATTAAACATTTGTACTTAAAAGAAACCAAAGAAAAATAAAATTATTTAACCAAACTACGAATATTTTTAAAATGCATTAAGATATGAATTCGAAACAAAATTTAGAATTATAAAATTGAATTAACTGCTCTGCAACAAGTATACCGTCTCGTAAAAATTCAATTTTTGTCGTGTACTTCTTTGCTACAAAAATTATTAGTTTGCCCTACTCATGCAAACTATCAATCTGTCATTACAAAATGAAATTCTATCAGTTCCAACTAGTTCACTAAATGAGTTTTGTTCGATGCGCAGCCCCGAGTTCACAATTAGACGGTTCGACGAACTAAAATGGCACTTCATTGCCAGACCGATTCCATATGAATTTATGAATCAACCAGACATTCGCTGATTCGCTACTAATTAGGATTTTTGGTGCCTGGGTAATCAATTTACTCTCCCTCTCTCTTCATTCTATTAAAGAGGAAAAAGCCCTGTTATTAATTTATGAATTATATTCTTCGTAGTTTTTTTTCGTTAAGTTATTAAAATATTGATAACTGGAATTTCATTGATAAATGAGTTAGTTCTATGAAGCTAACAAAAACTCCCTTTGAGTGTTTGGAGATTGACACTTATAATGAGATAAGTAAAATGAATATTAAGTGTGTGCTCGAAGAGAAGTAAACTTTTTAAGGTGAAGATAATTACGTAATATTATAATGAATTAGTTATTTAATAATTCCATTTAAAACAAAAAAGGCTTCTCATGAACATTCTGGCATACTTTACGAGTAAACGGAATGGTAGGAAATTATATACTAGAATATAATGCCCTCTTCATAAGAAGTAAGCAAAAACAACAGAAACACAAAAATTATCAGAAACTTCATTCAGAATTTCTGGTTTTACAATTAAATTCCCGGATGTAATTAAAAAAACAAAGTTATAATATTTTAATTTTCTTGTAAACTTGCTAATCAAATAGCTTTTACAAATGTGTAATAATGTAATTCAAAAATATATACCCGGAAACCTGTATCAAAAAAGAGGGCCAGACTTTAGAACGAAATCAATCGTTTAAAATAGTTTGCTGAAACACCTCTGATAAATGCACATGTTTGTTGTAAGAAAAGAAACTTAACAAGCTCTCTTCCGCTGGCACTACAAGTTTTCGGTTACCACAAAAACACATATGCCACGATTTAGAACTATTTAATTGCTAAATAATTACGCAAAATTTAATTTAATTGCTTTAACTAATTTAAAGTTCAATTAATTTTAATCTTCTAAATGGTGGCATATTTGTTTTTTTGGTATCCGAATGTGGTGTGCCAGCTGAACACTTAAGAGCTAGTTTACCATTACGGACGTTTGAAGAGCAAAATTTGTTTAATTAGCTCATTTTTTAATTAATTGTAATTAATTAGCAATTAAATAGTTCTACAAGGTGGCATATTTGTTTTGGTGGTAACCGATTGTGGTGTGGCAGCTGAATACTCTGCTAGCTCATACTTATTTACTCGGAAGTTTGAAGAGCAAAAACAATTTTTGCATAATTAATTAGCAATTAAATACTTCTAAATGGTGGCATGTATGTGTGGTAACCGAATGTTGTAGTGTCAGCGGAAGGGGGGTAACTTAATTACAGTTCCTACACTATAAAAGTTAAAAAGATAGTTAACTAATAATAATAATAATAATAATAATAATAATAATAATAATAATAATAATAATAATAATAATAAATTTAATCAGTTTTATTGGAGATGAAGCTAGTGTCGGAAAGAGGGAAGAGATACAGTGAGAGAAAGAAAACAAAATTTGATTGAACAAATTTTTAAATGTTGGTGATATGCATGACTGTCTAAAGCGCTTCTATCATTAATAATAATAATAATAATAATAATAATAATAATAATAATAATAATAATCTTTTAGTCAAGACTTTTAAAGAGATTTTCTTACAATCTGTAAATATAGATCTTGGTACGAGTTTATCAACTCGTAGAACAATTGAAATATTTAGTGGATTGCTACAGACGCAAATTTTATTGGGGAGAAGCTGGCTAGAGTTCCTAAGAAATGGACGCATGACGATTAAGTCGTGATATTTAAAGCAAGATACTAGTTTAAATACCCAATTAGTAGCGTTTTCAAGAGTTTGAAGATTGGCGAAACCTTAGGGAAGGTACGAGATAACGGTGGTTCAAGAATACAGAATACAATATTCGCAGATGCGGAGCAGGTAACAGTCTGCCGATTGGTTAGCCATCCAGAACGTACGAACAATATAGTTTCATTTTGTTGGAACTTTAAGTGTTCTTATATGAAATTATCTCAAGAGTGAAGAGCACGGACACAGACGTGTGTTAAGTGAAAAGTAGCAGCAGCTGAATTATTTTGGAAATCCCAACGATCGCGGGCGTCTACGAAAGCTTATACTGCTGCGGGACGAAAGTTCAATAGATACGTAACAGATTTATTTCCATGCTTATATTCATGACCTATTTCTTAAAAATTGTGGTGATGACAGCGCATCCTAAAATTTCAAGTCAACTTCACGAAAAAAAGTTTTTTTACACGCTGTGTGTGAAACACGATTTCTCGTGCTTGTTTTACCGGGAGAGTAGTGCATCAACTGATGTTATTGCAGCCCCTCTGACCGGAAGTCCTAGGTTCGAGTACCGACGGCGACAGAATTTTCGACACTAGGTTGTCATCTAGGTGGAATTCAGTCGCTATCTGGAGGAGAGTTCTAGCAACCGGCTGCCCTGATCGGTAGTTTTCCGTTGTTTCTCCGATCAACACCACGTTAATGCCAGAGCAGTACCCTAACAAACGGGCCACGGACCACACGCAATCTCTTCTTCCTCTTCCTTGTCCTGTCCTCTCTCCTTACACACACACACACACACACACACACACACACACTAACATGCACTACACTACCACACATGCCGGGAGACCGGTCGGGAGATTACAGCTTGTCCCGGCTGGGGCGGTGCTCCGCTGGTTGAGGGGAAAACCCCGCTAGACGACGGTAGGTCGGCGCCAAATCTCGCCATCCAGCGGGGAAAAGTTCACCCCCACCTCCCGAGAAAAATACGTACTACACTTACGGGACTAATGACCTAAGCAGACGAGCCCGGAAATACGGAAGAATGAATGAATCAATCAATCAATCAAATTTGTTTTCCGTGTGCGGATCAGCTAATTTTTTCGCCGTGTGCGGAACATAGCGAAGCGTGTGCGAAACATCTGTAACGATTGGCAATTGTTTTCTGTCTTGTTTTCTGTCTTTTGTCTTGTCGATGTCTTTGTTTATTATTTACAAACAATAATATTAAGACACTGGAATCCATTCAATTTTGTATAAGTAAGGTAAAGTATGAGCACAGAAAGTGATTTGGAGATTTCGAAGAAACAGTGGTGAATAATTTTGCTGAAATGTCAAAAAGTAATAATATTAAAATAAATTTGCTGTTTGAGAAATTAAGACGACAAAATACTTCTGTATACAATGAATTTAAAAAGTGGTACAACGAAAGAAACAGCACTTCTATTGACGAAGAGATAATTTTAATTTGTCAAGATGATGTGTTGAAGAATTTAGCTCCGTCAACATTACGGGCTCATTACTGAACGTTAATAACCTTATTAATATAATAACCACGTGAAAAACCGACTACAAAGCACCTGGAAACAAATTCTGATATTGAACGTGTTGATTCACTTGATTTGCATGTATTAGAAGAAATATTTTCTACTCCTTTTGTACCTGATGTGGAAAAATGTTCAGATTCCCAGCCTATATCCATAAATTCTTTAAGAAATAAGCGTTTTTCCTTTCAATTTAGTAATTGATCGGATAATTTTGTTAATAATGATAATTCTGAAAAGAAATAGAAAACTGTAATATCTTGGCTACTTACAATAAATAGTTTGAGTTATGCATAACGTATTTCTAGTTATATGATATTTAATTTATATTCCTTTACTTGACGCATTGCGTTTTGCTCACGGCGTGTTAAAAAAGAGTGCACGCAACAAGGGCGCGAAACAGGTGATTCCTGCTCTCGTCTCCGAGCGTAGCGAGGACGACAAACTCGACTCGTGAGTTAATCACTTGTTTCACACACTCGTAACGTAAATTAATATTCTCTACTATGGTCACACACGTGTGAAGGAACTTTACTTGAGAAGTCACCTTTTCATTCCTAATATAAGCAATATACAATTACCGTACAATTTTTATATTTAAAATAATCCAAAGACAAAGAAAAAAGGAAAATCACAATATATTTAGAGAAAAAACATTTCAGGTGAAGGTGGACATTACTGGAACCAGGGTTACATGTATCAGCTCCCTAATCCCGGCGTGCCAGAAGTAACAGGGGGAAGGGCCTTGGGCGTGCACGCAGCGAACAAGCACTGTGGGCGTGCGTGCGTGCGTGCGTGCGTGCGTTCGGACACGCGGCTGGCGCTACGTGCGCCCAGGGGAGCGTTCGCGCGGGCCTCGCCGCTGCGACGTGCGCTGATGGGGAAAAATGATGTATGGGCGCGTGCGTTCCACGTGCCCGCGCGGCCCCGGGGCCCGCCGTGTTCCAGCGCCCTCCCCCGCCCTCCCCGCCCTCGCCCTCGCGCGCCCATGCCTGCCGCCCTCACTAAGCACTCACGCGCCTCTCCGAAGCCTCTGGCCGAGCAGCGGCCAGCAGCGTTTTTCGCTTGGGCGACTGCAAACACCACGGAATGTAGGCGCTCATTTCATTGCTTCCTTGATGTGCTGGATGCACTGCAGTTTGTGGCGACCGTCGGAGAGAAGAAGAAACAATATTTGAATGAGACATGAATCTATTGTTTAGACCTTTACAGCAGAATACCCCGCCTTACGCATTTCCTAAAAATCAAATCGTTTCAGAAAATACACCTTGCAATAAGTGTACGATACCGTATTGTAGGCTCTCAGCTTTTATCAGCAATTGGAGAGTTAGTCCAAAAAGTGATATTTTGATATACTAGAAATGTTGCCACTGCTTCATAGCCGTCATTCGGTGACTTTGTTGTTGTGAACAAACTCAGCCCTTGTCTACAGTCATTAGCTCCGAAAATTTGAGTGATTTTGATAAAAAAATCAATCTAAAGTATTGTTTGGCAAAAGAACCATATTCCTTTAACTGTAAGGTTTTTCCGTAATTACTTCTCAAGCCTAGCCTATCTCAATCTGTACCGTAATAATGTTTCGTTTTGTAAAGGTGGTTATTCTGCCTAGCCAGTATTTTTGTCCTCGAAGTTTGCTGATAGTGTATAACCTGTTCTTGTGGCGCATACAACCTTTGTGTTGTGAATCTGAGCAAAAACGGGGGACGTAACAGCTATGAAATGAATTCTATGTCATTGATATAGGTAGAAAGAACAGAGGGGAAGAGACGTAAACCAAAGAAAGAAACGAAAAAAGATGTAGTAAGGTAAAAGAAGGTTAAAGGAGAAGCACATTTTAATCACAAAGGAACCTTCAGAAGTTGTCTAAATATTGAAAGTACCTGCTAGCAGAGATTTGCATCTAAAATTGTCGTCAGTGGCAGATGCTAATGTGAAAGAGCAAAACACTGATAATAATGTGAACAGCAGTGGCGAAGAATAATAAGTTGGTCAATAATGTTTCAAATTTATTAACTGCATTAACTTATGGCATTATTCCTTCAAATATTGTAATATTACTGCCCCAAATAGATTTACAAATTTCTCAATTAATTGAAAAAAAAACGTTATAGTCCATACACATCCCACTTTATAGAATCATTTCCACAATACAATTCGAGATTTATCTACACTCAAGTGTTCATGATTATTTACAATAGTTTAAGAAAGTGCACAACAATTTTCACATTTCAAATGTCCAACAATTTCGTCATGGAACATTTTTTCCTCCTGAATAATTGTGTTTTTGGACTACGGTTGTTTTACAAAAACTGGAATTAAATACTACTCAGGACATTTTTTGTTTCCACGAGTAAATAGGCAAAACACATGGGAGATCAATTAGTTATAAGTTCAAACATGACACACAGTTATTAAAAGTGATATTTTATTTTTTTAATTGAACATAAAAAACAAAACAAAATTTTACAAGGTCATCAGTCGCATTATTAATTCGAGACAGTTTACAAAATAACATTTAGCAAAACGACAGAAAATGAAACGCGAAAATTTTAATTGAGGAAAGAAAACAAACCACTAGCTTCAATGTAGAGTAGTTTAATGACCATGCAAAACAAAAAGTACATTTGCCCTTTCGGGAACATAAATAGAGTTGCCATGTTCCCCTAAGGGCCGAACACCACTGGCAGAAGCATTTCAACAACCGCCGAACGCTCGTGGGGACAAATGACCTTGGTGCACAACACGGCCCCACACTTGGCGAGCGCATGTTGCGCCTGCAATATTAATTAGATGGCCGACCAGCCGGTGAGCGCAGCACTTGCGGGCAAGTGGCCCATCACACCGTTTTGCAACGCCCCGGGTCGTTCTCTCTAGTTGGTAACAGGATATACTCAGAAATTAGCGTTCAAATGAGCGAATTTCAATCTGACAATTGTTAATTAAATACCATTTGCCTTCCCGATGAGCTATTTGCGAGGTAATGAAAATTCATATCTATACAATCACTTATGTAGACTTGGGTGATAGAACAAAAGTATGTACTTTCCCACAAATATATCTTACATATCTATGTTTCTGGGGTCGTGATATATGGATACAAAGTTATGTTTCTTAAATGGTAATCAACAAAATTTTGAGTTTTATTCAATGTTTTCAGATCACATATCCCTATTTTGTTACACGATGGTGCAGAAGCGAATGTAGTATCAAAATCTTTGTACATTTCAATTAATTATTTGATATTCTGAGTAACTGAATAATACATGACAAAGAATTTGTTTGCTTACAAATCTTTATCTTAAGAATGTTAACCCATGCACTGTACCGGGCTTGTATATGTTGTAACACAGTTTAATGTCTAGCTGTTAGAAGATATGGTCCAGGATGAAGCTATTTTTTTCGTTTATTTACTCAAAAAATTATTTTCTTATGATTTAAGAGGTGTGGAAAGTTTGTACGCATCTAGCTAGGGTAGGAGAAACAATTGAAGCGTTGAAAAGGGTACATATTTATAAAATCTTTCCACAAGTGTTTGAATAAGTTCCAGGCCCAGGAAATCCAATGTTTGTGATTCAGGATCCTGGCTAGAGGGTCAATCATTTGGCTGGTTGCATGAATCTTGGTCTCGCTGGTAGTTCCTTAGGAAATGAAAAGGTGAAACATCCGGAACAAAACTAATTTTGGTATGATGAACTATCGAAAGGAGTAAATTGAGTGGTAAAATGAAAACTTACGCACAATGAAAGTATTTCATGAACATGAATTATTTTTACAATACACCAGTCGCCAGCGAGCCGCCGTTCCGGGTACTGCGCCCGAGCCCCCCCCCCCCGCCACAGAGGAAGTCCACCGTGGCCGTGGACGAAACGTTTAGCCCTTCAACGCCAACTGGACCACGACCTACCAGCCCGGAATTTCTCTCTCATAAAGCTTGAATGAGTTTTTTTACACTCATGCGACGCACATTACTAATTGAAGAAGTTGTAGGTTAGAAAATGCTAACGTTTAGTATCTGCGACGTGGCGTCGCCTTTAACAAGCGGGAACAAGAGGAGACTGAACTGAAGCGTGCGAACCTGTTGCCGCAGCCTACGGCGGTGTCTCGAGGCATTGCGTCACTTAAATGCAGAGTTGGTCGTTTGCAGTAGCGTCGCCTGTTTGTTTGCCGGCAGTCTCTCTCTTGCGCCTCACTGATCGGCGTTTTGTAACAATAAGGCAACTATCTTCAAGTTTCAAGTTCGCGGTACTGCTTAAAATTCGCAATCCAGAGTACCTCGACCAATATCAGCAAGCATTTACCATAACCTTTGGAGCAGGTTTCGTTAAATCTTCATCTAAAGCTTTGCAAATTTCAAAAGGTTTATCCATTTTTCCAGTGAATTGTAATAAAGATCTTGATTAAAATAAAGGCTATGGTTCCGTCTGACCATGTAAAACCCAACACATTACAATAAATATAGAAAACTGGGGAAGATTTACCTTCTGAGTTAACATTACATACTCCTCAGCAACTGACGCATGGTCATGAAAGTCGAAGAGGTGCAGTCACCAATGCGAACGCATAACATTACCTGATTTTAGAACAAACACCACTGTATTGAATAAAAGTTTATGAAAAGTCTTACATTTTGTGGTTCTATTGTATCACAATATCACGGACATTGAAGAGCGTTACATTTTAATTTAAATACGCACCGCAATTTTAGAACACGTTTGATAAAGTCGGAACTAAATTAAGCCCGAAGCGTTGATGGGGTTGGCGTGGAGGGCCTGAGGTGGTCGTCCGCGCCTGCAGCGGCTGGCGCGACCCTCGGCGCATGCGGCGCCACCCGCCCGCTGGCCACGCACTGGAACCGCTCGGCGCCCAACACGCACGCACACGCGCGCCCGCCAGCTGCCTCCGCCGCCGCCGCCGCCGCCAGGGGAGGATTTTTGTGGGCAGGGCGGTCACTGCTTTCGTGCTCGGGTGCGCAGGTGCAATGTAGCGGGTTTGGCAGTACTCTTTATATTCGTTTGCAAACAATATTTCCGGAATTCATTGGAAGAACTGAGAAAAATAATTGAGGAATGGAAGATCGGGCGTGATCTTCCATTCCTCATAGAGTTTTCTTCAGACAGCAGCTAAATTCGACCGAGCGTTCTTGCTAGTGCTCAAAATAAGCCACCATAAAATCTCGAGACCCGGACCTCTTTGTCATAGACGCTGCTGTGGCAACAACGACCCTTAACCCAGCGACCCTGTAACCGTGGGCAGTGAACGGACGGTCACTGCTTTAGTGTGCAAGGACGTAGGTCTATGGAGCTTTGGATTAATGTTACTCAGACCTCTAAATAGCCCCATTGGAAAAATGGAAAAGAGATATATAAAATAAAAACAGTCTTTGGAGCACAAGTACACTGAGAGAAATGCTGTAGTGGAATCTACTAAATAAGTTTAGTAAGCGATCGTATCGTAAATACAATTATTCGTGTAGTAAGATTCACTAAACATGATTTAGTATGGTTTAGTACTTTAAACAACTCATAATCGTGAGTGAATGAACAAAGAGAATTGTCAGTGGTACTATTCTTGTTTCGTAGATAAAATCATTTGGTGAGATCTACGTTTCATGTCGTCACACTTACTAAACTCTGTTTAGTAAGCACTGTTTACTAAATACTGTTTAGTAAGCGCGCGTTCTCAGCAACCTGCCCAATTGAAATGGCTACAGAACTCGTCTGAAGTGTGAGAATTCAACACTGTATATAGCATTATATGCTATATAAATGGCAAGTTTAGTATTTTACTGGTTTTCAATAATTATGTTATATTCTAAATTAATGGTAGAAATACCGTCGACAGCCCACAATCAGCAGCTTGTATCCATAGCTGCTCTGCTAGGCTAGGGTCTATCAGGTAACCGAAGTTAAGGAAGTGCAAGTCTGCGGTTCGGAGGATGGGTGACCGCCGCGGAACCCCAGTTGCAACCTGCTTGGAGGGACCGAAAGAAAGTATTCCCTTTCACGTTTCCTTTAGTTATTTTAACCGCACTGTTTAGTAAATAGTACTCAATGTATTAATCAACGCAACGATTCGTATAGTTTTCTCCACTAAATGCCATTCGTCCCGGGTACGACCTGTTTAGTTAACATTACTATACGTGCGTTAGTGTGTTTAACTAAACAGCAGTTTCGTGAACTTGACTAAGCACTTTGTTCTACGAAAACCTACTATACTGTTTAGTTGAATCTATTACGTGATTAATTGTATGAACTAAACATTTCTCTCCGTGTAGCAATTATTTTGGAGTTCAAGTTAAAGACAGATAGACGAAATGTTTATCAGAGTCGAGATTAATAAAGTTGATATCTGTCTTCAAGAAAATGAGATCAAAACGTCCAAAACATTTAATTTGTTATGGTACAAAAGCAACATTACTTGCAAAGCAATTTCAATGACTCGAAGGGAGTAGCTTTTAGAACAGTATACAAACACAATGTACGAATTCAAATAATCAAACAGCCATTCATAACATCCAACTAGCACATAATAGTAAAATCAAACATCCCTAGAATATGCAGGCCAGCAGTAGGTAACGTGGAGCAAGGGTCCGTCGTTTTTATAAAAAGTGAGTTTCTACTCGCGTAATTGGTATACTGGTTCGGTTTTTACGCCAAGCTATGCTTAATATATGAAGAATAAACTGTCTAAACAAAAATGGCGTATCTTTAAAATGAATGTCTAAAATACTTTATTTTTATAATAATTAATAATACATTTATAATGTTCAATAACACATTATTATGCATTGAATAAAATACCAAAAAAATTAGAAATGTATTTTGGTATATCAATTACAGTCTAAAAAGTGTACAATAATGTACTTAATTACCTCATTAATTCTAGAAGAGGGGATGTACCATTGCCTTCCGTCCCCCACAAAGTGACATACCTGCAAAAAAATAAAAATAAAATAAGATTATGCACAATAGATTATGTATATAAATCCTCAGAAATTAGGGACTCCCCCCTCCGATACAGGAAAAATTATAAAGTCACATCCTACTGTAATTGGGGCTTTTGTTGAATTACAAAACACCTGTTTATGTTTAGAGAAAATCTATCTGCATACGGCAAGGCAAACTACAGATCCAATGTAGAACGTATCCACCATTTACTGGAAATAAAATCCCTCTATTGAAAACTGCGCAAGTATTCTTTGAAGGTTTGATATACTTATATGTGCACATAAGGCTTTAGGGGTTTCTTGATTTGAATTTTGCATGTTTTGTGCTGCACATCTGCCTTAGTTTTTTTTTAAGTTGTTCAATTTATGTAATCTAAGAATATAATAACTAGACCGCGGATATATAGGTAAAAATCTGTACATACATTTTAGGATTATTTGTACTAAAACCCATTAATTTTATAGCGTCTACAAGAGCCTATTTCATTATTAATAACTATTTGTGCCTATTTTAGTAAAAAACTAAAAATGAGACTAATTTACCTAATTTATTTTGACTACGGCTTCTTTTAGCTTTTTTCTTCTGTGTCGCCAAAACAAACAAGTATGATATTAATTTTAAGTTGCGCTAATCTGTAAGACACGAGAAATTAATAAACAGGACAAGGATCATGCAATAAAAGACAACACTCCACTACTTCCTGACGTCCTGGAAAAGTCTGTCTCCGCTTCTAACAAGATAAACTAGTTAGATAAAGCGATTGAATTTCCGCAAAAGAAAACAATCGTTGTTGTTGCATGGATCCTATTACACCAGCCGATCATTTACCTTAGCATATTGAAGTTTCCTTCGTGCGTGAACTGTTTAAATGAAATTGGGTTGATGGTTTTTGCAGACACGTTAATTTGTTACTTTGAGTTGAACATGTCCCGATATCGAAGTATGTATCCATCATATCTGTTCACATAGAACGGTCGTTCTCGGCGTATAATCTGATCTTGACCAATAAGAGACATTCATTTTCTCTTGAAAACTTGAAGAAAGTAAAAGTTATTTATTGTGAAGCAAACTACGGTACGAATGATTCTAACTACAATTCTAACAAACTAACAAACAATTAAACATTCTAAGAAACAATTAAACCTGTTCGTATATAGTATTATCGCAAAATATACAATGCTGGTTCTATATAATATTAATTCATGTTTTTATCTTTGAGAAATATATATAATAAATTGTAAAAATGTGTTTTTCTTGTATGTTTCGTATTTTATTTGTGCCTATTCTACAATTTAATAAGCCTGAGATGCTGAAAGAACCTATTTTAGACACCTGAAACGCACATTTTAAAGTCTAAAAATCCGCGGTCTAATGATAACGAGTTCACGTCTTTGGCAACTCATTTTTTACGTAGTTGACAATGTTTTACCATGTTATTGAATTTTTTGCTAGCTGTTCAATTATTGTTAATCAACACAATGTTTACTTATCTACGAAGTGCTACCATCCTCCCAGATCCTCATTCAGTAGAAAACTATATGCAATATCTGTTATTACAAAGAATACTTCAAACAATTCCTAAAGCATAATCACCACACCGAGGAAAAGGAAAGTTTCAAGCAACGTGCTTCTCAGCCCAAGCAGCTTCTATTATAAGCACCATTCTCTTCCCCCCACTCAACAACATATGAATTTCCTTCTGCTCATTCAATACAAAACTACTAGTGATATCTCATATTGCTTTGTAAGTGATTTGGAGCATTCTGTGCAGTCAACAAACTGTAAAAAGCGAAAGTTCCAAGCAAAGTTGTCCTCTCGCTGAAGCAGCTCTCTGTGCAGCGTTCTGCCCCTGCCACCGCTCACCCAGTCTGGCGACGCAGCCGGAGACAAGGCGCCCGCATTCCAGCGTGATTGGCTGCAGCGCCGCGGGCGATGAGCGACACCGTCACCTCGTAAACTATTCGCGCAAATTGGAAATTTTCGCCCGCGCCTCCATAAGTGTCAGCCGCGGCGACGCGCGCACCCAAGATTTATTAACGTCAGAGGCCTCGTCGCCGTCGCTGTCGTAGAGGCGGAGGAGGAAACGGAGAAGGAAGATTAGGAGGAACTGGTGAAGGAAGGAGGATGAAGAGGTAGAGGATTAGAAAGTGGAGGAGGAAAAATAGGATGAGAAGGAGGGGAGGAAGTGGAGGAGGAGAACGAGGAAGAGGAGGAGAAGGAGGAGAGGAGGAGGAATAGCATAAGAAAGAGGAAGAGGAGGAAAAGAAAGAAGAGGAAGAGAAGGTGAAGGAAGAGGGAAGAAGAAGGTGGAGGTGAGGGAACAGAAGGAAGAGGAAGGCAAGGTGGAAGAAAATGAAGAGGAAGGAGAGGTAGTGGTAGAGGAAGAGGAGGAAGAGAATGTGAAGATGGAAAACGAGAATATGGAGATGGAAATGGAGATTGGAACGTGAGATGAGAATGTAGATAGCCATGAGGAGCAGGTAAAGGCGAAGATGAATGGGGGGGGGGTGCGTTGGGCGAGGTGACGAGGCGAGCCCGAGCACTCGTCAGCCGGACGGCGCAGGGTGACGCGCCGCGCCGCCAGAAACACTGACGCAATTAACGCGCGACGCGCTCGCAGGACCAAGCCCCAAATGAATTTTGTGGAACGGATCCGCACCGGAGGTTCGCAGCTTCCTGCAGAGTGGGAAGGTTTGCCTCGGTGGTGTGGGGGCGTGCAACTACGCACTATTACGCACAGGTCAATGTTGCAGGTTCAAGTGTCGCGAGAGGCATGTGCAAATCGTAACGTATGGTTAAGGCGCAGTAAATTTTCCACCGCAAGGATCACATTCGAATCATTATCTCAGACATAATAATTTATATGTCATCCTCATTCACTCCTCCTTACATCCATTTGGTAAATAACTACTATAAAGATGTGCCTAGCAAAGGGGGAACATGAAGATCAAAGCCTGCGCTTGGGAGCTGAATAGGGCGCTAACCATCATCTCGATTTGATTTATTTCGCCAAAAACCATAAAAACTGTAGGTGACGTATCATCAGCGCACATTTTCTTGAGTTCCAGATTCCTTTCCGTAATTGCCTTTCAGAGAACATTTTAACTATAAATAGTTAAATGATGAATA
Organism: Acheta domesticus; assembly: GCA_031308135.1. Taxonomy (NCBI): domain Eukaryota; kingdom Metazoa; phylum Arthropoda; class Insecta; order Orthoptera; family Gryllidae; genus Acheta; species Acheta domesticus. Next base: position 93,135,801 of record JAHLJT010009436.1, on the reverse strand, counting down.
AAAGTTAAACTAGCTGCTGCAGAACGGCACAGACTTTCCCGTAATAGTTCACAATAGTGTTCACAAATTGCTGAAAATGTGCAAATTAACGGTGTAAGAGATATTTAAATATATATATATATTTAAATTATATATATTTAATAATATATATATATATATATTGTGTAATTTTTTGAAAAAACAAAAATATACTCCAAAATAAACTTTACGCCATATTAAAGAATGCAATTAGCATTATCCGTTCGAAAAGTTTGAAGAAAAAGTTTGGAGCTATTTATTAGAAAATAGCTTTTGAGCGTTTCTGAAAATGCGGAATTTTGAGCTAGTTTTCACAGAAAGCGGTTGAGCTTTCGAGAAACATTACATGACAGTATTTAAAGCACAAGCATTCATAAATAAATTAATGTGAATAAATCGCCGCTAATGTATATATTAACGACGTGAGAGACAATTCAAAAAATTACATTTTTGTAAATTTTGCAAAAACAAAAGAATATAGCAATAAGGCGTAAATATCATCTTATAGAATATATTAGGCCCTATCCCTACCTTTAAAGAAAAAAATTGGAGTCGTTCTTGAGAAAATCTTGTTTTTGTAATTTTTAAAATAGCACGTATTGCAAGTAATAATGGGCAAAAAACTACTAAAATGTTCAATAAAACGTACATGATTTTAAAGAAAGAAATAATTTTGTAGAACCAATTTCATTTGAAGGAAAAATTTCTATCTTTAATTTTTTCGTTGTAGGAAGAGGCCGAAAAAAATTCGAACTTTTGCAAGTTTCGAAAATTCACAGTTAACCCTTGAAATTCGGACCTACCCAGCCATAATAAGCGTATTTTACTCTATTCTTACACAAAATTTAAAGAAAAAATGGTAGTCGTTTTTGAGAAAATTTTGAAGAGTAAGAACGAATTATGTAAAGTACCCCAAATTTTCAAGAATGTTTTTTCAAAATCTCAATGCTTCAACTCGAGGCAGATGGACAGGGGTTTATTCAATTTGGAAAAAAATCCTACGTATGGTTTAGGCACTTGTGGTGTTCACAAACGGACATATTGATGGAGAGACGGAAGTTTGGTAAACAACCAAGTTTTCGATATCAGAAGACCCCAAAACGTGTATTTCCGTTGAAATCTCGAAATCTATATTCCGCAGCATTACTTAACGAAATCGATAGGCCTTAGTATTACTCCATATATACGTGTGTTTATGGGAAAGTGAAAACCGTGAGATTAGCAACATTTGACAAACAGGACATTTTCATTCCCGAGTTATAGAAAACCTATTGGCAATGGTAAACGAACTGCAGATTTGATTTTTCTGCAATGAAAACAAAAAATAGTAACTCACCGCCTACTCTACTCCTACCACTACGAGCAAAAGAAGAGCTCCACAAAACGTGCGCAATGTGAAGCTACATGTATCATTGTTAATGAGCGGAAAAACGATTTTGGCATGCACCGTTTCGCTGAGTCTTCTCTCAATTACTTGGCATTCAATACTTTTCACAAATTCTCTACTAGGGGTATGAATCAGCTCCCTTCTCCTAAAGAAGTTTTTAAGAAAATTTGTTAAAATATAATCCCACTACTATCTTAAGAGTTTTAAGTGTTAATCTACCTTATAAATGGTAGCATTGCTAACAGCGTGGTTTTAATTCACTAAAATACAAATTCAGAAATTGTAATATGTAAGAACATATAATTCCCTGCTTTTCATTGTTATTGCTTCTAAATTCTTTAGCGTCTTTTACCACATTAATGAATCTAGAGATGCTAACCCTTTGATAGTTATCTTAATCTTAAATGTTCTTAATATACGCACTGAAAAAGGAATATCTGCACCACAAAAAAGCACCTCTTAGGACATTGTGTGTACATTGATATATTTACAGAAAAATTACGATTTTATTATGTTTAAATGAAATAAACACGTCAAAAGCAATGTGAAAATTTTCCTTAGAGAGATATGTCGATATAATCTACAAAGGCATTTTTAACCCATTTCGTCAATACTGAATGAGTTTGAATGTACGAGCAAAATCTCTTTAAAACAATCAATTAAAATTAGATTAGCATTCTATATTGACATTTGATTAACCTTAATTAACATTAAATTAATATCTCTTAACATATTCCTCACAAAGCCGAACACTGATTGTAGTATGTGATACTATAACATTCATGGGAATATCTAAGGTGCGTTGACAACCATCTCTTGTCGTCTAAATATTTTATTGGCATGAATAACTGCTCTCAACTGTGTACATCAAACGGTTCGCCTGGATGATATCAACCCAACATAGAATTATTTAGTGAGAGGATTAATTGTGTATGAATAAACCAAGAGTAATTACCGCTGTGCCCTAATAACCCATTGACACAAATAAATCTTGCATTTGGTCACTGCGGTCAATGTTAATAAACCAGCATTGGTTCTCCTAACGGCAGGTGGGATCAAGAGTAAAAAGTTAGTTTTAACTCGATTTTAATGCAAACTTTGGAAGAGCTCGACATTAAAATTAATTAATACAATCAATAAATTTCCAATTCAGATTTACCCTCTATTGAACCCGCTTACCCTGTATTGTACCTCCTATTTTCTCATACATTTCATTACTTCCAATACATTTATTAATAATGATTTTTTTTCAGAGATGGTTTAAAACAAAAATATAGTACTAGAGGTTCTATAACTTCATATCACTCTCAACTTAACTCGTTTACCAGACGTCTTTTCTATTTTCTCCTAGAATTGTATTTTCTCTAGGGCAATTATTAAATCATTAGATATATTTTCACAAAATATAATTTATTTAGATTTGGTTATCTTCATAGATTCATTATCAGTGATATTCAAAATAAATTATCAAAAAATACTTTCATTCAAGAAATTCAATAACGTCTTCTATCTTATCCCAAAATAATTGTAATGCCACCCTTACATTGATCCCTCCTTACCGAGGAATAAAAGAAAATGGAGATGATGACTACTCAGCAAAAAGGCTTCTAAACTTCCTTTACCCAATAATTCCATCTCTCATTCCCTCAAACACTTTAAAAAAACATCTATATTATGGGATTTGAAATGGAAATCAAAATATTCAAAATTATGTCAAGCCAGAAATTCAATACTAGATCTTTCTCTTCTTCTCGTCTTCAAAGAAACCATTAAGTTATTTTATAAAGACTCCGAATTGGACATTTTAATTTCAGCTACAGTTATTTATTTAAAAACATTAATCCAGATCATGTCCCAATTGTAGTGAAAATATTTCTACATGCCCTTTATTAGTTAAATGTCTTTCACATGTGTTCTCAGGAGAAACTTAAAATTTTGATACCGATATCCATTCTATCGATATCCATATCAACATTACCCACAACGGGTTCTACTTCGCAGTGTGACAAAACTATTAAATTTCTATGTGTTACGAAATGTGAAAAATAGATATAGTATTTCCTTTCTTGTTAACAAAAATCATATGATTGTAATATTAAATGTATTTATTGTTGAATGATTTAAATTGTAAAAGATATTGGTATGCAATCGAATATGCAATTTTTATTCGAATGTAAAATTATGAAATAGACTTTGACCACTTATGACAATTCAGTTACACGCAATCTAAAATAAATTAAATAAATAAAAAATCAAAAAATTTAATAACGTAAAATTAGACACAAATTCAAACATAATAACTGAAAATTGATTTTCAGCTCTTCATACTTTCATTTATTAAACCTCTGTACAGATGTTTCATACATAACAGAGAGGGGATATTTTGGTAATTCAAACTTATTCTTATGCGTGAATACCAAAAGGAAAATAATAATGTTAGTCTTATAACAAAAATAATTATTATTGGCGGTAGTAATTTCTCTTAAGTAACCACCAATTATAGCAAGTTACTGTTTTACTCTCCATTTCCTTACAAACTGTAACAGTATTAATGGCGAACATATAATTGTTGGAGTAAAAATAAACCCCTTTTGGCATATAGTTTATTGCTCAATTCCGAAAAAAAAATTATCACGCACAAAATCTCTACCAGTGGAAACGTTATTTGATTCACTTCGTGAACTGATAAATACACACTTTGCCTATCAATTCTAGAAAGACTAGAGTTTAAAAGATTTAGAAAAGGGACTGTAACCGCTAACTTAGCGTTTACATAAATTCCAAAAAGTAAAGCAATTCACCACGAGAGAGCGCGACCTTTCGGACCACGAAATCTAATATTCGCAATACCTCAAAGGTGACGCCACTGTTGATAAGAAGTTTGTGAAAGCACTCAACGGCAAAATCAAACAACCAATCACAAATTAAGAAGACTTCGGAAATAATTTTCTATGATGAAGAGCCGATCTCAGCCATTTTGAACTACGCCGTGGGAAGGTACACTTCGGATACGGAAGGCTGGAGAAGACTGTGAGACGGATTCTACCATTTAAAGAATTAGAAGAAGCTTAATAAAGGTATTTCTCCTGATTACGCTTCTTAGAAGAGTGTACAACTAAATTGAAGATTATTGTAAATAGTAACGTTAATGTAATTCAAGCATGACCCGTGCGGAATCCACTAATATATGAATTATGCGTACGATACGGAGCACGTAGTCATACTTAGAAGAAAAGTAATTTTTCTAATAGATTATTTTTCTTTTCAGCTTTTTTTTGTTTCTTATACTGCTTTGGTTTTCTTACGCTTTGTACTCTTGTACGTAAGAATACTATGCAACTTTTTTGGGCTTCGTCTCACATTGACGAACATTTAATAGTTCTGTGAAACTATTCTACGGAACCTAACTACGCCTCGCCAACCCGGAGGGGAGAGATTCATAGGAACGCCTTCGTGGGACCGGTCCGCGCGGCGAGGAAAGGAATTGGAGGAGCTGCATACGACCTTGAAGGAATTCCAAGCGGCTGCCGCAACGGAACATTAACAATACACTCCGAAAGCTACTGTAAGTCGTATCGACTTCATTACTTTCATTTGAAATTATGACGACGAAACTTGAACCAATATTGTATGATTTCATGAACGACTAGTTTCTCGTGAAGGCATGCATTTTCTTAGCATTTGATGGTGACTAAAGATACCTTTTGTAATCATTAACTTATGCTTAAAAAGTCATAAATTGAACACGTGTTATTTAGAATTCATTTCCTTATTGTATATGTATCATTCAGTGTATAAATCAATTGATGTTGAATTCATTTTTGAGTGTTACAAATAAGTGAGAGAAACAATTAAATTTTGTGTATAATGATAGAACTTCAGATTTTTTTTTTATTAAACATTCTTTTTTTCTCAAATCGACCAAATAGAAACTTGGCTAAAATACTAGAGTTCAAGTCAAGACCTCTTTGTATATTGTAACATTTAGAAGTATTTAAACATTCAAAAGGATTTATGTGCCACATGTGTTCTTTTGTTGTTCTCTTCCAGTGTAGTGATTCATGAAAGTGTTTATGTATACAGTGTTGATTGTTTTTTTGTGTGATTTTGAAGGGTAGTGTATTCAAAGTGTATCTGTACAGAAAGTAATATCTGTATCAAGTATAAGGAAGGTATCGATACCCGGGGTGGGAGAGCTATCTTTGAGCATTCGCTTGAGTGGATTAGTTTCAAATTACTGAATTTGTACCTTCTTATAATCAGAATACATTTGTTGGTTTTTTTTTGCTAAACTGAAAGCAACTCGACTTTTTCTTTTATATACATTTCTGACAATAATAATAATACTAAAAAAAGGACGTACCCACTCCCATTCGGAGAGTTGTTGGACATATTCCACGTCTTCCAACAATTGTACTGTGTGTATTACCACTACGCCCGTATCCGAGCGATACAATAATTATTGCTCGAGTGACACGCGGCCGTCCTCACGATAAAAGTATTAAAGGAGGATCTGCGGTCACATGACGGTAGTGGGAAACTTAGAAGATATGAGAAAGGTTTGCGAATTTAAATAGGTACTTAATTATCGTTTAAAATCCACCTTTTGTATTCGATTCATTTCACTGGTGGACTTACCTATTTTTAGGCACTATAATGGCTTAATGATAATTCATTTATGATGTATTAGTATCTCCGAAACTGGGTTTGATTACAATACGTTTGTGACCGTCGACTAACGATTTTAATTTTGTCAATGTCTAGGGATTAACATCAAGAAAACCATGTCTAAGAAAAGAGGATAAGTCAGAACTAGTGGCGCTACCGGAAGGCACATACTTTCCCGTATTCGTTTTCTATTTCTTTGGGTCTGGGCTAGCTATTCGGAATTGCAACATACTCGTGCCAGCTGCCACGTATTGTCCCCAAACTACATTTTTTTCACATTTTCCTAATTTTTCGGATTCCTGATGTTAGAACGAAAATGATAATTTTATAACATTAAAGGACAGTAAAACCCCCTCGTAAATATCAATTTTCTTTCAAAAACTTGGAGCAGTTTTTAAGAAAATGGCGTTTAAGAGCTACTAAATATGCGAATTTTAAAGTTTTTTTCACAAATTTTTTTTTCGAAAAATCTTATTTGAAGTCATTTGGATCACTTACTCACAAATACAAGTGTTTACTAATTGCTGATTTCGCGCATACTAAAGGTGAGAGAAATCTTTTAAAAAAAAATTACATTTGTGTAATTTTTGAAAAAACTAAAAAATACCTCATAATAAACTTTAATTCATATTAAAGAGTGCAATTAGCACTATCAGTTCCAAAAGATTGGAGAAAAAATTTGGAGCCATTTATGAGAAAATGGCGTTTGAGCGTTTCTGAAAATGCGGAATTTTGAGCTAGTTTTCACAGAAAACGGTTGAGTTTTCAAGAAATTTTACTTGACAATATTTTGAACACATGTACTCATTAATGTAATAATGTGAACATATCGCCGCCAATGTAATTATTAACGATGCGAGAGACAAGTCAAAAAAATTAAATTTTCGTGGTTTTTGAAAAAAGAAAAGCATACAGCAATTTGGTATTTATTTCACCTCATAGAGTACATTAGGCACTATCCTTACCAAAGGTTTAAAGAAAACCCTTAGTAAGTTTTTGAGAAAATTTTGTTTTTGTATTTTTTTAAATTGCACATATTGCACGCAATATTTAGCGAAAACTACTAAAACTTTCAAAATAATGTACATTACCTTAATGAAAGAACTCACTACGAAGAACAAATTTTATTTACTCTATTCTTACAAGAAATTTAAAGAAAAAAATTGGAGCCGTTTTTGAGAAAATTTTGAAAATGTCCAGGAGCTTTATGTAAGTACCCCCAAATTTTGAAGAATGTTTTTCAAAATCGCGTCTTCTCGAATGGAACCAGACCGACCGGAGAATATTCATTTTGGAAGAAATCGTACCTATTGTTTCGGCGCAACGGTTGTTCACTAACTGACAGACTGACAGCCGGCCGTTTTGAAAAGAACCACTTTTTCGGTATTAGGGGACCCCAGAACGAGTATTTCCGTTGAAATCTCGTAATCTATTTTCCCTAGCATTACATAACTTTGCCTATACTACGTATATTACTCTGTATACGGGAAATGACATGTATACGACAATGTAAAAAAACATCGAATTCAGACGAGATGAAGCAGTGAAGGACATTCTTACAGAAATCGAAAAATATATATCTTTCGATTTCTGTAAGAATGTCCTTCACTCGAAAACGTATATATACGTTCATCGTCGTAAAAAAAAAAAAAAAAAGCTGCACCCCGAAGAACCCACTGATCCGCGTCAAACTCGGAGGGTATTTTGCACACCATTCGCTAAGGCAATGATTTAGTTTTCACGGTCGGCAGCGCACTGGTAGGTCGGGGGTAGGCGCGTGACGTCGCACCCACCGATCTAGATATGTGGGCTTCAAACGTCCGAGCCAGCTATTGCGACGTCGAGTAGCGTGCCTAGAGCGTCACCTGCACGTACACTATGCGTAGGCGACGCGTTCGACAGCCAGTTAGTTGTCCAGTTAGACATGGGCCGCATCGTGGGTGTACGGGTGGGTGGGTTTGAGGAAGGCACGCACACACGAAATGCAGGATCTGGACGTCCGCCACGCACCACGAGAAGGGATGACCGACGGATTGTCCGCCACGCGCGAACAGATCCAGCGGCAACGATAAGTCCTATTCAGCGAGCTCTGCAGCCTGCACTGTCACATTCTGTAGGTAACAGTATCATTGGCAGGCGGTTGCACAGTGCAAGGCTCGCCGCACGCCGACCGTTAAGACGCCTCCCACTCACACCTCAGCAACACGTCGATATATACTCGCCTGGTGTCGGGAACGACGGACCTGCGGCTGTAGACTGGCAGCGGTCATCTTCAGCGACAAGTCTCGCTTCTGCCTTGATGGCGACGACCACTGGGTCCGTGTATGGAGGCGCAGTGAGGGAGCGTCACGACGAGCGGTTTCTGGTATTCCACCATAAGTGCCGCCAGCGTGTTTGGTGTGCGGCGCGATATCTCATGGTGCCCGTGAATGTGAAATGTGAAGTGTAATAATTTTGTATGCGGGTACTACCCTCTACCTTCCTGCCAACAATGATCGCAATCCGCCTTATCCTTGGGTGCAGCATTTTTGGGACCGCAATCCTTGGGTGCAGCATTTTTTATGATGACGAGTGTGTGTATATATGTAAGAATCGCAGGCTTACGATTCCCAGAAAAGATACAACACGAATTGCCGTAACGAACGTGTATTAATCAATCAAGGATACAAGCACACATTTCAACACAATACATCACTCTAATTATGTTGTTTTTCTATGGCAACCATGCTTCTGCCTCTTCCACCACGCGGCGCTGTCGTAGCCAAACACCGCGCTAGTCAAACATCAGATCCCACACACACACATACATATACATACATATATATATATATATACACACATACATATATATACACACATACACACACACATATATACACACACACACACACTCCTCCGCCGCCCGCATGCCTTAAATATGCTGTTATCTATCAGAACCAAGATTTGAAAGCAATGTACTCACGAAAGAAAACGAAAGGGGATGTTTTTCTCAAAATACGTACTTGCGAAGGAATGTATCTGAGTCACTGATACGAGATGTAAATGGATTTGAATAAATGTTATAATTTGTTTAATTAACCAGTATGGACAAGGGCCACGCGAACATAGTAATATTATCATTGTTATATCATCTTCAAAAGTGACATAGGTAAACTTTAAGATGACCATACACGACCAAGCTCAGTCCCCACGCCTGGCACGAGTCGCCCGCAAAACTATCACATCTCTACTTTCAGAGTTACAAACTAAACAAGCCAGATTTGCAAATTGCGCCTAGTCATAGAGAAAGGTCGACTTCGACCTTCACGGGAAGTCCACCGCAGCTACGCCATTGGTCAACCAGTCAGTCCAGCCAGCCAGCCAGCCAGCAGCCTGAAGCAGGTAGTCCGCGACGCCCACGAGTGCGCCGCGGCGCACCGCTGACAAACGGCGGCGGTGGGGGTGGCAGCAACGCCCGCCCGTCCGCCGCCAGCACGCCCGGCGTGGACGCGCTAAGTACCTGGCGAGAGCGGCATCCGCAGGGCTGCGGGCGGCGGCGGCGGCGGCGGCGGCGGCGGCGGCGGCGGCGGCGGCGGCGGCGGCGGCGGCGGCGGCGGCGGCGGCGGCGGCGGCGGCGGAGTGTGCTCCATCAATAATACATGAGCGGGCGTGTGCGCCAGCGGAGGCTTATTGCAAATCCAGAGCCCGCACGGGCGCGCGACCGCGCTGGCTTACGCCTGCCTGCGTCCGCGGCGGCGCGCTGTCGGTGGCAGTGATAGCGGTGGAGGATAGTGTCGTGGTGGCAGCAGCGGCCATGGTGATGGCGGGGGTGGTATCATGCTGTCTGAAACCCGCAAGTTCGTGATGGCAGAGACGGCGGCGTTGGAGAAGGGGATAGAGGGTGCCAGGTGTGGTTGTGGGGTAGTGATGGTGATGGTGAAGGTGGTGACGTCCGCGGTGACGTGCTTACTGACGATCACCTGAGACTCACGGCGGAGTGGTGACGAAAATAATAGTAGCGGTGTGAGTGAAGGCGGGGTGAAGGCAGCGAATACCAATGGCAATGGAGACCGGGATGGCGGGGAGGGCAGCACAGAAGTTGGTGGTGGAGGTAGTGTTGAGATTGGCGGTGGCCGGAGAGTGAAGGTCGGAGAGGGTGCTAGAGGGTTCGGATGGGTACGGCTGGGTACGGGGTGGATGGGATGGATGGTAGGGATGGGGATGGACGGTGGCGAGAGCAACTTGAGCCGCGGAGGTGGCGAAGGCGGCTGCTGCGGCGGTTGTGGTAGCGGCGGGGATGGAAGTAGATGGAAGCGGCGGGTTGGGAGGCGATGGCAGCGGCAGCGGCGGTTGTGGCGGCAGCGATGGTGTGGCCGGCAACAGACCCGACCCGAAAGCATGGCAGTACCCGAAGGCATGTCGTCGGTGGTAGCGGCGGCAGGGCCAGCAAGATTTGCGGTGCTAACGATGGCACTGTCGGTGTGGGGCGCTGTTTTCGCTCCGCTAAGCGGGATTACGTGGGCGACGCTCAGCGTCCCGGAAACGCGCTCCCGACGTCATGCGACGATCCGAGGGACAGGAGACTCGACGGAGAACAAGGCACAGACAGCGCGCGGGGCGTGCTTTAGGTCCGATTCAGTAGCGTTACGATGGCCAGCACAGGCCACTGCGTCTGAGTAACCAGCGATTGATGAGGTTCGCATTACGTTTACGTTAATGGGACAGTGAGTAGGATTACAATCAAGACGGTCTCATTACGTTCAGGCTTCTGTTTGTCTCATTTGTTCTCATGTTCCGGGTGCATACATAGTATTTGGCACCTCCTTGTTCAATGAGAGAACGCAAAGTATCAGATATTTGTTTTACTTTCGAAATACCGTCACGTTTCAAAAGTTTTGAACGTAAGAGAAGATCTCTCCCCTCAAAAATCAATAATTATTATATTATTTTGAATATAAGAGCGAATGAAGAACGATCTTCTTTCGTTATACTTAAATGTCTTTTTAAGCGATAATTTCATTTTATTTATATTATGTATTTATTGTTATTTATGGTCAAACTGATATGTAATTTTTTAAGTCTATTATACAGTTTTAGGCGGATTTCTAATCGACTGAAATTTTTCAAAAACAACCTCGTAAAGCACAACCTACTTCATTTTACCTAATGCAAAGAAATCATGGAAGATAACTCACAGTGATTTTCGCGTTTGCATTCCAGATTTATATATGCTTTTGAAGTCATTCAATAAGAGATTTTTGTATTTCTATGAAATGTAGCCACATCTCCTCCTTTATAATAACCCAATGATATTTCACAGCATCTCGATTACATTAAGTTAGAACTCTGCGATTGGCAAAGAGGACTCAATTTTTTCAAGATCGACACTGCATTTTGGAGACTGATGCCTGAAGAAAAATACCCCAAACTACGTGACTTCAGCAGGAAAATAGCTTCTGTACTGGGAATCACTTTTATTTTGTGAGAGCACTTTTTCAACAATGAAGTTCATAAAATCAACACACCGCAACAGACTACAAGACATCTTCATGATTTGCTGAAATTAGCATCTTTTATTCAAATTGATATTGATATACTGGTGAATGGCTGTTCCCGACCAAGTGATCTCACTAACGATAGACTAATTAAGAAACATTTTTCATTAGTGATAAGCACAGAAAGATAGTAGCATCAGTCGGCACGAAATCTGTAATTTGTGTTTTTGTTTCGATATTGTGTCCTGACATTTTTAATGGCATGGGGTTAGTACTATTAACTTTGTATTTTGTATGAACAACATAATTAGAAAGAAACTAAAATATCATTTACATATTTATTATTATCCTTGATTCATTTGATTATTAAACATGATATTAAAATGTTTGTAATAATATTTTGCGTAACTTTCACTTTATATATTTTGTTAATTGATGTGCGCGCATTTTTTGAATTAGTTGTGCGACCCTCTCCTTTATTTAAAACAAGAAAGAGGCTCTTGGGAAGTAGGAAGCTGGCCATACTTAAGGGAAGAGCATTTAAATTCTGCATTATTTTCAACACAAAGCATCGAGTAAGGCGTCCCACGAGCTATCGCGTGCAGCAGACCTAATAGTGGCATCTAGCGACAGTCTCGCACAAACGTTAGTTTCATCGCTCCCCAACAGAGAGCAGGCGTGCCTGGCGCCCGCCGCCCTCACAGCGGCGGCGCCGGAGGCAGCATGGGTGCAGGCATCGATCAGCGGTCGTTGGACCCCGCGCCGCGCCGCGCCGCGCCCGCCAGCAGAGTCAGTGTCAATGCCACTACGCGCGCGGGAGGCGCGGGGAGGGAGGGGCTGTGGGTGGGACTATCGACTGGCCGAGATGAGCCCGGGGCTCCAGCGCAGCGGCAACAGAGGCGGGGGCGGCTGCTTTCCCCACTTTTCTCCACTCTCTTTCAACGCTTTCCCCATTCTTCTTCTAGGCTTCATCGAGACTTCCCCATGCTTCCTCCAGGCTTCCCTATGCTTTCTCCAGCCATCTCCATGCGTCCCCATGCTTCCTCCAGGCTTCCCTATGCTTTCTCCAGCCATCTCCATGCGTCCCCATGCTTCCTCCAGGCTTCCCTATGCTTTCTCCAGCCATCTCCATGCGTCCCCATGCTTCCTCCAGGCTTCCCTATGCTTTCTCCAGCCATCTCCATGCGTCCCCATGCTCTCTTACACGCATCAAGGCTTTCCCCACGCTTCTTCATGTTTCCCTCCGCGCTTTCCCGCGCTTCCTTCAGGGTTCTCACCGGGAGAGGTGGCTCAAGGCATGTCACCGCAGTGCCTCTGACCGGGAGGTCCTAGGTTCGAGTTCGGACCGTGGCAGGATTTTTGACACCGACTAGATAGCTATACTTTGATTTTTCTTTTAGCCACACGGAGGCGTGTCAATAAAATGAGTTATCTCACGGTATTTCGCGTCGTTCTCGGTTGTGCCGCTACAAGACGCATGATCGCGACTGCATCGAAAAGTGCTGGCGATCAAGCGACTCCTGGCGGCACAACGGAGAACGACGCGAAATACCGTGAGATATTCCATTTTATTGACACACCCCCGTGTGCCTTGAAAGAAATACGGAAGTATAGGTCGCATTCAGAAGCTGTCCTGGAGAAGAAGTCTAGCGGCTGGCTGCTCTGATCGGTAGTTTTCCGTAGTATCTCCAAAACCAGGCGAATGCCGGAGCAGCACCCAAACAGGCCATGGGTCGTGCGCGATCTTTCCTTCCTCCTCCTCACCCGTTACTTACACACACATCCACACTACCACACATGTGGGGAGGCCAGTTGGGAGCTTAGAGCTTGTCCGGTCTTGGACGGCGCCCCGCCGATGGGAGATGAGGAAAACTCCGCAAGCTGACCTATGGGTCGCTGGCTGGATCTCGACGTACAGTTGGAGGAAGATCACCGCCACTTTTCGCGATAAAAACATGCACCATACTTACGGTACTAATGACCTTAGGCAGTTGATGCATCCGGAATCAACCAATCCAAGGTTCTCCAGGCTTTCCCTATGCTTTCCCAAGCTTCCCCAGGCTCCACCTAAGGCCACCCCTCAGTCTTGCCCTTGCTTTCTCGCGTATCCGTGTACAAGTAGGCTTTCCCATGCTTTCCCCATGCTTCCTCACGCTTTCCCTGCGTTTCACCTACACTTCTCACAGGCCTCCCACGCACCTTTCGTTTCTGTTCATCTCGTTTTAGGTATAGCCTAACTAACAAGCGCACTAAAACGCGACTTAACTTACAAAACTGAAGGCTTTTTATTGCTCTTTTAAGTCTGGCACTTAGCAGTAGGTTTGAATGTAGCCGGAGAGAGCTTTGTGAGTGTAGTTTTGAAATAATAAATTTATTAGCAAATACAAAACGTGTTACTTTCCACTTCTGTCACATTTATTATTTCCTTGGAAATGGTAATCAATTACCGAATGTGTGAGCGGGCGTACGCAAGTGTATACGAGCGTGATACGCTTCATTATTCATTATCTATGAAGTTATCTGTTAATAATCAGTTTTTTCCACAATTTCAGTGTGAAATTAAAAAGCATAATATCCACAAACGTGTACTAATCATATGAGATTCTTTTTCTTTCCATTCTAGCTCTCATTTCTCGTCTCTTTCTCGCTCTCTCTCGTTTGACATTTCTCTCTCCTTTGACTTCTTTCTCTCCCCCTCTTTCATTTGACTTCTCTCACCCCGCTTTCTCATGTCTCTCTCTCTCCCCTCTCTCCCCCCCTCTCTCTCCCCTCTCTCCTCCCCTCTCTCTCTCCCCTCTCTCTCTCCCTCTCTCTCTCCCCTCTCTCTCTCTCTCTCTCCCCCTCTCTCTCTCCCTCTCCCTCTCCCCTCTCTCTCTCCCCCCTCTCTCTCCCCTCTCTCTCTCCCCTCTCTCTCTCCTCTCTCTCTCCTCTCTCTCCCCTCTCTCTCCCCTCTCTCTCCCCTCTCTCTCCCCTCTCTCTCCCTCTCTCTCCCTCTCTCTCCCCTCTCTCTCCCCTCTCTCTCTCCCCTCTCTCTCTCCCCTCTCTCTCCCCTCTCTCTCTTCCCCTCTCTCTCTCCCCTCTCTCTCTCCCCTCTCTCTCTCCCCTCTCTCTCTCCCCTCTCTCTCTCCCCTCTCTCTCTCCCCTCTCTCTCTCCCCTCTCTCTCTCCCCTCTCTCTCTCCCCTCTCTCTCTCCCCTCTCTCTCTTCCCCTCTCTCTCTCCCCCTCTCTCTCTCCCCTCTCTCTCTCCCCTCTCTCTCTCCCCTCTCTCTCTCCCCTCTCTCTCTCCCCTCTCTCTCTCCCCTCTCTCTCTCCCCTCTCTCTCTCCCTCTCTCTCTCCCCTCTCTCTCTCCCCTCTCTCTCTCCCCCTCTCTCTCTCCCCCCTCTCTCTCCCCTCTCTCTCTCCCCTCTCTCTCCCCTCTCTCTCCCCTCTGTCTCTCTCCCCTCTGTCTCTCTCCCCTCTGTCTCTCTCCCTCTGTCTCTCTCCCCTCTGTCTCTCTCCCCTCTGTCTCTCTCCCCTCTGTCTCTCTCCCCTCTGTCTCTCTCCCCTGTCTCTCCCCTCTCTCTCTCCCCCTTTTTCTCATTTGATTCTCTCTCTCCCCCTCTTTCATTTGACTCCTCTCCCCCTTTGACATGTGACTTCTCTCTCCCTCTCTCTCTCATTTGAATTCTCTCTCTCCTCCTCTTTCTTTCGATTGACCATTCTCTCCCTCTCTCATTTGACTTACCTCTCTCCCCCCTCTCTCTCATTAGACTTGTCTTTCCTCCCCTTTCTCATTTGACGTCTTTCTTCCCCTCTCTCATTTGGCACCTCTCTCCCCTCCCTCTTTTATTTAACTTCTCTCGTCCTCCTCTCTCTCCCCCCTTTATCTCATTTGACTTTCCTTTCCTTCTCTTTCTCATTTGACTTCTCCCCCACCATCTCTCATTTGACTTCTCTAATCTGAAAAATCCCTTGATTCATGTCGTGTATTTTGCAGTGGGGGTGAGCTCAAGTCGTCTAGAGACTCCAATTTTGAACTCTTATCCTTTTATCCTCTAATAACTAGAGTCCGAATTTCTTACGTAATTACATTTTTTGTCTTCGTATATTCAGCTATCAAAATTGTGTGATCTTGGCAACTTATGACAATCCTTACACAATATCCAAACTTTCGTTACATATTTTACTTACTTCCTAGTTTACTATTACATATTTTTCCTATATTTTAGGTATTTTGCTAACTTTTTTGTAAAACTTTTTATCACTCTACCTATTTCTTCTTCTTCTTCTTCTTCTTCTTCTTCTTATTATTATTATTATTATTATTATTATTATTATTATTATTATTATTATTATTTTATCTTTAAATATTTTTTAAGATTTCTTTTCATGAATTTGTAACTTTTTGTTTCGAAAACCCGCACAATATTTTCTTACACAAAATCAGAATTGCGTGTTGGCAACAAGAGATATCCCAGGATAAGACGCGGTCTGTCTGGGTTAATCTCTATTTACACTGCGAAGTATGTTGGGATAAGTGTATTAACCTTTAGGTGTGGAAAATATCAGTCACGCCGTTCTCTATCTGTAATACCAATTTCCGAAAAATATTTGTTGTAGCAGACGTGTGGAGACGATGTTACAGTGATTGTTTGCAGGTCATTGAGATACCACGGTTGTACTCTGGCTATCACTGCTCTAAAACATTTAAAACGTTCTATGAAACTAATTAATTCAGTGAGTGCAAACAATATTTATTTGTAAATCAGATTTATTAAATAGTTTATTAATATAATTTCAAATTGTGTAAATTTACTGTATTTTGTTTGTAAATTAGCAAACTAAAGCATATATTGATATTACATATTATATCCCATTTTACATGTTCATTACATATTCTTATCGTTTTTATTTCATATTTATGCACTAATTTTTCCGTTTCATACTACATATTTTTCTAGTCTCGTACAACTTTAACGAATTATCCCTTTCTACATTCAAAATGTGTGTGGTTTAATGATGATATCCAAAACTCTATTTTCTAACTATGAAATGTACTTAGAGTATTCTAAACTTGTGATCTTATGACGTCTAGATTTAGACGGATATTTATAATCTATGATAATTTGGTTTTGAAAGAATTAACTTGTTGGGAACATGTAGTCTATTTGCAAAAATTTTTATTTTCACTTCCGTAGATTGGATATATTATTAACAGGATTGGATTGGATTATTAATTGAATTGGATTTCAGTTCCGTGGATTGGATTTATTATTTTGCGTTTAATTTAAATTATTTTAATGTACAAACGTATGAGGTTGTGTAATAAAATCATAATTCAGAGTCTAGAATGATATCTCTAATTGTTTCTTTGTATTGTAGTGGACCATACCGCAATGATCCGTAAGAGCATTGAAAATACTTCCAGGTGATAAATGATTTGCTCCAATTTTTATTCAATTATTTTGCCCTGGTCGTCATTTTTGTATGCTCACGTGTACATTAGTTAAACAGATTTAAATGATATTTAGCATGACAACAACATACTATATTAAATAACTCTCTGGTTTGTTTGTTTTCATTTCTAAACAAATCGCCAAAAATGTTCCAATAATTGATTAGTGACAAATACTAAAAAAAATATCCAGTAAATAATCACTATTTTTTTCTCACCACATCGATTATCGCACTTCTCTCGTAATCTGATCCATTATTTCGCAAATCGGGAAGGATGATGTAAGCTCAACTCTTCCGGCTTTACCTTGCAATTACTTCTCGCTCCAATTGCCGCAAAACGAACTCAAAAACGCAGACTTGTCCGCGCCGTCGACTAGACACCTATGCTAATGCCGCGATTTCAAAACAAAGTCCCAACACGTGCAAATATCCTCTTGCAGCGACGTATTTGGTAGTCTAATGACGACACTGCCCAGGAAGCGCATTAAAATTTCTATATATATGCTCGTACTTTATAGGAGCATGCAAGCAATTCGAGTCGTGTTCACATCACGGAAGAATGAAATTTCCTCCATTCAGGAAATTCAGATGAACGGGGTCCCGCGCGAATCGTTAGTACTGGCACGTGGGCGCCAGCGGTCGGAGGGACCCCGACGCTGCCGCCATCCATGAACGGTGCACGGAAACTCGCTTCTCAGTGTAGCGGCCTGCACTCTGGCGGACGTCCGGGACACTGCTTGGAGAGCTACTACGGCCGGGGGCTGTTCATTCATGGGCAGTGGTGATTCGCAGTGAATGGAGGCAGCCGACGGAGCGGAACTGTGCAGATTCGCCCTCGGTGCTCTCGTGAGTAATGCGTAGAGGGCTCTAGTGAACGTAACGAGCACGACCTCCCCTACTTATTCTCACGACATAATTGTCACATTTCCTGTTTTCTTCATGTGCCGATTCCTGCATAAATAGGAATTGCTGTTTAGGTGTGAAAACCAAATCAGATTGAAAAAAGATACAACAAATATATATGAGCTTATAATAATCTTTTGAATATTGAAATATTACAACTTCGATTAGGCTACAATTTGTAACACAAATGTCGATAGGAAATTATATTCTCACATTTTGGAATAGTCCAATGTAATAAACAAGAGACTTGAGTGGACCAACTTCTTTCTTTGGCTATCTTAATAACCAAATATCATTGTCGTCATTACCGATACTCTAATAAAAAACCGAATGTTTTCGATTGTTGAAAGGTACGTATTCATTGTTTTTCCATGTGATATAACATGACAGTCTTTTCATTAATTAATATTATTTTAAAATGAGGAATTCACTCTCATTTTCTCCAAAATTTAAGAGATTCGTTTGCACCTAATACCTTGTCTAATCTCTTTTCTCTCCAAAAATCATTAATCGGTGCGATGAGTCTAGTTCATGATAGACTAAGCAGAAACATCATACATCGTTGTGACATGTGACCGTTTTATAGGATTAATTCATTATTTGTTCCAAATGTAAGATTGAGATCATTGATCTGAATAATTGTCGCGTATCTGCAAGTCATAAGATAAACAAACACCAATTATTAATTTGGAATGCCAAAGAATCGTAATCAATTTGTATTAAAACAGAGCAGCAAATTTCAACGTTGTTCAGTACCGGTGTTCCCAAGAGTAAACAATGCAGAAGAAGGGATTAATTGAACACATTACCATTTGTACACAACTTACCAATTTGTTACCTAAGTTGTGGATTAAACAAAAATCTAAGCTCTTATGCAACCCCTTCATTCAAAATATATCTTTAATAATAGATTAAGACATCCACTAGCTACGTGGATGATTTTGGCTGTCCGGGTGACGCCGCTTCGAAGGCTGAGTTGCCGACGTTTCCACCATCTTATCGTGGTCTTCCTCAGGGCTGGAAGATCATACACATGACTCCGGCCGTGGAAGCCTACGACTTCATCCACTAGCTACACTTACGGAATCTAATAATTTAATAGACTTTTTAGTAAAAAGAGTTAATATGTATCCATTTAATAAACGTGTTTGTTAAAAGAAAGTTGGTCAAGAAACAAGATATAGCTCTGAAAAACTACTGATGGCATAAAAAGTATTGCTAACTAACAAACAAGTATTTGTTTTCTTCCATGAATTTTGTTTTTGTCATTTCTGTACGTCAGTGTATTTTTTCTTGTAATTTCTTTCCAAAATAATAATTTATTTTAAAATTATTCAAATGAACAACAGCAAACTTAAATTAATAAAATTCTAAACCTACCTCAAAAATGAAATTTTCTGCAGAAGTGAATTTCAGGAAAATTAAAAGTAATTGTAGCTCAAAATAAAAGATAAATATTTAATTAGACGTAATAAGCATATCATATTTATTACCATAATATGTGTAAAAAGTGAGTACTAGAAGATAATAAGTTGTCTAACTAATTCACGAAGAAAGTTAAATCAACAAACTAGAGCGAATCCTCAAGTAATACTCCAAACATTGAAACTACTATAACTGAAACATTGAAACTAATATAACTAAAGAAGATCTTAGGAAATTGAAGATTCTTCCGAAGGGGTTCACAAAGAAGTATATAATATTACACACAAAAAAACTTGTCATATTATTACACACAAAAAAACTTGTCATATTTCCCCAACATTCCGAAATACTTTTTCACGGTTTGTTCAGACTCGCAAAATATGGTTGAGAAACACTTAAGTAACAAAGTTTCTTCGCCTCTTTCCTCACTTTGCATTCCTTCTCCAATCCCTAATTCTACTCCCCTCCTCTTCCCCGCCTGAGCTTCTACCGTGAGCCACAGGACTGCAACATTCGCTTAACTTCGACCGCCCTCCTTTTTCTCGCCACCCTGCTTTGGGAGGGTCTTCCCGGCAAGGAGCTCCGCGAGACATAAATTAACTTTTAAAATCTCCTGCCACGCACTCTTACAAGTAAAACCCTATTGAGAAAATAAATTTTAAAATTCTCTTGTGAAGCTTTTTTCTTTGGCGAGAAACATGGATTAAGTTTCTTGTTTCGGTAAAGAAAACATTCACATAGGACACATGATACCATCCACATGATACCATCCATCTATTCATGGCTCTTTGTAAACGAGTTCTTGTAATATAAATTACATATTGTCTATATATATATATATATATATATATATATATATATATATATATATATAAATGTATATGTTAATACTCAGTCCTAAAACTAATTGCCCACTCAGAATCACCGCATTAAAACTACTTTCACTATTCTTGTCTAGTGAATCTCTATTTCTGAGGTCGGTTTTTAAACTATGTACTTGTGAGAATCAAACAAACTTATTGTAGAAAGAAGCTGTAAAAATTTGCAATATCATTAAAAAAATACATTAAGCTATAAATTAGGTATTTTTTTGAATGTTTAATTTTTCGCCTTGCGCTTTTACAGACCGGTGAACGCTTACACAAATTCACAGATAAGTCTTGTTTGCTAATATGTCGGTGAAATCAGCAATTTATATTAATCCCTAAGCAGACGCCCGTGGAATGCAAATGGTCACTCTGGGTGTCTGAGGAATCCCACACAAAATATTAATTTTACCACGTGCAGAAACTACGGTGTTTCATTGCCACCACCCTCTCTTAATGGCCAAATGATAGAATAAACTTCCGATTAAATTAACTACAGGTTATTACGATGTACATAAAACTTAGCAAACGTAGGAATATACTACATCATTATAATATCCATTTCAGTGAAAATATATTTCACAGGCAAGATCTTAAATATTCAATGAAAGTTAATCTTAAAAATGTACTCTTGTGTTATGGAGACCTTTAAAAAAACACATAGCCAATAAAATAGGTCGGGGATTTCTAAGTTCGCAAAAAATAGGTGTAACTGAACATATTATAAAAATAAATATAGTATTATGCTATTGTATGGCAACATGATATTTTAAAAATTGTTAGAAGTATTTATTAGTAAAGATGTGCCTGGGTCGCAATAAAACATCAAGATATAGTGGTAGAATTAAGAACCTGCGCACTTTAATATTCCTAACATACCCCCACAAAATCCGCAAAATAAGCATGGCTTAATCTCTAAGCACAAGAGTTTCGCTTGACGCTGCAAAGTACGGAAAATATTTCATTTCTCTGATACTTAAGGCGCAAAACCGTCTGAAAATCCTTTAGGAAACGCACGTAAACGCCTTTGTTTCAAACATCAGACCGCAGCAGCGCCAACTAAAAGGTTCGTCCAACCAAAGCGGCTTCTTCTTATGCGGCGCAGAAAGACTTCTCGCGCAAAGGAATTAACGCAAGGAGGCGCGCAATATCCTCTCAGGGCGTTTGAAGAGCGGAGCGGGGCTCTGAGGAGCGAGAGGTACAGCTGAGGGCGGGGGCACGGCGCGGCGCGGAGAACACGAGGAAGCGGCGTCGGGCCAGAGAGCGGCCATGCGAGGTGGAAGGCGACGCTGAAAAAATGGGAGATGAAAGAGGAAAAGATGCATAAAAAAACGACGGAAAAGACATTGTATGAGAGTTGATGATGGATGAAAAATCAACGGAGAATAAAACGTCAGAAAGAAAAGCTGAGATGACGATGGAGAAAAAAAATTGCAGAGAATACGATGATCGAGAAGACCTAGAGGAGAAAACGATGAAGGTGGGAACGATGGAACAAAATATGGAGGAGACAATAAAACAAGAAGGAAGATGAAGTGGTCGGTGAATCGTAGTGGGAATAGACACAATTGTAGAAATGGGAGATGCGACGGTTAAATCGTCAATGTATCCTTGGTGAATGATAATGACGTCAAGATTCGCAGAGTGATAAAATCGGATCGTGAAGAGAAGATAGGAATAGAGGTGTACGCCATTGAATTCGTGAAGGAGGCAAAGGAAACAACATCCGCAGACAGGGTAGCTTCGGAAATAGCAGTAGCACTGCCAAAGACACAACGAGCGAGCAAACAGCGGAAGAGATAATAGGGACAATAGTTACAGCAGAAGGATAGGAAGCAGTTGATAGAAGGGGAGTTGGCAAACTGCGACAGAACCAAACGAAGGCAGTGACGAAGACGAAGGTAGACTTATGGATCTAGAGCAGCGTCTGGAAAGCGACGTCTCAGTGTTTGCGAGCAGTGCGATTAGGGCAAAGAAATCCGCCTGCAAGCGAATCGCGGCGGGCTGCGGGGCGGGTGGCAGAGGAGGAAGGGCTGCAAAGAGTTGCAGACGAGACGGAAGGCGCGACGCAAGCGGCTAAGCGGATTGTTGAGTGCTAAGGACGCAGGGGAAGGGGGCTTGCAAAGGAACAATGGTCGCACGTGTCGCCAGCGGACGACGCTGGCACGTGCATGCAGCCGCAGATGCTGCTGAGGCTGCCTTTTGTACCACGTCTTAAAGCTTTGCAGTTGCATTGGGGAGTTGGATGGAAAGAAAAATGACTTAACTCCGAAAACCGTTACAATAAAAATGAGTTTGAAGTTCTCGTATGTAGTTTTACTGCATTTACGAGATCGGTTAGTAATCTGACGTGCAATTCGTACATTTTGTTCATTTTATTTAGAGCGGGTAGCAATAATTAGACTTAAAGAATATGTATCTCAAATATAAATGTAACAATACACGATCAGAATGTCTTAAACCTTTTGTATCATTCTGGAGAGAAATTTTAAACTCGATACACGAAGTAATATTCAGTATAAAGTTAGGAATTAAAAATTAGGAATTTTCTTCTCACCAAAAATATACATGATGTCTCAGAATATATGTTTCAGTTTTCTCGATCGTGTAGAGGTGTAAAAATGATTACTTTTTGCCCATGAATATGTAGTGGGAATTTTGAAATTACGGAGTTACACAGGTGGCGTTTGCTCCTGGTTGTTAGGCAATTTCCTACGCACATACGTTCGACACGCCACACGTTTTGGGGCTTTCAAAAAGTTTTCATGAGTGTCAAACACCTGCGCATGAGGCATTGTGCACATTCGGGAGATGTCACATGTGTAACTTCGTTATAAGAAATTTCAAACTATATACATTTAGTTGGCAAAGTTACCATTTTCTACTCTTCTACATGTCCTAGAAATCTGTAACTTTTTTTTTTGAGTCATCCTTTATTTAAACAGCTTTCCACGTCATCAGATTTTTCAATAAAACTAATATTACTAACATATCGCGTTTTAGATCTCTTAGAATGCGTTTTTGGCGTTTTAACCAGAGTTTTCCTTTTTTAATTCATTATTAAGACATTAATATATTATTTCCTTATATTATCTATACTTTCTTAAATTGTTTTCTGGGAATTTGGACAAAGATGACACAAACGAAGTTCATAGTAAACAAACGCAAATCCTCTACAAACCCTCCGACTATGTAAAGCACTTTTTTTAAATTGTATATTTTTTTCTTACTGCTCATCAGATCATGCTTTCAAGGAGTTGAAATGGTACAATATTGTTTTGGATTTTTATCCTAATGTTTGAACTTTTTCTATTAGCTACTTGTGATATTTTTCTGATGATGATAATACTTATTTTGTGACAATAATTGTACTAATTCGTTTGATGGATGCCACGAACAAATGAGTTTACTCTTACAGTCTCGCTGATGAAAAGGTTTGAAAAGACATCGCCGTAAATCAAGGTAGCGCCTTCTTCCTAGGCAACCCAACCAGCATCCCTGTTTCTGGCGTGTATGTATTTGCAGCAAGTAGTCAGGATTTGTTTCTTTTTCCAACATTATGTTATTTCAAACACATTTCAAACCTGTTACTTCAAGCACAATCCTTACGCCCACGGCGTACACCGTCTCTCCATGAGCGAAACACAACGAAAGACGTGTGAAACACAGGGAAAGACCAGGACATCGGTGTCATCCTGGGCGAGAGATTGTCTGCTCGATGAAGATAGTGCCATTAGTGCACTCTATGGAACAAAACGTGAACTACTGCGGCAGTTCGATTTTAGCACCGTCTCATCCATAAAATACACATACAAACTAACATAGGGTTCTTTCTTTGGCGTTAAATGGCTAGAGACGGTGCGAATCTGCAGTGGCTCAGCGTTTTAGGAGGAGGCTGATGGACTGCGCTCTGTGCATTTGAAGAGAGTATTGATAGAACATCGAAAGACTAAACGTTCGTTCAAATGAATTACTATAAAAATATTTTTGTACAAACTACACTTTTATATACACAATTGTGGCGAAAATTTATTTCCTTTTCTTTTTGTTGGTGGTGCCATGGCACACTGGCACTACCCTACAAGCCGCCACTGTATAAATCTATAAGCGACGTGGGGAGTGGAAATGGAGATAGTAAGGAACAAAAAGAAATTCATCAAATCACTGACCACGTATGCAGTAGCATTTATTTTTTTTGTTTCTTCCCCGCAAATTTTGCTTTTCTCCTTCCATACAAGATCAACAAATTTAATCCACATAGCAAGCAAAATGCAGCGTTGCACGTAATGACCGACTGAACACAAATGTTAGAAATGAGTTTTACTTCATAGAGTGAAACTAGAGTGGCAAACTGTGATAAGTGATAAAACTGTAATAAAATAAGTTAATTAGTTATAAAACTGTGATACATGTTCACTGTGTAACACATGTGACTAGTGAATGAATTTGAGGTAAGTGGTTGGAGTGTGAGGAGGCGTGCCGAGGTGAGGTGGGAAGGCAGAGAGAAGCGGGTATAAGAAGGAAGCTGGGAGAGGTGAAAAGAAACGGGGAGAGGCGCGAAGGAACAAGGAAAGGATGGAAGGAACGGTTGGAGCGGGGGACGCACAAAAGAGGAGAGAGGAGGAAAAGGGCGGGGAAGACGGTCACGGAGGAAACGAAGAGGGAGGAAGTGAAGCGGGGGCGGCGCAGCGCGTCGCGGAAGAGACGCCGGAACGTCGCCCGGCGCGGAGCCGCGAAGGGGGAGGTCGCGGACGCAGGGGCGGCCGGCGCGCGCCAAACAAACCCACTTCGCTATATTTAGCGCCGTCGCGTAGGAAGCGCGCACGCGAGCGGGGCGGGCCGGCCTCTTGCGGCCCTCGGCCACGCGGAAGGAGCAGCCCGGCTCGCGAACTGCGCGCTGCCAACACAACCCGCAGTGGAGGCACGGCGGGACGGGTAAGTTACGGGGCAGGTTGGAGATGTACGGCACTTCCGTATGATTACACACTACGTGCTGCTTACCCAAATGTGATGAACGACCGTAATTTCTCTTCGCTGCACAAAGTGGGGAATATTCTCATAAATTAATGAGCGACATTGTATGTACTTTTCGCATTAATATGCCCGTTTCATGCAAATGAGAATGTAAGTCAAAACTTGCACAGAAGAACAATTCCAAATCGAATGACGTAAATAGAATTATGTAAATAGAAGTAATTATGTAAAAATTATGTAAATAGAAGGCATTTATTATGCCAAAATTATGTAAATAGAAGGCATTTTTAAATTAAGCTCATATCCTCGTATTTACTTGGCTTCTAAAAAGTGAAATACAGATTTGATGTCGGAAAATCCCATGTGATATTTGTTCCGACAAAACGAGCTTGAATTCTTCCCAGGGGCTAGTCCAATCCCTGTGAAGTGTCCTAAACCAAGGCTGGCATCCAACTGCTTTAAATTTCCTCTTAGGGGGACCACCGAAGATAGCAAGCGATCTATGTGTTACTACTACTACATGAAATAATGTTTTAAGTAAATGGAAACATTTGTACTACATAATGGAACACATTGCTAAACAACTAACTCGGACGTCAGATAACGCATAGTATGGTAAAATAAGTTGGTGATTGACAGCTGTGCTTCTGAAGCTGTAGCTTCATTCAATATGAACTGTATGATTTGGTTACTTTAATGAGACTTTATTTCAAGTGTTCACTTTCGTGTCCCGGGAGCACGTGCTCAGTGGTATGGAAATGTGAATGTCGCTCCTTTCCAATCGCAACTGTCAATCACCAACTTCTTTTAATCGGACCATAGTTGTCCTAGACCAAGAGCAAAAAGATGTGTGAACCTGTGGTTAAATTCGAATGAAAGCAATTTTAATAGTAAAATAGCAAAAAAAAGTTTTAAACCAAATTATTTAGCTTTTAAAATGACTCATAGGCAGCTTACTAGCTTCCCGTGGTTTGATCCACGGGGTTTGATTCCCAGTCGGAGCAAAAATAGATGTAGCTTTGCATTAAAATTGTCTCAGTTTCTGTAGTAATGTGACGAATAAAGGTCATACAGGCGATGTTTGCTAATTACTGTGAAGGGAATACGTTATGTTTGAATTGTGTGGGAATGTGAGAATTAAACTAGGTTCAGTTTTGGAGGACACCAAAAACGCCAAATACAAACTAACACAAATTATTTACTCTTATAATGATATGAAATTAGGTCTTCTTACCAATCAAAGGTTAATAAGATAAAATAATGATTCAATATGTTAATTTTATATCGGAAAGAAAATATTAATCACATCCGCAATTCACTTACTCGTCATAATATAAAATGATCACGTCAGAATATTTCACGTCTGAATTTAAAATTTTCTATGCATCGTCAATGCGAATTTAAGCGACTGTGTACAGGAGCCTGACCCCGACCACTGGCCGGTGTTTCTCCGACCGTCAAGAGCCTCTTCGTGACCTGTGCTAACCTCAGCGCAGACTTCATTACGCCGCCACAATTCAGTACTCATCCAAGTGTTGACGTAGGACGCAGAACCCCTCTGTCATCGCCTCTTGCACTGCTCTCCCCTTTTCCAGCCCTCCTAGAGTTCTCGATGCCCTTCGCTCTGCCTGCTCCCCTCACTAAGTCTGTCTGCATTTGCAGCTCCCTGCCCTAACCTTCACTGTCTGTCAGAGAACGATCTTCAGCGCCTTCTCTCATCTTCGCTGTTTGCTGCTCTCGCCTACCTATTCCACACGCATGCTTTCGATAAAAAGCATTAAAGAACATTTCGTATTTTCATCCATTTCCACCTCTTCCTACAGTCTTCTATTTTATATTTGTCGTGGCACACGCGTCTCCTTGCACAATTATACTCCCACGATTGCCTTCATTACACTTTTATCTTGTAAAACAAACTATTCTGCTTCCATTTTGTAATCAACGCCAATGACAGGCAGTCATCATCAATCCAGTATAAGTTAACAATCATATTTCATTATAAATCTTCGGTTTCAGTTAACTGATATTAGTCAGTAACTTCCCAGTTTTGCTCGTTCTCGTCTCTAAATTCTTATTTATTCGAATTTGTTTGCGCGAATTCATAAATGAATTCAATTCGAATTTGTTTGTTCAATATCATCCCCTGACAGAGCATTTCCCAAACAATCCCCTATGAGTGTATTAAAACCCTCCGTATGTCTACTTGACCCGCATCCACCCACAACTTCTGTCTTGTCCGCCAACAGCACAGGGCTCCCCACCCACAGCCACATCATCCACCAGCATGTAGATCAACCGCGGCTTCCCTCCGCAGGCTCTTCCTTCGTGTCCTCTAATTCGCCTATCCCCTCGCAGACCAGACTGTGGTTTATCCGCTCAGACACGCTCCTCTCGTCCCACCCCACCGTATCCTCACCCCCCCTCCCCACCCGCCCCGCCCGCCCCGCCCGCCTCCGGAGCAGCTCCATCTGTCCCGCGTTTGGTTAGCGTCACGCGCGCCCGTTATTCGAGGGGGAACTGACGTGTAAACAGCGCGATAATCTCGACGGCCCTCTCGCGGACGCGTCTCCGCCGCCGCGCCGCGCCGCGCCGGCGCGTCCTCCCCCGCAGGCGCTGCGGCGTCGCCCTCGCCTCCGCCACCCCCGCCCACGCCCACAACACCTCACCGTTCCAACCGTCTCCGCCGCTCCCGACGCCCACGCCCTCCCGCAGCCTCCCCCGCCTTCTCCGCTCTCATCTCCGCAAAACCCGACCTCTCCCTCACCCACAGCACCGTTTCCACTGCCATCGTCCTTCCACGCCCACGCCCACGCCCACGCCCACACCGTTCCTTCTGCCACCGCCCCACCTACTTCATGTCCACAGCCCCGCTTTTCCCGCCACTCCCGACGCTCAACCCACCCCGCCATCATTCCGGCCATCTACGCTGCCCCCACCGCCCAAGACTAGCGGCCGCAGCCAGCGTTACCTCCGTACCCTTCTCCTCTCTCTTCTCATCAACACCCAACGCCTTTACAGTCCTCGCCTCGCCCCCGCCATCACCGCTGCCGCCACGCCCACGCCCACAGCGTCCCTTCTACCCTGCCCCCTACCTACTTCACTACCTCCGCAACTCACGCCGTTTCTTCCTCCTCGACCACTTACCTGCTCACCCTTCGCCTCTTCTCTCGTCACCGCCGCCTCCACCGCTGCTACAGCCGTCGTTTCCACCGCCTCAGCCATCGCCACCGCCGCCGCCGGCGCTTTGGAGAGAAGCGGGCGTTCGATCGGGAAACGGCGCGTGGGACGCGTCCGACGACAGCGCTTGCGGTAGAGGATTCGCCGGTGCTGTTTCAGACGTCCCCAAGTCCTCTGGGCTTCTGATCAGTTCTTCCGGGGTGTTCGTAAACCTCAATAGTTATGTGTGGTCAGAGCCGTTAACAAAATAAAGTTCTTCGATTCCTAAATAACGCTTTATAACGCCACGATTCCCCTGGAGGGAAACTAATTTAATTACACAGCATTTTCCCCGTTATAAGTAATTATTTTATTTCTTGTTTACCCCTTCGCCATTTCAAAACATAATAAATTCTGCATTTCGTAATGGGTCATTCCATTCAAAATTTTTAAGTTTGAGACACTGGGATTCAGATAATTTTTGTTTTCTAATATGTTAATGCCTTTATAATGAAAAGTTAAACTGCAAAATATGCGAGTCTTATTATCAATGCTTTTCCTACGACAATAAATAAAGTATTGGCAAAATTTCGACGTAGGGCAAAATGAAAAATATTCTGGAAAGCACATGCTGCATAGCAGCAAAGTAAGAGATATAAATTGTAAACATAAATTATCATATTTGAAATGGGTAATGTATTGTTAAGAATTCACTTTAAACAAATATGAAAACCAACAATAAATTAAACAAATTTTCATAGTTCCAAAACCTACCTTTTTTGCACGATTTTTGGGTAAGGGTAAGATTATTATATGCGGACTTCCAAATTTCATGATGGAGCGTTGAACCATCTCTGAGATATTCAAATGTTCATTTTGTGCTTAAGGTTGAAAGTTGTGTGCAATGCCGGGGATAGAGGCGCTTGCTGAACGTTGCGCATTGTTCCGTCGTGAATTGTACTGCGATTTATGGGAATCACACAGAATCTGTTTGTTGAACGTGTAGCTGAGTTGTTCTCATGTAGAAGTAAAGTTCTGTGTAGTTGGTGCTGTTATGAAAATCAGTGAAAGTGATACAATAGCTTCACTTGTATAAACTTGTGAATAAGTTTCTGGGGTTGCAATACATTTGGACTACAAAAGGCTAAAAAGAACTAAAATACGTGCAGATAGAAAATATGTAATAAATTGCTTAATTTGGTAGTGGGTGACTTGATATGTCATCAGTACAGATTTAAAATATCTAAATTGTCTTACAGAGTTCATACACCTGAGACAGGACAGAAACTAGAGAGAAAATGAACCAGTAAGGAGGAATGCAATGAGAAATGGAAGAACAGGACACAATAAGTAATAAAATAAATTTTTAATTTCTCTCGGTCACTAACCTGTAAGAACTCCATTAACTTGTTGCAAGACCAGTCTCATTTTCAAACATAAAGTGAATGACATTTCTTTGTTACCAGTCATGGTAAGAGCTCCTGTGGCGGCGTAAGCGGAACAATTAAAAAGCTTACTATGTACACTAGTGTTCAGGGAAGGCAACATCGAATCCTAAAGAACTTTTCAAATGGGCACAGACTAACGTTGAAGGAATTTTATTTTCATTTACATGTAAAGAAGAAAATGAAGAAAGCCAAAATGTTAAACACGAACAGATTTATACGACTAAAAACTGTGCCAGAAACACACAGCATCCATAGTGTGATTACAATGTATGAAACAATTTTCGTCAAAACGTACTTTGTTTCTTTTGAATATCCTAGAGGAGAAGTTCTGTATCGGGATCCGCAAATACGCCGTGGAGAGACGCCCTGACTGAGCCGCGCTGTGTGACTTGCGAAATGGGTTACCCTGCCTTCGGCGTTCATTCGCTCTGGTAAGTCGTGTCTATTTATAACTTACGTTTTCTAAACCTCCACTTTCAAACTTTCAGGGTTGAAAGAATGTGTATACAGCAATTAGAGAAAAAAATTGTTAAAATTAAAATACTGGTTCTGTTATTACATTTTTAAATTAACTTAATTTTTGCTGTGAAATATTTAAAAATATAAAATTCATTCAAGTTTTAAAAAAATATTTGTGTGTGGCAAATCCAATGATAAACATTGGTGTGCGCTCTAAAACCCGAGTACTTCAAAGGCTTATTGTTAAGTTACTATGGCATATATAACTTAAAAATTATGACTCATATTGGGAACAGGAAAAATTGACACATTGTAGTATTTTTGAATTTAAAGATGTTGTGGTCATGAGACCTACTTTTTTGGATGGAATGCTAATGTATTAGGATTACCAAAGTTTAAAACGTATTTGTATGTATATAATATCAAACATTTTGAAAATTGAAGTGAAATGATCTGTATCGTATTACAATTATATTATGGACCTAAATGAGAATGTTTTTAATATTTTACCCACACTACCACAGCAAAATAAAACGAATCATGTGATTTTAACTTTCAATTACATTAAAGATATTTATATATATATATATATAATTATATATATTATATAATATATATAATTTACAAGTTCAGGTTAAATGTCAAGGTAAGTTTGAAGATATTAATATAACAATCCAAATGTTACTTCTTTTGAGACCAGCAGCGTAATAATGAGCGGTACGAAAGTAATACGTAAGTAATATAAAAAGAAATGTGATCAATTATGCATTTCTATTTTTTTTTACAAAGACCGTCAAGTAATAAATTCAAGAAAGCTTTTAGGAGATATCGAGGATGCTGAAAAGTTCAAATTTAAAAACAATAAATGCCCACAATTATTAACAAAATTGCTGACGAGGTTGACACCTTGAAATAATTCAGAAAATTAATCGCTACGCGTGGAAAAAAATATGAAGTAATAAAAATAGATAAACTTAGACATCTTTTTTCTGAAACGCCTACAATCAAAAGTTTACAAAATCGCCAAAACCGACAGAAATTGTAAGATCCATTTAGTTCCGTTTGACAGAGATCCATGAGCGTAAGTTTCACCGTACTTATACGACGAAATATCACGAAAAAGTTTTATCATTTCTGTATTATCTTATGCGAAAATCCAATGAATTTTCAAAAATCCAATCAAATTTACCCTTCCAATGAATGAAATTACATTTTCCTGGTCATCTGCCTAAAAATGACGTTTTCCCGTGACAAATTGAAATCTTTGTTTTTCATTGTTTCTTCTGCATTAAGATGTGTACTTTTCAATACTTTACTTACTAGTTTTTTATTTAGTATTTTTAATTTTGAAGATGTCTTTATGATTCTTTTTATTTAAAAGCATAAAGTCAATTCTTATGCTTAAACTCAAAATTGTTATAGAAAATGAATATTAGCAATAATAAATTGCTCTGTTAATCAACACTCTTACGAGTGATATTATATATTAGAATGATTCTTCTAATTAAACTCCTTTTAAAGTACATTTAAGTCCCTCATAAATCCTTAAATATAGGTTCAGGCACCAAAGTATAATACAAATAATCATCCCAAAAAAGGAATCATCAAAAAATGTTTAACGGTTCATGAGTTAAGATGTTAGATATCCAGTTTTTGGAAGGGAAAGGGCATATCGGTTGAAATAATTAAAAGAAAATTTAAAAAAATATTTTTGACTTTGTACGAGCTTAATCATTCGAGTAATATACGTCATTAAAAATACAATTTTAAGAATCAGGTAGACGAGTACCTTAATCAGAATATAAATGAGATTGCGGCTGAAAAGAGTTGTATGAAAGAATGTCTCTCCCTGCTTCTAAAAATTAAGTTTATAAAACGTAGAAACTCTTGTGTTATTCAAACAGGATTACTGCAGTACTAACACCCACAGACAAATATACACACGTTGCTTCAAGATGAAACACAAGAATGATCAGATATGACTTCAGCAAACAGCAATGATTTGGTCTTTTTGTGTTAATACTTGAAGTTGTAAAATATAAAAGGACCACAAATACAGTTTTTTCAACATTTCCAACATATTTGAAAGGTAAGATGACCATGAAATGTTCTTTCTATAGTGAGTATACCGACATGTATTCTCAATAACGGATTCTAAATGGTAAATAAGTAGGTTTCAAGAGAGACATCGCTGCCTTTCTTTTCGAGTCTTAACACTAGGCCAACGTAGTCACCAATTACGCTACCTCTAAGTAAAGTAACTGTATTTTCTGTCACACGAATATATATTGCAAGCACATTAAATAAACTTTCCAAAACAATATTCGGCTTTTCCTTGCTTCAAAATTCAAGCACGTTGTCCAAACACATCCGCACAAAACGCTGATAACATGAAATATTAAAAAAATATTTTTATCTGCTAACCTCCCACTAGTATGCAAATGCTGCTCCCCAGTGCACACTGCCCAGAATGTAATTCGTCTCTCCATATTACCACTAAAAAAATTCTTTATTCCCAAGCATGTGCCGTGAACTGCATACTTTTATACGCATATTTGGGTTCAACAGGCACGCTCATAGTTTTACAACTGACACAAACTGGCAGATTACGCAGCCGCCGCAGCCGCCGAGAATTAGGCTTTCGACGAATTTCACAATTTTTCCGCGTCGGCCGTCCGCCGAGTTTGAAGCTGTGATGTGCCCCCGCGCAAATTTTTTTCGCGTGGAGAGCGTGCGTTGCTCCGCAGAGAGATGATGGTGATAACACGCCCTCGCTCTTGTCGGCGCCCTCATCTGGAAGCGATACATGCGCGGACAACGCGGGTGCCGGGCGGCCCGTTGTCGTGGGGAATCGACACGTGTCCTGCCAGTCTGCTCGGCCGCTGCCTGGCCTGCCCAGCTTCCGGGAAGCCGCTCATGCTGTTCTGCCCGGAAGATTCCCGGGCCCTCAAACGCGATGCTAAACAGGCCAGTTACCAGCTTTGCGACGCTTTGACGAGGCGGTGATCAGCTGATTTAGTGTCCATCGCAGTTGTTCGATGGTCATAATTCATGACTACTTGTTTTTATGGAAAATGTATTTGAGTGATGCACTGCATAAATAGGACCTTATCCTCCTGGTAATATATCATTATTTCTCTCTTATGGTGTGTCACACTTGTAACTTTCACTTCCATTGCTGAGTGTATTATATTCAATATTGCAAACAGACTTCAAACTCCTTTCAGCTCATCAATTAAATGATTCCAATGGTGTTATACAAATAGCCTGTCTCTGAGAAAGATTTAGGTCAGTCCTTAAAGCAGCCGGACTGAGGCAATTACAAAATATTTATTGAGATAAATAATACATGCGCTCAATAATATTCAAGTAGGACCCTTGTGCATTTACACACCGCTGTGTGTGTGATTTCCAGCTCTCATACGAAGGCGGCAGCCGGAATGCTGTTGAGGTCCCTCGTCACCCTCTGTCGTACCGGAAGAGGTAGCTCAGTGCGTTAACTGATGTCAATACAGTGCGTCTGATCGGAAGGTCTTAGGTTCGAGTCCCGACAGCGGCAGGATTAGCTTGTCAGCTAGGTCGAATTCAGTCGCTGTCTGGAGGAGAATTCTAGTGGCCGGCTGTTCTGGTCGGTAGTTTTCCGCGGTTTCTCCGATCAACACCAAGCGAATGCCAGAGTAGTAACCTAACAAACGGGCCATGGACCGCGCGGTGCGATCTTTCCTTCCTCTTCCTTGTCCTATCCTTACCTCTCACACACACCCTTACACTAAAATGCACCACACTAGCACACATGCCGAGAGACCTGTCGGGGATTGAAAGCTTACCCTGACTTGGGCGGTGCCCCGCTGGTGGGAGGTACCTGGTTGGGGAAAGCCTCGCTAGTCGACGGTAGGTCGGCGTCGGAAATCTCCGTCTAGCAGGGGAAGATCCCTGACACTTCCTGAGAAAAAGCATACACTACACATAGGGGATAAATGACCTCACTAATTGACGCGTCCAGAATCAATAATAATCAATCACGGTCTGTCGTAACGTTTCCAACGTGTCATGCACGTGTCCTTTCAGGGCGGTTTTGAGGCCGAGGAAAAAGAAAAGTTTGGAGTAGTAACGTCGGGACTGTTGGGTGGCTGAGGAGGATTGAGCCAGGTACGCGCCTATGTGGCTCGCCTGTCAGCACTCGCGGCATCAACTTTGCACGGATCTTTCACATTTGCAATTTTTCACTCACATTTTCTTGCACTTGGGTTTTGGCGATGTCAAGTTCATCGGCAAACACGCGAATAGTTAAGCCAAAACGTTCAGATCGTTCTTCACTCTCACCCCAGTTTCGTCAGTTTTGGAGCTCAAATATCGTTCTGAACGTGCGTCGCCTTGAACGTCCTCCCTCCCCTCCTGAAAAAGCTTGTGTCAGTCGAAAACACTCGATCTATCCACGGCGTTATCATCGTAAGCCGCCTTGATCATATCTTGAGTCACTCTCCCGGTTTCGCCGAGCGCTGTTCCAAAAGATGACCCATGGCGTAGAGTGACGGGGGCACTTGCAAAGGTTACGGATACGAATGATCCACAACGGCTGGGAGCCGACTGTCGCTCGCTTTCCTTAGACTTCCCTACACCAACACCAGGAGGAGAAACCGCCGGCAGCCCGCCCATCTGGGAAAAAATAGTCCGACTACTTTTAAGGACAGACCTTGTACAACTAAACTTTAGAGATATGTTTTAAGTGAAACAAGGGAACCCTTATATAATTAATGATAACATCAAAAAAAGATTATTTAACTAACCAGTGTGTACGAAATTCACACGGAGTCGAGAATGTAAATGGTCAATATAAATGTGCGAGTGCCCCAGCCACCGTTATCAATACCATTACTTCATCCCACTCCACTCCGCCTCCTAGGCCCGCCAGGCACCTCCTGGTGTCTGCTCATTCAAATTCCTCCGCGCCCCTCCTCCTACCTGGCCACCCTCCCCTTCGCGCCTCCCAACTCCCAGACGCGCCATCCCCGCCAGGCCATCTCCACCACGCCATTCCCTCCATACCATCCACACACACACACCATGCCATCACATGCTACAACTCACCCATGCTTGAGTGGTACTCAATACGCACCTTCTCGCCTTGCCATTTCCACCACGCCATCCACACCGTATCACCCCCACCTCGGCACCTGCCGCCACGAAACTTCCCTGTCATACAACCACCACCACGCCATCCCCGCCACACCATCGCCTGCCACGCCATCCCAGCCACGCGGCACCATCGCCTGTCACGCCACCCCAGCCACGCCACCCCAGCTACGCAACCCCCAGCCACGCCATCCTTAGCTACGCCACCCGCGCCACGCCATCCCCACCACTCCACACCACAACGCCATCCCCGCCATGCAACCACCGCCTCGCCAGCCCCCGCCCGCGCCACACCACCTCCACCCAAACCATCCCTTGCCACGGCACAGTTCACTAAACCCCATTACGTCAGGCATCACCTCTCCCTGCCATTCCCCGCCAGGTCCAGCCTCACTTTGCCTCGTTCTGCCTCTGCCTCCCTTCGCCGCCCCCTCCCGCGAGTCGTCGTGCTGTACCGCGGTGCGTTATCTCGCGAGCTTCCAGCCGCCCAAACCGCCAAATTTCCGGCTTTCTACGCGAGGAGCATTAGCAATGGCGATGGTTATTTGCAGAGCTGCGCGCGTGCCCCTGCGGAAATGGAGGGCGTCAGCCGCGCACAAGTGTATCGCGCCGCGTCGAATCACCATGGCGATATTGGCGCGCGGCTCTTGATAGCGCTCCAAAAAAAGGTTTTTCCCGTCAGAAGGGAAAGGCTTGAATATGCAGCGATGAAGGGTAATGAACGACATTCAGCTTCAATACGTGCTATCAATCACAACTTACAATCTTCGCTCCCTCATGAATTCTGTATGCGAGGAGAAAATGTATTGTTATTCGAAAACTAGACACGGCTACAATGATAAATTTCAATTTCCAATATCTCAATGAAATATACTTATTTGTGCAATAGAAATTTTTTAATACATGAGACATGAACATTTTACAACTTCTGAATTCCATTAAAATCAATACATTATAATTTCGCATTACATAAAAGGGAGAGATTATATTGTTTTAGAGTGAAAACCAAAAATGGAATAAAACGGTATCAACCAAAAAAGAAATAACGTGGGAACCAGCAAGATCAGAGAGAACAAAAGAAACTCAAACAAGTACAAACTAAATTTTGTACTGAGAAATAAAATTGTGAAAGTACAAGAAATTAAAAGGGATGCAAGAAAATTTGAGAAGACACGGAAAATATAAAAAAAACGAAATAATCGTCTATTCGTCACAAATAATGACTAAATCAAGGAATCATCGAAACATAAAGAAATAAAGCACGAAAATAATTATTTCAAAGATGGAAGAAAATAATAAAGCAAATCCGAAACGACGATTCGACAGTCTCAATACAAGACATCAAAAAAGACGCAACGCCAGACAAAGAAGCGAGCGGTGGTTTCTGCGGCGGCTTCCGCGCCGGACAAAGCAAAGCAAAGAAGCGGCCCGGGCTGCCTGTCATGCAACGCGTCGCGTCGCGTCGCGTCGCGTCGCGTCGCGGGCGCACCGCGAGAGGCTCTGGGCGCGTGCACCTGCACCGGGCGTTCTTCGTGCGGCTCGCCCCCCCCCCCCCACGTCACGCCGCGCGTACGCGAAACGAAACGACAACGACTTTAAGTCGCATTGTTTTTTATCTGTCTTTTTTCTGACTCGCATTTTTACAATTATTGCGTTTCGCATGTCATTTCTTGTTGTGATGCAGTCGTTATTGCTATCTTTGGTATTTATCATTGTGTTTTTTGATTTTGGAGCGTGGACATTAGGTTTTTTACTTCAAGATTTGGTAGCAAGGGACAACAAAAAAAAGCATTTCATACAAGCATTTTTACAAACATTTTTTACATTTTTCATACAAACATTTCATTTCTTCAAGTATGTACTTCTGCTGCGAGAATATAGGATAGGAAAAAACTACGGGTGGCTAAGAATAAAAGTTACACATATATAAAGCTTGTGGTGGAATCAAAGATTTTTTTTCAATGAAGATGTGGTCAAACATCACATTTAACACCGTTACACAACTGCGTCTTCTTGACCCTTGATTCGCAGGCAACTCACTTCTGTTGAGCACTATATACTGCACTAATGTTCAGCAAGCACACCAATGCTAAAGGGACAACCTGCCCACTTGCGTGAAGGACGGGAGGGAAAGGAGCGGGACGAGAAGTGAAGCGTGGCGAAGCACGGCACGCCGGGGCGGAGCGGGGCGGCGCGGAGCGGAGCGGAGGCGGAGCAGGCAGTGCGTGAGCGCGCGGTTGCTCCCGGCGGCGCCGCGCAGCGAGGGCACCGCGGCGCGCGGGACAGGGATGTTTGCGGAGAGGCGGAATCCGCTTACGGCGCACGCCGCGCCGCGTGTTTTCGCAGGCGCCGCCCGCCCGGCCGACGACGCGCCGCGCCTGCACTCCAAAGTAGACGCGCGTTCACACGCCCGACCTCCGGAACAAATAGTCGCCTGCTCGCCCTGTTGCTTAGGTCTTTTACATCGCACGGCTGCTAGTCCGTTCCTCAGTGTCGTCTACTCGACTTCGTCTCATGAGTTCTATGTGTCATTCATTCCCTCCATTCTGCTAGTCCTCGCGTTCGTTCGCACATATTGTTCTTTCCTGTAGCTTGTTTACCGCCGATGGCTCTCTCCTCCGGAGCATCGAAAGTACGCTCACTGTCCTCAACTATAGTGCGATTTATCTAACTTTTCCTCTCAAGTCTCTATGACCACGATGAAATATCATATGCATTTCTCATCTTTCTCGGTCTTGTCGCTAGTTGTCGCATGATCGCAAGCACTGCTTGATACGGTCGCGATTTACGACATATCTGGCCGCATGACAGAAAGATGCGAAATATCGTGACATATTCCGTCGTGAAGACAGGCCTTGAAAGGCAAAGTGTTAAAAATCGCACTATACCCTATCCGCAGGGACAAATTCAGCCGATCATTTGGTGGAGCGGGTTATAGATTTTTGTTAAATAATAAACATATGTTATTATATTGTGGATTATTTTATAGTGAATTCTATACTAAATTATTTTTTAAATAATTACATAATTGTAACATAAATAAATATTTAAATCAATTTTGCCAATTAAAGAAAGGTAACCAACGAAAACTTTAGCCCTTTTGGGGGCGGACAGCATGGCCCCGATGCCCCCTCCTAGATCTACTACCGCCTATCCATCATCTTTTTATCAGTTTACTTCCCTGTATTTTATAAATTGCGATTTAATTAATCAACAAGTTTACTTGCCTCCGCATTGAATATGCCTCTCCTGTTCTACCTCAACATTTCTGCCTGCCTCTTGTCCAAATAACGTTTGTCTGTTTTAAGTGCACGTAATATTTTGTGCAACCCGTTCGTTCTCCCACTTTTCTGCTTACTCGCTAACTTATTCCCTCATTAGTCCAATCCCATATTTGCTACTTACTGCGTAACACTTCTATCTACAAATACGTATAAACGAACTCATAACAATACCATATTTCATCTCCTTAGCGTGTTCATCCAATTCTTCGTCCCTTCCCTTCCATCCACTTGTTCCAGTTGAAACTTCGATTTCTGTCAATTCACCAAGCGTCATTAAAAGTCGAATCTCTATCGAAAATTCTGAACTCATATATTAATACTAATCCACACTGGTTTTGCCATACCAACAATCCTGTAATGTTTTCTATATAACTCATTATGAAGGCACTCATATAACTAGTGCTACAACAGCACATACTTTCCCGCGTTATTAGAAACAGCTACGTAGTATTGAAATATTGCACTTTCTACGCTACTAATATCTTAGCTATTATTTGAAAACGTCCAATTCAACCAAGAAGCAAACAACTGTTTCCATCGCCGTGGTGACAAAACTATGTGAATTCTACAACTTCGTAACAATATAATACCAAAGTTTTGTAAACTTGTATTAGAAAACAGGGGCCTAATACCCTGGACAATACGGAAATGCATTTCTTTGGGCCATGATTATAGAAGAGTATTCTAAAACAAATACCCTATTCACTATAAATGGTACAAAATGTGGTGTGAAAACTAAATATTTTCATGCAAATATTTACTCTTATTTTCATACAGCTACATCAAGTCGAAACAATAACACGTAATTCACAGAACTTCGGAGCGCAAAATGGAATTCCATTCTTGTATTCCCTGTATTGTTGATATTCCCTGAGAGCCAGCAATTCTATTTCAAAATAAACAATTTCTAAATGATGAATGTGTAAATATAAAAGATCGAATGTAAAAAACGAACAAAGAAATAATACACAAATTGCAAATTCTAATGTACGACGCATCCAGCTGTCTTAAGCGCAGTAAATTTATAGAAGGCTATTATGTTTCTCACAAAATTATAGAAAATCTACTCGTATTTTCAAAAACTTAAGCATGACCTTATTAGAAGATGTAGTTTTGATAAACACATTTCATTGAAAAAAAATTGTACTTTCATAATTGTAGTTGTAAGAAGACGAAAACGAAGCACAGTCAATTCCGAGCAGGCTATTATGTTTGTCACAAAATTATAGAAAATCTATCCATATTTTCAAAAAATTCAACATAACCTAATTTGAAGACCTGTTTTTGGCGAGCATATTTCCTTAAGAAAAACAACTGTATCTTCACAATTGTAGGTGTAGGAAGAGGCTGAATAGTCTTGTTTTTTTTTAATTTTTTCAAAATCTGGCATTTCAACGAACATGAAACCTATAGTATTCTCTTAAGTTTCCTTTATACTATCTAAGGTCCCAATTTAATAAAAAAACGTGCGGTTTTTAAGAAAAAATGGTTTAAAGAAAATTTTAAAAAATGTGAATGTTTTTTCGTAAAAAATACTCATATTTTTGAAAAATTGAACATAACCTTCTTTGAAAATCTGTTTTTCCGATCACAATTCATTAAGAAAAATGTATCTTCATAATTGCAGTTGCAGGAAGACGCCGAAAAAATTTTGAATTTTTTCAATTTTTGAATAATCAGTGTTTTCAACCAACATGAGATGCCACTCTTAAATGACCTTCAGACTATCCAACAACAAAATGTAGTGAAAATTTTTGGTGCCATTTTTTTAAATTTTGAAAATGTCCGAGAGGCTTCAAGTAAAGTACCTCCCCCAAATTGAAACATCGGTTTTAAATTCAAGGGGCCACGAGATCAGTCAGATCGATGGGGGAATATCAATTTTGGAGAAAATAGGCTGAACGGTTTAGTCGCTAACGTAGTTCAGATAGACGGACAGACGTTTTGTTTTCAATTGCTTTTTCGATATCAAGGACCCACAAAAGCGGGATTCTGGTTGCAGCACGTGTAGGGATTTTTTTCTTAATTTAGCAACTGGGTTTATCCACGTTTTCGTTATCAGGGCCCGGGAATGAATTTTTTCTGCCGAAAAAACCGCCGTTTTTTTTTTCGCGTAGCATTACATAACTTTCCCTATACTAAGTACATATTCCGTACATACGTATGTATACGGGAAAGTAAACATTTACAGTTTTACCGCAGCGTATCATTACTTCTCACTAGAATATGAATGGTACTCAATAAAACGAGTTAATAAGTTGCACACAAAATCGACGAAGAGACTTCAGTAACTCTCACAAATCAAAATCAAATCTGTTAATGAAGAATCGATACGTAAGCATTTCATTAAAACGTGAGAGTCAAATCATCGTTTAGAGAGTGTG
The DNA here is from genome assembly GCA_031308135.1 of Acheta domesticus. Classification (NCBI taxonomy): domain Eukaryota; kingdom Metazoa; phylum Arthropoda; class Insecta; order Orthoptera; family Gryllidae; genus Acheta; species Acheta domesticus. The sequence continues at coordinate 93,094,785 of JAHLJT010009436.1, read as the reverse complement.
TTACAATTGCTCTTCTTTTCATATTTTCTCAGCATGAGCATTATGTAGGTGCTTGTAGAGAAAACATAATAAAATGTTATCCTCTCATTCATAGGTTACTTGGGAAATGAACATTTTTACGAGCACGTTGAGTGGAAATTTTACTGCACATATCTACAGTTACAAAAAAATATTTGGATGGATTTGTTAACCAGAAGCATTTCAAGGTTTTACACAAAGGAATGGATCACGTAAATGGAATTATACTAAAATATTGAACTAAGATGTTCTTTTGTCTAATCAATAGCCACATTATAAATATATTTCTTCCTCTTTTTTCACAACTTTCAACAGATTGTCAATATCAGATATCAAATTATTGTCTTTCATACTATTTAAGATTTTTAAGATTGAAATGTTCCTCTGAAAAAATTAAAGAAGAAATAAAACAAGAAAATCAAATGTGATACCTATATTCGCCAACGAAATAAGTCGCGATAGTCATCAATCATAAGTACAGTGACGTGATGTGAAAAACCATACTAGGCTACATCAATTGTAAACTTGCAAGCTGTCAATGTCATTACAGAACACTTCAATCACAGTTACATCACTTAGAAAATGAAACCATTAGTTTAGATATTCATATAAAATTTCACATATCATTGAAGCTCCACAGACAAGTTAAATACATTTATAGATTTTTGATGTCTTCAAATGTCTTGAGCAGACACTATACCGAAAGCGCTAAATGCACAGCTGTAAGTCTTAAACAGTACAAAAAGGTGTGTATGCGTATAATCCAATCTAAATCTAGGACGCCTGGATACATTTCAAACCAACTTTGTAAACATTTGACATTTAATCAGAAAAATGCACTGCGAGGGTAAGCCACACGCAGCATTCCTAGGGATGAAATGAAAAGGAATTGACATGGAAAATAAGAACGAAAATGCAACCACAAAAAATTCAATTTACGGATTATGAATATAAAATAAGAAAAAATTATTTAAAATTCATTAAATCTTTATTTGAAATTATGTAATTCTAGGTACAGAAAAATGTATGTTTCATACACTTAAATCAGAAAATTTAAGAAATGGAAGACAATGTATGAGTTGCGGGCGATGAAGGAAAGGCTCATGACTGTTATACTGAAGAACTACCTTGTTCGGGTAAGAGAACTGCACTGAGGAACGTAAAGGTCATCTTTATTTAGCCTCCTCACGAACCACACGAGCTGGAAGAGAGCCGCCGTGCGCTGACGGATATCCGCGGCAGAGAAGGCAGTGTTGCCGGAATGCGAGTCTCTGCCCTGGGGCCACCGCCCGCGCGTCCAAGTCGCGCTCCTCAGCTGTTGAGCACAATGCGCCCGCGGCGGGCTCCCGCTCGCCGTTGCCGTTGGGGCGGCGTCTCCGGCCCGACCCCGGGTCAGTCCTCGCGTGACGGCAACTCCAAATTGTGGGGCGCGCCCCGAAATTCATTGTTGGACTACATAAATCCTGGGGACATTGTTCCCAAAAGTAATGTGTCGTGATGGTCGCGTGCGTGCTAGCGGAAGCGAGACATTTTTTGTCAAACAACTAAAGTGTGGTGAATTATCTCAACCAGCTGAATCAGATGTAGCGGAACGACACTTGTAACAGAATAAATTGGAATGTACAGTCGCAAAATGGACTTTCCAGTGCATTTTTGTTATTGGATTTCAAGTTATACTGAATAAACGCGAACGTCGTGGTAACTGTAACTATATTTAAGGACCCTTTTGGTTATTGATTGTTGATTAATGATGAGAGTTTTAAAAGTCGACTCTTTGTGGCTCGATATAATTTTTAATTTATCTATGTATCTAAAGACTCACTACTCAAAATCATCGCAAAACAATGAATAACTTCCGTAAAATACTTTTGAAGAGAATATAATGGTTAAGGGACAAGGTTATAAGGTTATAATGGACAAGTTAGTTGAAAAGCGGAGTAATCAGTGAAAAAAAAAATAATGTGCTGAAAATATTTCACCCCGTGTACAAAATAAATATTATATTTTGTATTTTTCCTATTCTTTAATATGATTTTTTTATTCTACACACATCACATATTACTAACTACAATGTGACCATTCACAATGTCTCTAAAATCTTTGTCCAATATCTCTTAATCTTGGATGTCCACTAACATCTGCATTAGTGAATTATTCACGAAAAAAGGCAATGCTGAGATGAGAGGCAGTGGACACGGGAGCACCCCGAGAAAACCTGCTTTATCCACAACAATTTTACATGAATGGACCAGGAATTGAATCCCGGTTCCAGCGACGGAATTTGAGCTGCCGGACCACTGCATCGCGCGAGGGCCCCATTTATTATTGTGTATACTGCAATATGTTTAAGTACTTGTCATTTACTAAATTGGATTTTTTCTCCCATAAGTTTTTTAACGTACTGCATCTAGATTGGCTCCACAATGTCGCTGATCTCGTCCATAAAGCAAACCTGCAATGTAATTAGCTATTTCGACGAACCTAACATGGTTTTGCTTATCCTTGAAAAGGTAAAATTAGTCATTCATCTTGAAATATGTTTGTACAGTGGCAATAACAGTTTGAACGTGAAAATAGCGGTACGAAAGTAGAACTGCTAAACAGAATGTGCAGGAAGAAAAGTCCACTGGACGTTCTGTTCACAGCATAACCATATCTAATCCCTCGACTTTTTCGTCAGAGATCATTACAGGAAGTTGTCAGTTTCTTCTACACAAACTCGAGCTACATGTTCATCCGCAACTACTCGAGATCACAATCACATTTATAATTATTTATTACCTATTCGTATTGACATTTTCCCTATCTACAAACCAACATACGTTTATTGCCCATACTATTCAACATTCAACATGTCATCTTCAATCAAGTAGAATACGACTTTCAATATGCTGAGGCACGAAATTCAAATTAATAATATAATAAACATAACATAATAATCAAATATTACATAACACCATAGTCAAAACATTTCTGGATACGTTATTTCCTGAATATCAATATATTTAATGCTGATTAATGCTGATAACTTTTCGAATGTATTCCATGTGAAAATAAATCACAATAATTATAAAAGCACTGCTTACTGTACGCTGACTATTCAGCAGTAAATATAGGAAGACCAGAAAAGAAATCATGGCCATTGAAAAAAGAAACGGAATGAAAAGCAGCTTGAGCCTTGCAGAAAGTGCAACATATCACTATTTTCCGAAGCGACAGCTAGCAGACAGCAGACTTTAACGGCGCGAGGCAACAAAAAGGCTACGCTCGTGAACGGAACGGAACGGCCGATCAACAGGTCGACGGCGGCGATGGCGGCAGACGGGTGGCGGGGACGGATATAGGGAGGCTGGAGATAGATGCCCAGGCGGAGGTGGATGCGGAGGCGGAAGCAGAAGGCGAAGACGGAAGTGGAGGTAGAGGGGGAGGAGGAGGTAGCGATGGTAGCGAAGGTAGAGGTGGAGGCCGAGGCAGCGGGAAGCTGTAGAGCGGGGGGGAGAGGTTGAG
>JAHLJT010009436.1:92896160-93090260 GCA_031308135.1 Acheta domesticus | reverse complement strand
AGGGAAATCTATTCATCTTCAATTCAGAATTTTTTAAGTGTTAAAATTTTGATATTTTCGACAATACAGAGTTCCCCGAAAAAGAGACTAGCCCCCAAGGCTATATAGGTAGAAGTTCACTAATGCATGTCACTATTTGAAAAAATACCCACTGCCCATTACCCATTACTACCCAGAATGATTCTGTTCGCGTAGCGCTCGCCCATTGTTGCGGTTCGTGCGGCACAGGAGCCGTTGCAGACCTCTGGTAGCAACGTGTTTTTTAGTACTTTTAGTGCTATTCAATTGTTATGTTGCTAAATTACCACTACTAGAGCGCTCCTAAAGCGCCAAACGGCTCCTAAAGCGCCACGCAAGTGTGATTAGTGTATTTTTGTAAATACCAATCAAAATGGCGCGTTCTTTCCAACTCGCCATTGAAAATATAAACGCTTGGCCGTATTGAATAGGTCATTGGGGGCGGATGATTCAAACAAAACACTATTTATACACCTCCACTTAATAAAATATATAAATTTCACGGAGTGATGTTAGTTGTTATTTCTATTGCTCCTGAACATCACTTAGCTCATGGAAATGGATTTTTTCTCTCCCAATACATGTACACTTTAACGTTCTAAAAATAGAAAGAGGCCGCTCGGGGCAGATGATGGATACGAAACACTACTTAGAAATGTTTATTCAATAAACATATTTTAATTTCACGCAAGTGTGATTAGTTGTATTTTAAATACCAATCAAAAATGGCGCGTTTTCCAACTCGCCATTGAGAATATAAAACGCTTGCAGTATTGAAATAGGCCATTGGGTGGCGGATGATTCAAAACAAAACACTATTTATCCACCTCCACTTAATGAAGTATATTAATTTCACGGAGTGATTGTTAGTTGTTATTAGGTATTGCTTCCGATTATCACGTAGCTCACGGAAATGGCAGGTTCTTTCTGTTTCTTTTCACCGTGTTACTTGGAGCGATCGATCGTTTTGGAAAATTTCGATCCGAGGCGATGTTGTCAACGAAGAATTCTTAAAAAATGTTTACTAATAAAAAGCATTGATTTTACAGATGTATGATTATTTGTTTTTTATATAATCGTGTTAAAGATTACTTTAATGCAAGTTTCAATTCTGCAAATCGCCATTTTATATTTATGAATTTTCTGATAAACAATTGAATATGCATAAAGAATCATAATATATATTATAATAATATTAAGTTATATGCAATGAATTATAATTGCAAATGTTAAGCAGATAACACATTTCTACGAATAAACTGCTAGGTGTTGAGTCGCCTGGTAAGGTACTCTTTTCAAACGATCTTTGTAACTTTAAAACGGTCACCATTTTGAAAGGGGCAGGCAGGGCGGGTGATCTCACGGGAAAACGATTAATAATGTTCATTTTATAACATATATCATATTGAGGATGTGTTTTTTGGTGTTTTTTGTAATTTCTATTGAAAGTTTACGTAGTTTAAACAATATTAAGTTTTTGCATACTTTCATTCAATATAGCGTAATTACGTGAAAAAGAAAAATAAGTGACATTTCAAAACGTGTAATGTATTTAGGAAGGTGTTTGTAATCACATATAATTTACGGAATTTGAAAAAGTTAATTAGGAAGAAGTTAATTAGGAAAGAAGTTATTAGGAAATGAAGTTAATTAGGAAAGAGTAATTAGGAAAGAAGTTTTATTAGGAAAGAAGTTATTGGCAATGAAATGTGGGAATATTTTCACTGCAAAAGTGAATGAATTTTCCTCGGCTGAGTCGCTGGACTTTGAGGAGTCTTATGGATGCAATAATTGTTATAAAGTAATAATTCTTTTATTTTCTAGTAATTGAAGTATTTGGAATCCATATCGATCAATAAAAAATTGTTTTCACAATTTCTTTTTTTTGCTTATGCGCGCGGTTCGGCCCTGTTCAGACCACCTGCCCGGGTTTGTGGTGTGGTGGCGGTCTGTCGGCAATGGTACAAGCATAATAGTCGGCCAAGCGAGAGCCAGTGATACGAGCAGAACGGCTTACAGTTAACGAAGTCGTTCATGATACCCATCAACGCCTCGCTTATACTAAGAAATGAAATCTAAGAAAAGAAAGCAGGCTTCAAAGTGGCATCTACTCAATTGTAGATCTACTCGTAAATCTTGGATGAAGACATATGACATTCTGTCGAAAGATACAATGTGACGAGTGAGCTTTTTAAGTTTTTAGAACGTCACCACACCAGTATGAAATATTATTAATGCTCCACGTGTTTCAAAGACAATAATTAGTGTCTTTGAAACAGAATATGCATAAAAACATGCATTATACATTGAAAACGACACAACTTTTAAAACAAAATAATGCCACCAAATACGTCGACCTGGATTTCTGCTAACACTTTAGTATAAGTCACGTGATACAAATACGTCGGTTGAACCTCAGGTAGCGGTATGAAATAGTTAAAAATGATGGGAACAGGAAGATCAGCTGGCTTCAGATTTCTCATTCGCGGGATCCACATGGAGTTTTCAGGAACTCAGTCGACAGAGAGAGATTGTCAACAAAAGACAAAAAGATCTGTACGTTACTTCAAAGTTTTTCGCATGTTCACGGTCAGTGAGCACAAAACAGCGTGCTACGAAGAGGACAGAATGCAAAAGGATCTCTAGAGAGATCTGAAGCAAAGAGGACGGAGATCATGACGTGGCTGTCCGTCGCACTCTGGTTGTCTACAGTTTTAAATTATCTCAAAAAATGAAGTAAGCCAGTCCTGTATTATAGAACACACGTGTGGCGTATGGAATATGACACCGAATACGGAGCGTTTTAGGAAAAATAGAAATACTTACTTCTGTGCGAAATTAGAGGAGGTAAATCTTTTTTATCACAACTTGAATTCTGCGATTATTCTGATCATCGTACTGCTATCGAACCAGAAACAGGAGTTATTAAGAAGCTGGAGAGATGTCCGCTGATCCTTTAATAACAGTACTCATGTACAAGAAATATACGAATATTTGTATATTTCTTCCCTCGTACAAATTCAGTTATTAACATTGCTATAATATATTGCAATTTATAATCAAAATATTATTTTGACATTTTGTAATTTCATTGCATACTCAACTAGAGACCTACAAACCCCAAGTTCTCTAACATCATTATGTAGGCATCTCTCCTTTCTCTCTCCTGATTTAGTATGATCTGTCAACATCAGGAGACATTATATTTTATTTACTCTCAAATGGCCGCTTTGTGCTAGTAATATATTAAATCTTATTTTGAAAGTCCAGATACACATGAAACGGTCAATAAATTTCAACTCTAAAACAAAAAGACATAAAGATGTGTTTTTAAAAATGTGTATTTTAAAAATAATTTATTTATCGGACAATCGCCTGTTAAACGGGTGTTTTTGATGGCATTGAACAATAAATTATCATTGGCACTTATCCTATTCAGAATTAGTTCTGTATCACATAAGCGAGTATCTATGAAAAAATATTTGATTATTCGAACAATTGCTTGTCAGCGAAGAAACTAAATCTGAAATTTACAAATGGCTGCCTGCGCGGCATATCAAACTTCTGTTTCTTGTAGGCTCTAATACAACGCGAGAAGAGTGTAACTATGTATATCATCGCGATAATTTACTACATGTACTAGGACAATAACCATTTGAAATTTTTAAAACCATTGAAGAGGGAAGGCAAAAAGGAAGACAACTCGTGACTACTCGTGAGTGCCTCTCACGACACATTTAAAATGAAATGAAATCTATAATAAAAAAAGTGAATTTGAAGACATGTAACTGACATCGATACCACAAAAGAAGTGCATAAATAGATACGAAAGTTTTAAAGGTTCTTTTTCAGGTTTGTCGCAGTGTCCTTGCAAAGTTTGATAATATGATACAACATAAATGTGGAAAATAAATAATATAAATTATATGTTGGGAGATGAATCATGATCATTATTTTTGCCTATCGTTAAGAAGCTAGTCTTCATATATTTTACTAGAGGCCAGCAGCGGTGCGGTAGAACGTACCCTCGTGGAAACAAATTTCGCGTCGAAAATGCCTTGTCCCGCGGGTTGATGGCGATGGGCATCCCTGACCGCCGACAACGAGATTATCGGTGGGTTTGAAAACTACGTTCTCTAGACCGAACTATGAAGATTAAATTTATTTGATTAGCGAGCATATAAAATATTTTAACGCTCATTGAGAGATTACTGTAGTAGTACAGAGGTAAAAGGCTTCCATGATTAATAACCATGATGAAACTAAACTGATGAAACTAAATTGACAATAATTCTTGTATATGTTAGCTTGCATTCAAGTTTCTTTAAATTAAAATGTGTTGTCATAAGATGAGTAATGAGGCAGCGATTAGGCAGCTCAGAGCCAAAGTGCTGTCCCAGAACTGGGAAGAGGTGAGTTCGATTCCCGGTCTAGGTAGATATTTTTATTCATTCTACATTTCCACGAGATCGTCTAAATTACAACATTCTACATTTTTCTTGACAGTGTTATGCATAAATCAGTCATAATTCGCTTTCGCGAAGAAGGCGAATATATAAATTCTGAAGAAATTAGAAAATTGATCGGTTGTATTTGAAATGAAAAATATTCGCTATATAGGGTGGAGATAACAATAATTGATTTTAGCCCTGCGCGCGCATTTTTGTTATGACGATTCAGCTCGCATGGCAGTGTTTGGACTGCCGATGACTTTTTTGGAGGTTTCTTAAAGATTTCAACCATCATAAGCAGGACCAAAAATCCCAAAGCATTAAAAAAAATTGTTTCTGTTTAAAAACTAAACAGAAAAATTCCCCAAATGGCTGTGAAACAATCAACATACGTAAAAATTAAATGTTAACACTTTACCCGCCGATACTCGCAATGTTAGAACAATTCTGCATTTATTTTAATAGCATGGACATTAAATGCATCTGGAGATTGCTTTCGTTTTTTAAAGTTTTTTCTTATTCTAAACAACATCAAAACAAAATAATATAAAAATTGTTTTTTTTTACAATTTTTTGTTGACTTATGTTATGATACGGTGACAGTATCACAGGTAACGCCACCACACTCTCAAGCAATGTCAGATACAGACATCTTCAGAATTTTTCAGAATACTTTAAGACCTGCAACAATATAGAGCAAATTTCTTAGAAAAATGAACACGGCTAGACGAATTGGCAGCAGCGGTGGAAAATAGCCCGACCTATTTATGAACATTTGATTCAGCTCCTATTCACCTAATTTTGTCGGGTTCCTGCCAACTTTCAACTATACAAAATCAAATCTGGTCTTTGTTTGCCCCAGCAAATAGACTTTCTGACGTGGAAGAGAATTTTTCCTTATCAACTGCTACCAACAGCGCTCATTGCCAGTTTTATTCTTCAAAGTTTTATATTACAACAGCGAGAGTAAAACGAAATAGATTCCCGAAATCCCCAAAATGCAGATCCTTCAATCCGCGATCGTTTGCTTGAGCTCCGCAAGCCCAAACCCAACTCTTTTATCATACAAATTTTAATTATGAATAACAGTTAGCAATGAGCGCTCTTGTTTGACAAACTTTGCTAGAAAGAAAAATCAGATGACACTGAAAAAACTATTTGTATCGACAAACGAACAACACGACAACGTATTGCAAATCTAACAATTTATAGATTCCTGATCTGAAAGCTGTAAGTACTGCAGGAACTGTAATTGCTGGCAAAATCTGGGTACCTTTTCTTCCTTTCGAATTTCTCCAGAACTAATAATTCAAGAAAACGTGAACAGGCCGTTCCCCGTCGCCGTTTCTGGATCGTTTATTCTTCTTCTGCTTGAATGATAGATAAAAATTCACATTCAAAAAGATTCTGATATTGCATTGATAGTCGTGAAGCTACCCTTCAGCCATGTAGTACGAGCATCCGTAAAGCCGACTGAACCCTCAACCCCTCCTCTTGCATTTAGAAAAATAAGAGCTGAAGAAAAGATATTACTGTGCGCGGAGTAGCCCACGCTCGATGCGGCATTAGCTTGGGCAGCTTCCGCGCCGCCCACAGCGCGCCCGTGCGCGCCGGCGGGTCGCCCTGTGCACTCGTGTGTGCTCCGCTCGCCCCCTCCGGCGCCGACAGAGTGAAGGCACGCGTTTACAGGCGCCGTAAAACTACAGAGCAACTTCACCTCTGAAATATTTTTCTTTCCACCCCAGTTATTTACTATAGTACAGGACCTTCTCAAAATGGCAAACATTGCATTCCTTTTACTTCTTCCTTTACGTCTTTAGCACTGTCCTCAATAAAAAAATACCTTCTGTATATCTGAAACATAAAGACGTGTAATTATTCCAAGTTGGATGTTAACTTCACATTTTTATAAGCAGTAAATAACTAAATTGGTTATTCTAGTTAATTATTTTAACAATACTGATGTCTTTTTATAATAAAAAAGACGTATTTTTGAAACAAAAAATAATTTTAAATCAATAACACATTAGATGAATCCGATCAACGTGGTGCAATTCAATAATGTAATATATTTATTGCAATTAACTATGAGATTGTCAAGCGTCAGTTAAAAAGTAACAATGGCCATAGCCTTTTTAACATCTTTTAACAAAATGATCATTAAAATATATAACACAAAAAACCTGGAACGTTCCAAAAGACACTCTTCGCTTAGCACACTCATGCAGATCCTTTTATAAGCTTTGGTTTTCAATAACTTTGCCGTATGTCACTCTCACGCACCTAATACATCGTTCGACCTTTGATCTTTGGCTCTCAATATTTGTTCAGTTTCATAAGAAATGAGTCACAAACGAGAAAGAAATCTATGAAGTCTCGGGCATAGTAATTTATGTATCGGGGCAAAAACATCTAGTAACGCCCGTGGTGCATACACAACTTTGATTTACTAGTGCGTTGCTAATAAAAGAAGAATTATAAATATTTTGTACAATTTCTTGCGTCTAAAGTGAAAAGACGCATTCATTTATCAGTATTACGTCAGATAAACAAAACAGTGTGTATATCTAATTACTATTTCGTAATCGCTATTGGACTGATTTGTTCGTACAAAATGAAAGAATATTGTGACGTTTCTGCAGAAATTCTCGCAAAAGCTAAAACTACGGACAGTGGTTTACATTAAAATCTCAAGGAGTATGTGAAACTGTTTGTGTATTTGAGAGTTTCTAGTGTTAATAACAGTAAAAATTGCGCTGATGAAACGACACTTTTAGGTTATTAACCTCTATTGCCAAAAGTTATTTAGAATATGACAACTACAAAATATATTTCGAGGTTGGGTTGATCCCGGGTTTACTGTGGCACGATTCCTTTGGTTCATTAGAGGCGAATCGACTCCATGAATCGAATCCTTGTTTACTATGCGCTTGTAGTAAAGTTCATGATGTTAACGCAATAAATAAAACTATTTAGAATAAATTATATTTCGCAAACTCGTACTACTTAAACGTTTATTATTGTGAGCTATCGCCCGCAAATCCCCCGTTTTAACACAAGAAACTTGTCGAGATAGTAAAGTTCATAATGTTAACACCATAAATATAAATATTTAAAATATATTTCACAACCACATGGTACTTTTAAGCTTTTGTTATAGGGGGGCCATTCAAAGAGGTAGCTTTCAAAATTACTTTCAACTTTGTGGCGAGGAATTGCTCACTTAATTACACTTCATGTCTCTTCAGTAGAATTTGTCTGAAAGAGCAAATTTCATTTCTCTCTTGCAAACATTGCTTACACGTCGAGACGTAAGCAATCCCACTTTCTGTCACCACTGAATCACATTCAAAGTTCCCGCTCGACGCAAATCAAAAATAAAACCTGCATTCACACCTTCCATCTCAGTAGATACAAACGCCCATTAGAAGACTTGAAAAGATAACACGCAAATCCACGCCAACAAATACTTCATGATCTTGAATCTCATGAAATTTTAAAATAATTTAGTTGTTATTGTAACAACTAAATATGTTGATAGAAGGCTGTTTAATAACTAAACCCATTTCTATATTGATATTTCAGTTCAAGCAGCTAGCAAATCCACATTTTTGACAATGGTTTATAAAAAACGTGTTGTGAAGTGTTATTTTAAATGTGAATTGATATTTTAAATGTATCGTGATGAAGAAGAAATTATTCGTAATATCAAAATGTATGGCTGTATATGGCTTTGGCAAGTGGTCATATTGTATATATTTATGATTTGACCTAACGAAATTAATCAATCGCGAAAATTATTCGCGAACTCTTAAGTGAACCGCGTCACGGGAATCACGAGAAATAATGAATCCCAAAAGGAACCAAAGAAACCGTGCCACCCTAAACCCGGGATCAACCCGAAGATGTTAACCAATGTGCCTCATAGAATATCTTATTACTATTACTAGTACTCCTATTCAAGACGAATATAATTGTTTTTAAAAATTGTTTCGTTATAGTGAAATGTGAGTGTCTGATGGCAATAACAAATTGACGAGAACATTCTAAAATTGCATTTTTCGTATCAATTAAGCAAAATAAGGTTTATAACGAGTTATTTTACTTATTTGAGCATTATGCCAATTATTTATTGTATTTGATAGAATCTTATCTTTGAACAACCGAATTCATAAAAATGTTGTATGTGTTGTGTTGGTATTAGAGCGGGCCATAAATTCTTCAAAAGGCCCGAGGGCATAAAGAATCAGAAAGGTTCGCAAGGGTATTAAGTATACCATTACGTGTTTTGTTTCAGGTCCGTAAACATACAACAATAAACTCGTAAAACATAAAAAATTATAATGTAATTTATTTTCACGGAAGAGTAAATGTTAAATATATTATATATCTGTAACATATATATTTTCTACAATAATAAATAATTTAATATATAAAATCTGGTGTAATAATAATTTAATAGATATAAAATCTTCAACTGGTATTAAAGTATACTTTAGTATATTAGGGTAAACTACGAGTACATTAAGGAAATCTAAGAGTTTATCCAATAACATACACACAATAATCTCACGCCTTCCCAGAGCGAAAAATATGAGATAAATGAAAACGATTTCACTTAAATTGATTAATGGATTGCATGGCTCCTTTGGTCACTGGGTGAAATGTTACAGATTGTGACCCTAATGCAATACGTCTCTTGTACAAAAGGATCTAATTGTTCGCAGCAAGGGATAAAAAATATAGCGCTTTAAAATTCTGAAAAATTACCCAAGTTAATGAGACGATTGTAACACATTTCTTTATCAATTCGTAGAGTACCGTAATTTCCAGATGCGTTTCCTAGTTACAATAAACTGTATTTTTGCGTTACCCATGATAATTTGTCTTCAGTAACATTGTTTGAAATTTCAAAATAGTAATTACCAATCAGAGGAATACATTTGATCGCTTCGGCACAGAATAAATGTAGCTTCATCACCTCTCAGAATGAACAAATTAGTTAATTTTTACATTAATTAATGCAATATAAAGAAATTACCGGAAAAATAAATGATTCATCAATTACTTACGAATTACTTTCTAATCAATTACCCACTACATCCACTATCGGATTAACTGATGTCACTGCAATGTTTCTGACCGAGAGGCCCTCGGGTCGAGTGTTGACGGTGGCAGGATTTTCGCTACTAGGTAGATAAATCGAATTCAGTCGCTACCTGGAGGCCGGCTGCTGTGATCGGTATTTTTTCGTGGTTTATCTGAACAATACCAGACGAATGCCGGAGCAGTACCTAAACAAAAGGCAATGGAAACCAAGGGCCGCGCGCCATCTTTCCTACCGCTTTCTTGTCCTCTCCTCACCCCTTACTTACACACGCTTACAAGCGCTACACTACCACACATGCTGGGAGACTGGTCGGGAGCTTATAGATTGTACTTGCTGGGGAAGTGGCCAGCTGGTTGGGGGAAACCCACTGGCTGACTTGTAGGTCGGCGCCGGATCTCACCATCTAGCATGCAATCCACTGACAGGACTAATGACTTTGGCAGTTGACGCGTCCTGAATCACTAATTAATCAATCTTCAGATTTCTGTTTCACGCTTTTTGTTCGACTTCGAATCCATCAATGCCCGTGATCGAGTTGAACGATCGAAAGCCGTCCGCGGCCTGGAGGAGACGTCGTCCCCGCCCATCCACTGGCCGCCTCCGGAGGCAGAGAGCGGGAGATGGGCGCAGGGCCGCACATCGCCCCGAGCGACACCGCGCGTCTGCGAGCGGCCGACACACATTTAATTGGGGCAGGCGCGGCGGCGGCGGCCAACACCCGTGGCTGGGGAAGAGAATGGAAAGGGGGTCGGGGATGGAGACGGCGACGGTGGCGCTGGCGGCAGACGGTTCGGTTTATGAGCGAAAGGAAAATGCCACGAGCGTGGCTGCCGCTTATGATGCGACGCTCCTGGCGAAAGGAAGAGAGACGATGCGGTCGCGCGGAGAGACATTCTCGGGCAGGAAAGTGATGAAAATAGAACGGGTTTTGACGACTCTCGCTGAAATAATGGATGATATGTTGCTAGAGAAGAACCAGATGATCCAGTTGCTTGTAGTGGAAGTTACAGCGTGCGGAAATGATAGGTGTTTGAACTTATATGGCGAAATATAGTTATTGTCATAAGAGTTAAAGATGTGGAAAGTGGGGCCTAATACAACCTTCTGAAATGTAGAATGACAAATCATACGACGGTACAACAAACACGAAATGGCCTTTCGTGTCATATTGATTTTCAAAAAAAAACTAGAAGTTATTCAAAACAAAGAAAGAAATTTTCCAGGTTGTTTTCGCAAATACAACCACCGTTTATACAGTTCTACTCTGCCGTCGAATAATTACAGTTCTGGTCGTGCAGGCATGCCAGGGGATGGACAAGACCTTTTGAAGAGTGTGGTATTCCATTGTATCGAAATAATAGCCTCATTAGTAATTTTTAGAATTACTTTCAGTTTATTACAGAAACTTAAATTCATATGATTCACGTATAATCTTAAATATCACCAAGAACAAGAGGGTTTCATCATGACACGGCAGATCGTTTCCTTGAAAGAATTGGTATAATTCATTTAGCCGAGTACTTTGATTCGTTGTCACTCTGCTTGACATTTGTAGGTTGCACGATGTGTCCCAGCCACCTCTGCAATCGTGCAAAACTCAAACATTCTTTGATTCTTACATTCATACATGGTTATATTTACTTTTGTTATCCTTAAATCTATGATTATGTTTACTTTTGTTATCCTTAAATCTATCTTAACGTATAAAAATAATGACAGTACTTGATCTTCATACATGTTTGAATGACGTTAATCAGTTTTTCGCCTCCCTGTTCGATTCCTGTGCATACTTGAACGATGATTTTCGTCGTTTACCTCCGGCCATCGGCGATGGCATCCTATGTGTCGCCGGATCCCATTCAGTCCGAATTTTGCGCCCGTCAATTTTCAAAAATATTTGTATCTGCCCTCTAAAAATATTCCGCACAACTAACAACTTAAACTCAAATCATCTTCTTTCTTCTTCTTCCCCTGTTGCTTCTCAGCGTCCGGTTAGCTATTTGACAAACTCCTTTTTGCCTTGTGCCTTGCGCTTTACCTCTCCTAGTGTAGTTTCTTTGGCATATATCCTGTATATCTGCATCCCATGTTCCTCTTGGCCTTCCAGGTGGTCTCTTTCCCTCTGGCCTGGCTTTCATCATTTGTTTCGGCTTTATATCCTCTGCCATTCTATTAACATGTCCATACCACTTCAAAGTGTAACTTTTAGTTCCTCTCTAATTTAATTATTTCTTATCCGATCTCTTCTTGTTTTCCCTCCTATCCTGCGTAGGAATTTCATTTCCATTGCTCTGATTCTGTATTCTTGTGGCACGCTTTCAGTCCATACATAAATGTTGGCATATATACGGACTTAAAAGTTTGGAGTCTTGTTTAGTGCCTACAATCATTCTTAGTAAGTTCTTATTTATTTGATAATACAACGAGTTTGCTTTCTTCACTCTATTACTCAGTTCTTCTTTATATTTTCCGTCTTCCGAAATTACTGTACCTAGATACTCATAACTTGTTACTTGCTCCACACTTTCCTCTCTCCACTAAATGTTCATTTCCTCCTTTTCTTTGCCTATACACATTACCTTGCTCTTATTGATATTTATCTTCATACCTCTATCTTCCAGTGCATACCCCCACTCAATTACCATCTCTTGCAGCTCTCTTGGGTTTTTGGCGAGCAATAAAATATTGTCCGCTTACACCAAGGATTGTATCCATTTTCCAATTTCCAATTTTACATTTAACAAGATTCTGCACCAAAATTATTCAGTCAAAATAAACCTAATGATGTGACTTGTGATTTGAAACTAACAAATGATGCCGGTGATTTGCTTGAGTCAAGACTAAAAAAATCTTCCACTACATGGAGTAACGTTCTCTTAGTACAGAAATAGAGAATAGAAATTAATAAAAATCTTTAAATAGGAAGGCAGTATGGATTTTTACTATGATTTTGAGGGTTTAATAAATTTCTGTATTGCATCTTATGATGCAAATCAGTAGATGTTGTTTATGGACTGGTCAACACGTAACTTCAAAGGTGTACTTTTACGAAATTTGTTTGCCTCAATACCTGTTGCCATTCAGTACACCTTAAAGAATTTTATGAAAAAATCAAAGCTTTGCTGAGATTCGTGAACTACAAAAAACATTCATGAACAATTTGTGAGGATTTGACAGTAGTTAAAATGTTACTTGCTCAACAAACCAGCTATACAAAAATTCTATGTTTCATTTGTGAATGGGGCATCCGAGGCCAAGACAAGCAATGAAAGAATCAGACTAACCTAACATAATAACACTCCAATCTGCTTCAAATGTAACGTAATGAATAAAACAATAATTCAACCAATCCAAATACTACTACCACTACTTCACATCACGTTTGATTTAATGAAACGGTTAACGAAAGCACATTCAAAATATGGTGACTGCTTACGATATTTGGTAACTAGAGTCCCGAAGGTATCTTATGAAAAACTTAAAGAAGGATATCTTTGTGAGCCCGCAGATTAGATATTTAATGAAAGATAATTGTTTGAAAGTGCAATTAATCTAGTGGAAAAAGGGGATTGGGTTTTGCATAAACAAGTTGTGGCTACGTTTTGGGACAACAAAAATGTTTCCAACTACAAAACCATTGTAAAAACAGAATTTCATGGAATTAGGATGTAACATGACTGTAAAATGTCATTTTCTACATTCTCATTTTAATTTTTACCTGCGGACCTCTGCGGAACTGAAGAACAAGGAGAACATTTCCACCAGAACGTCAAAGATATGGGAAAGTGATATCAGGGATAGTGTCATATAATCATGATGGCTAATTACTGTTTTATGACAAAAACATAAGGTAATAGTGAAGGAAGACGATCAAGGAGGAGGAATTACACATCAGGTCTGAAGACCTTGAAGTGAATTAATTGAAACTGTCCACTCTAATGTAATACATTTTAATTCTATGTAAGATTACCAAGAATTTATTTTTTAAAGAAAAAAGTAATTTTCCTTGTTAAAAACAAAGCGATTTTAATTAAAATTTCAAAACGCGAATTGTGCAGGAACTTTAAGTCCTACAGGAAAACTAAAATCAAATTTTAAATCAGAACGCAAAATAGTTTTAGAATCACCTTTCTGCCATGAAACATCCTACCAAAAGTTATAAAATGCAGTATATGTACAAACGTTTACAAAATAGATTGAAATATTTTTTTGAAAATGTATGATTGACTTTTTAAAAATAGAAGACTGTGTTTAATAATCCGACCAATATAAAGTTCTTCAAAAATAAATCGCGCAAATCTTAGGAAATAATTTCTAAAGAGGAATAGCAAAAAAAAAGTATTTACTCCAGGTGGTCCTTAACCAGAAATACTTGTTGTAGCGGTACTTTCAATAACCTACCCAGCCTTCACTGCTACATAAGCACTCCAAATGTATACTGTTTAAATTAAATGCCCCTGTTCTACTTACTGCCCCGCCCCTGCCCACAATTTACCGCGGAGAGCGTATGTAAATCGCTAGCAAGAAAGTGGCGGCTTCTGTCGCGGCTGTTCTCCACATCACCGGTCTCTGCTAGCTGCCAACTCGCCGTCCACCTCAACCGCGCTGTCCCCCTCAATGCCGTTCCCCCTCAATGCCGTTCCCCCTCAATGCCGTCCCCGTCAACGCCGTCCCCCTCAACGCCATCCTCCCCAACGCCATCCTCCCCAACGCCGTCCTCCCCAACGCCATCCTCCCCAACACCGTCTCCCTCAACGTCGTTCTCCTCAATACCGTCTCCTCAACGCCGGCCTCCTCAACGCCTGCCTCCTCAACGCCGGCCTCCTCAACGCCGGCCTCCTCAAAGCCGACCTCCTCAAAGCCGATCTCCTCAACACCGTCTCCTCAACACCGTCCTCCTCAACACCGTCCTCCTCAACACCGTCCTCCTCAACACCGTCCTCCTCAACACCGTCCTCCTCAACACCGTCCTCCTCAACACCGTCCTCCTCAACACCGTCCTCCTCAACACCGTCCTCCTCAACACCGTCCTCCTCACACCGTCCTCCTCAACACCGTCCTCCTCAACACCGTCCTCCTCAACACCGTCCTCCTCAACACCGTCCTCCTCAACACCGTCCTCCTCAACACCGTCCTCCTCAACACCGTCCTCCTCAACACCGTCCTCCTCAACACCGTCCTCCTCAACACCGTCCTCCTCAACACCGTCCTCCTCAACACCGTCCTCCTCAACACCGTCCTCCTCAACACCGTCCTCCTCAACACCGTCCTCCTCAACACCGTCCTCCTCAACACCGTCCTCCTCAACACCGTCCTCCTCAACACCGTCCTCCTCAACACCGTCCTCCTCAACACCGTCCTCCTCAACACCGTCCTCCTCAACACCGTCCTCCTCAACACCGTCCTCCTCAACACCGTCCTCCTCAACACCGTCCTCCTCAACACCGTCCTCCTCAACACCGTCCTCCTCAACACCGTCCTCCTCAACACCGTCCACTTCAACTTCGCCGTTCTCCTCAAAGCTGTCCACCTCAATGCCGTCCATTTCATCACCGTCTATCTCATCGCCGTTCACCGCCCTGCTACTTCCCGACTTGCCATGCTGCCGCTCATTCTTCCACCTTTCGTCCATCCACTGCAGCTCCTCCATTTCGTATTAATGACCCAGATGTTGCGGCATGTGGAGGAACCGCGCCGCGCCTCCGCAACGGCCAGAGCCGGAGACGGGGTCGCGCGCAGGGGCAGAGAGAGCCGCGCCGATCCAGGGCAGGTGCGAGGAGCCCCTCAGCGCTGAGCGCTGCAGGCCCTCGAGGAGCGACGCTGCGGCGCACACGGCGAGGCTGTCGCCTTCCTACCTGCAAACAAGAAGAACAACGCGTTACAAGCAGTACTTTCAAAGTGCAGTGCTTGGCATGTTAGTACAGTACTCCCTCGACATCTGCGGATTCGCCATTCGCTAGTTCCGAACATTCGCGTTTAGAGAAATGCTATCAGTTTTAACATTCGCGAGTGCATCTTTCCGTCCTAGAGTTTCTTTTTAGCGATCACATTTCATTTCCTTTATCAGCGTCATTCGGGAACTAAAATTGACAGACACCAGAGCTCAAAACATCACGTTCTGCAAAACATCTCAAATTTGGAATGTCAATTCACATTAATAGAAAAACAAAATTGTAAAATAATTCAATTCAGTTGCGTCAAATTGGAGGTAAGGATTTTGGCCACACGAATAGATAATTCAGGATCTGTGCACCTGTCATTGCAATGATTTTACTGAAGAGCAGCCTCGGGAAATAATCAGCAAAGAAAACCCCTTCGAACGTAATGATGAACGGAAACCAAACTACGTCCTGGAGAGAAATAGAAGCAGGAACTCTTCCACATTTGGATATTGGAATGAATAGGATGATGAAACAAAAAATAACCAAATCCTATATCCAATCACTTTCAACTTTGAAATAAGTTTCAAATATTGTTTTATTTGGTCTTTTTTGGATATTAATTGTGGATTTTGTTTGTACTAGTGCCTACTCAGTTCTACTGCAATTGTTTATCATTTTCTATATCTTTTTTAAACATTTTTTCGATATTCAGGAACCTAACCCACGTTTTTTTCATTAAAAGATAGACTTAACATTCGTGGATTTGAAATTCTCGACGCTTTTCAGGAACCTAATCCTCACGAATGCTGAGGGATAACTGTACCTATCAGAAATCGAATATTCTGACACTTGTTTTAGTATGCAGGAAAAGGAAATTGAGAATAGGATCTACTAAAGGTTATAAACATTTATATTGCAACTATTATCGTTATGAATATTAAAACTAGTTATAGTATTAAAAAGAATTCCAGAATTAAATAATGTGTTCTTAAGACACTGAATTGATTTTCCAACTCCAGATACTACTAAATGTTGTAAAATCATAATATATCATTCTTGGGGAAAGATAAAACAGTATCTTCTTCAGAATCGGTGCACTAATTATTGTCAAGAGAGGGGAGAGAGATAGAAAGACTTGAACTCAATGAGAGGATGCGTGTCATACAGAAACTCTTCCTCGTCTTTACCTTGTGAAATTCAGAATTTGGATATTGTAATGATTAGGAGGAAATGTAATAATTTAGATTCGAAATATTTCCAAGGTTCCACAAATATCAGTAATAGCATATGGCAACCCTCAACTTCGGCGTAGCATGAACTAGCGTCATCTGAGAGGGGCATTAATAGTGTCACTCCCACAAACACACACACACACAAGCCTAACACAATTGAAATTTTGTATTCATCGTCTGTTTCTCCATCAATTGCGCCCAACTCACTGTCCCCGCTACTGTGAGTTACATACAACTGAACTGTTTACGTTTTGATAAAAGTTATTTTTACTTTTTAAGCAGCATTAATTTCCTGACCTATAGCGCCCAGTAATTCATACAAATCAAGGTGTTGGTGAGGACTGAAAATGACGAGACCGGCAGAAAGTTCTACCCTATTGATTGATTAATTCATTTGTTTTCGAACGCGACAACTCCTAAGGTCATTAGTCTCGTGAGTGTAGTGCGTGTTTTTCATGGCAGGTGGCAGTGACCATTCCCAGCTGGATGGCGAGATCTAACGTCTACCTGCACGTAGGAAATTGTGAGGTTGTGGGTTTTTTCCCACCCAGATACCTCTTTCCGGCGAGGCACTGTCTCTGTCAGGACAAGCTCTAAGCTACCGCCATGAGTAGCAGTGTAGTGCGTGCGTGTGCGTGTGCGTGTGCGTGTGCGTGTGCGTGTGCGTGTGCGTGTGCGTGTGCGTGTGCGTGTGCGTGTGCGTGTGCGTGTGCGTGTGCGTGTGTGTGTGTGTGTGTGTGTGTGTGTGTGTGTGTGTGTGTGTGTGTAAGGGGCAGCGTTGCCAGGTTATGTTTCGTCCAAGTCGTTATTTTTAACAAATTGTAGTGAAAAAAAAACCTGATTTATTTCCAAAAAGCGGGACATAGTAAAGAAAACAATAACTAGTAATATTTTAATTGTAAGAATCGAAACAGATACATTAATACAGATTTCAATCACAAACAACGTATTCAGTATGTTATCAAATTTCAGCAGCTATATTTCATAGGTATTTTCGTAACCAAAAGACGACGTACCTGATTTTGCCAATTTTTTTTCAGCTTGAGAACTCACGATCTTCAAGTGAGAGCTTGTTTACGAGTGCTTTGAGTGTTTTAAGGTATCATTTAGTTCACAATGAGAACCTTTCTTTCTTACACAGTCGACAACATTCTTTATACTCATTGGCACATTCACTTACCTCGCACTGCTAGTTATAATCACGTTTTCACTTAATGTCGTATTTTATTAACCGACGTTTTCCTACTTTAATGTTCTTAATGGGTGTGTCTTGGGTCGACAAATCCAAACTGTCTGAAGAAACTATCCTCTTGTTTACTCATCTTCAAACAAAGCGCGAAGGAATAACAGCACAACAATAAAGTGCATCTTATTCCCTAAGTAGGGTGTTTGATATATATAATGTGCGAAACGATCACAGAACATTTCGTTAAAAAATACACAGCGCGTTGCGATAACATCGACATCGCTACCTCGACGATCCATGATGACCTACGCGACGACCTACTCACTCCACGATCCGATTCACTTCATTGCATTAAGCGACGACCGATTCACCCGCTTCTATCGCTGATGTTTCTTTCGTGTGCTTTTTTCTTGTTTATTTTTTGGAATAGGGCAATTCAAATCGAAAGATTTTACAAAAGCGTGATTTTGGCTGTACCGAGCGGTACAGTCACTTTTAGTCCCAAAAATCGGGATGTCCCGCCAAAAAGCGGGACGTCTGGCAACGCTGGTAAGAGGTAAGGATAGGACAAGAAAGAGGAAGGAAATAACGCACGCCATGGCCAGTACTGCGTTGGGGTATTGCTCCGGAATTTGCCTGATACTAGTAGAATAAACCACGGAAAACTATCTACGATTGCAGCCGGCCGCTAAAATGCTCCTACTGACAGCAGGTGAATTCTAACCTAGCTATCTAGCTAGTATTGAAAATCCTGCCACCCTCAAGACTCGAACCCTAGGATCTCCCGGTCAGAGAGACTGCAGTGATGTCAATTGAGGCCGTAAGTTACCTAAGCCGTTCTTGCCCTATTGCTCAAGCTCCCGTACCTCAGACCAAAAATACAATTTTTAAAATGTTCTGAGGTAAAATCAATTGAGTGAATCGCCTCAGCACCTGCACCAATTTCAAAATCTTCACCATACATCGAAAGAAAAGTAAAATGTTTTACTAACATAAATACAATTTCTTTTGTTTTTATCTTAACGCTGTGATAAGTAAAAGAAAGTATTAACCTAGAATATCAGGGTTTTGGATATTACTACATTTATTCTGAACGTTTTACATGTAACGCACAAGTAGTTTATCCAGTATGTATTATATTGTTGATAAAAAAATAACAAACAGCTTCCATAAAAATCAATGTACAACGACAAACTCTAAGACACTAAGCTACATCAAATTTTTCAGCATATCCCAACTTCTTCTCTTTCTTTATACTTATCTCTCTCCAAATAAAATGTTACCGAATCAAAGAGATGAAGAGACCAGTCGCCGAAGACTGCTGCCCCTGGACACATTTTTTTCATTTCCAGATTATCTGAAATATCCAGAAGTACACTGATAGAAGTTGCTTCTATCAATTATATGTAACAGGTGAAAACAAAAGCACAATGAATTCAAGTAGACCCCTTTTCAAATTAACTGGTTTCTAAAAGAGGAAAAATAATAATGTATTCCATTGTATTACTGTCGAGGTTGTTTCCAGGGAAAGAGTATCCTAACAACAAAATTAGAACAACTTTTTCTGCTTTCATGAAATCCGAGAACGCAGCGCAGGAAAAAAAGCTGCTATGACAAGGCATCCAGATTCATCATCTGTCATCTCACACTCAGAGCCCTCCGCTACCGAGAAAAGAAACCGTTTTCAACCTCCAAGATGAATCGTCTGTTTCTAAACACGAGCCTGAAGCCCTGATAAAACAGAGACGGTGCTCTCTAGCGGTTTTGGATGGAAGCAAACAACGAACAAACGAAGTCCTACTGCAGCTCCTCCCCTCTTCTGACGAACCGTCCGTCCGCGCGCGCGCGGTCTCCTCATTAACTCCGCATGCGCCTATCGCGCGCTCGCAATTATAAATGGCTTAACGAATGCGCGAGAGGAGCCCTTCGACGAAATAATTAGACGAGCCTCCCGCGCTCGAAGCCCCGAGGATCCATTCGCCCACCCGCACCCCGCGCGGGAAAGAAGGTTAAATGTTTTTATCAAATTTAATATCTGGTTTCCGGGTTTCTGACTCGTGTACAATGGGTGAAAAAGAAGCAGATTATAGGATGCCTTTTCATTTACTTCGTCTGTTCGAAAGAGGAATTTTATGTGTACGAAAATAACGTACAACGAAAACTCTAAGACACTAAGCTACATCAAATTTTGTATAGAGATGTACGAAAGGAAAGTCCTGTCTGCTTTTTTGCTTAGGAATTTTTGTAGCTGAAACGTGGTTCTTCTGACATTCAATAGGGTGATTTTTCTAGTGTATACTAGTTACTAGTTGATTGGAGCTAATTTCTTTCTGTTCAATGAAGCTGCGTCTGAGATTTGAGAAATCAGCATTAGCTTTAGCTGTAAGAGAAAATGGAAGCACTAAATGATCCATGTACTACTCCAATCATAAGTCTCCAAGTATTCACTCCGGGTTTTGCCAAACGAACTCTACGCGTCATCTAAGCTAGAAATACTAGCAAAGAAATTAGTTTCCAGGTACCGTCCCCGCTGACTTTTGTACACTAGTAGTAGCTAAATTTTTTGTGATATCTTTGGATCTGAGGTCTCAGGATTACTATTCGCTCTCAACCACAGTACTCTTTCGGACGACGGTGATAAATGTTCATACCCAATACATAATTCGAATCTGTGTCCAATCCACCTATTACCATCTAGACAAAGCAATCATCCAGATTGATGTCTTTCTTATGTAACATGATCAAAAATTCTTATAACAGGTCAATTACTATTCCGGATTTGTAGGGTAGCTCTCCAAAACATGAGGTGAATTACTGAAATTCGATGGTTGGGACAGAAGTCATGGCAACGTACTTTTTCTTAAAGAAATGTTATCGGATCAGTTAATTTTATATACCACGAGAAGGAAATGTTGTAGTAATGCGTGCTGTTAACAACAGATGGCTCTTTCAGTGTCTCTCTTAACACAGAGAGCAATGAAAATTCAGTTGTCTGACTACCGCCGTGCGAGATGAATGTAACCCGTCACGAGCCTACACCATGAAATACACCAAGATACACCACTACACACCGTTCCTACACCAAGACAGCAGTTTCCGTGGAACAAATACCCGAGAATGTCACAGGGAATTGGTGGAAGATCTTGGGGATAATGACCTTCCGTACCGAACAGTTGCGAGATGGGCAGGAGAGTTTCTGCAAGGAAGGGAAGCAGCCAGTGATCAGCAACGCACGTGACGACATGTGAAGGTGCAGACCGATGAGTGCAGTAATTGAGCATCTGCCAAATCGGGTCTTTAGATCGTGTATGTAATGCTTTTGGAATGTTGTGAACTCGTTTATGCTAAAATGCTTTGAAACGTGCAACCAGTACTAACATTTCAAGTGTCTTAATAAATATGAGGAACATACTTTTCGTGGGTCGTTCACGCACTTAGTTCATAACTTGTTCTTTCATGAGTATATTTGACTTTTTCCGTCCGAACTCTTTTTCTACCAAAAATAAGTAGTTGCCATGGCTTACGGCCTAACCCTCGTATAATTGTTTCCTTTGGGGCATTTTAGCGATTGCGGAATCATTTACTTCAGGTGTAAAATTAATATAACGGCTGAAGAATGGGAGAATTAATATTTACCTCGTGCTGAGAACAATGAAAACTTGATTTGAACCTCAGGAATACCGCGGTTTAATTATTGGGTATGAAATTATTTGAAGGATTAATCACAACCACAATTTCATTCACAGTGTTATTATACAGTGTTCTCCGCTGTTAATTACGGGGAGAACAAATAACGCCCAACAATTTCCGAGAGGTTTTGTTGAAAGCTCCCTTTATTGACGAGAGAAGACTGCAGTAAAAACACCGCCACAACAGTAACCGGCCAATGTTTGAGGTTTTGTTTTATTGCTGGGTTCTTTGTGAATCAATGAGAGCTCACAGTTACTCACTGAAGTAATTAATATGAATAAATATCATTTCAATACAATGACACTAGCTAAATATTTTCTCTGAGCAATAAAATGAATGGTTCGCGTTCCCATAGCTTGATCGTTTGAAGTTCCATAAAGATATGATTTTTCTAATCGGCATAATCGTTCAAACACGAAGTAAATAACTTTTTTAATATTTAATGGTTTATTGACTATTCAGGGGGATAGTAAATCGACCTCTCACCAATCACATCACACTGATGCCTCATTGTTATCGTTCCCTTACGCATTCACAGAATCACGTTCCCAAGTGGTGACGAAGTGCTCGATCAGTTAATGAAAGAAAAATATATAATGTTAACCTTGAACATTCTGTTAATTATTCCAATAATGTTACTGTGACGATGTTGCTGAGAAATAATAAATTTTAATTAGGAAAATTTCCTGAATAGAAAATTGTATAGCAATAAAGATTGACTTGAATAGAAAAGTGAATAGACGAGTGTACAAATTACTCTTTATATTGCGAACGTAAATCCACAACGAGACACTTTACGAAATCTCATTTCTTTTATGTGACACTTATAAATTCAAGGAGTTTATTATTGCATTCCAATATTGGCGTGCACGTGATTGGGAAATAATTGGGAAACATGATTCTCATAAAACTAATAAAAAATTATAGGTATTAGATACGGAATTTATTGCAGAATTGCACTGATATTATTTTGGTTCCAAAGTATACTAAACAATGCAGCAATTAATTGCAATTAAATCTGCTCACAAATATTTGCACTGACCAATGACAAAAATCTGAAGATAAGCACTACACAATATCTCGGCGGATAATATTTTCCACTTGAGGTAGTTATTCATTCTCGTAAATTTACATTTCATATATTTTCAGTGAGATTAATGCTGAACTATGTTGATACAATGTCTTTGTAAATTAACCATTTACAAAGTACACGAGGCGTCTACAACTGATATAGCTTAATTTCTGAATGTATAAGTATTTATTATTAATATCTTTCAATTAAACGAGATGAAAAAGAATGTTGTATTTTGCTGTGTTTTTTTTCTTTCTAATTTTATTCAGTTAATAATATTAATTTTCCGACATTTCACTTCCTTTCCTACAAAATGTAAGCATTTCAATTGAAAGATAACATCCAAATAAAATATTAATTCTACAGTTAATATGGATGAATTTAATAAAGTTAATTGACATTCAATAACCATTTATTTTAATAATATTATATAACCATGTAAACCAATTCTCCTCATAATAATTGCAAAGAAAGTTCTGGAATACCCAAGGAAATATCTACCCTCAAACCTTGCCCTCTGTACTATGAGGAGTTTCTTACAGCCATTCACAACACTTTTCTTAAGTGCCACCAGAGCTAGCTTCCTTTTTATTCCCTTCAATTCATCACTGCAGAAGGCGCGCGTGATCGCACGTACTGCGGGGCGCCATTCAACTAGTGCATAGCAACTGCCGAGGACTGCGCCGCCAGCGACGGCGGCCGCGTCGATAACACACAACGGGCGCTGTGGAGGCATCTCCACGCCGGAAGCCCGCTCACTCCGAGGTCGGGGCGAGGACCGGGGACGGTGACCGCGCCGCAGGGAACATTGGTGAGGAAGTCGAGGAGTGGCAGTGGAGTAGAGAATGACGACGAAGAGTAATAAGTGAGGGAAAGCATGGCAAGGGAGAGAGGCAGGGTGCGCGCAAATGGACACTGAGGCAGTAAGCGATGGTGGGATGTGACACAGCGAGTACGAGTGCGGTCGAGGTGGCGAGCGAGAAGCGAGCGACGGGGAGCGATGGTAGAATAGTAAATGTGAGAAAGAACGAGTGAGAAAGGGAGATAGAGGAAGAGAGGGAGTGGGCGTTGGAGAACGAGCAAGCACGGAAGTAGGCACTGGAGAGTAAGCAAGAGAAAAGAGGACAGTGAAGAGAACAAGAGCAAGTGTGCGCAATGGAGAGCAAGAAAGAGGGAGTGGCTACAGGAGATACAGGAAGAACTGAAAAAAGTAGTTTAGAAAGGGAAAACGTAAGAGAGGATAAGGAGAGCTTGAGAAAAGAAAGGGGAAGTACAGAAGAGGTGGTGCAGGCGAAGCCGAGCCAGATCGGAAGCGGGGGTCTAGGGGAAGCCCAGATATCGTGGGAAGGACGGACGGGGAGGCGGGGAGAGGGGGAGGGACGGGGGAACGGACAGAGCACACGAGGCCCGGAGCGGGCGATGCTGAACAGGCGGGGTGAGGGGGACGGGCGTGGGCGGGGGCCGGAGCAGAGCGCCGGCGCTATCTAGCGGGCCGCGGTTCGCCGCCGGGCGCCCGTGACCCGGCCGCGTCCCGTGACATCATCGCTTCCTCGCTCGCCCACCGCAACCGCCGCCCCCGCCGCCGCCCCCGCTGCACAGTGGGGCGTTGGGGCGTCGCCCCGGGGCAGCGCATCGCTTCATTCGACCGGCTGTCTCCGCGGTTTTTGGCACAGCTCTGCACGCCAAATGAGATAGCTGACTGACGAGATGGAAATGATGGTTTGTGAAAGAGAGCGAGTGGTCAAGTGGTGCACCCACATCATTTCACTCAAACGTTTAATTACGAGATTAAACGGAAAGGCAAATTATACCTCATCCTCTAAAATAGGATATTCTGGTATCCTAGATTTTTTAAATAATAAAATCCGAGGTAAACTATCTTCATAATATGGACGTATTTGATTGAATCGTGACTTCTTTATGCCATCAAAATCAAGACAAAAGTATGAACTTTTAATAAATCATTGAATTTCATTTGCTTCAAGGGTCACAGACAGTCAAAGAGACAAGTACGAGTACACGCGAACAACACGTACCGCGAATACTGTAAGGTGTCACTTGATTCAGAATGATTTTTAAACCTATCGAGATCTCTATACGATACTAACATTCGTATTTCTTTCCTTGGAAGGTAGAAAAATACTATTTTGATTAGTCACCTGAAGCATCAATCGTATACGAGATAAAAGATTTGATTTTGACAGTGGCTTTGATTAGTGATAGTGGCTACCACTGTGCCCAGTGTGTTAGGCATAGGTGTTTCCAGTATGTGCTGTATTCATAGAATGAACGATTCATTTGATCTATCACTTCAGGATCGACTCCTAACAAAGTGGTCTGATCGTCGGTACTTTGGGCATTTTTGAATTCTACTTCTGGTCGCCATGTGGAATTAAAGCGCTTGAAGAGGATTTGTGGCAGATTTTGCTTGTCGGCTTTTCGCTTATCTTTCATTACTTCATCTCCATAATGACCTTGGCATCAATGATTCATTCGCGAGCATCTGAATGCCAATTCATTACTTGCCTAAGTTACAAGTTAAAGAGTGATCACGCCTGACGAGAGAAATCTAGTCATATTGATGTGGTACGGCAGTTCACAAACCATTCAAAATGTGAGAATTCCCAACCACAGCTGCACTCTTGTCATCAATTGACATAAAAGCAGTTTTATTAATTTGACTTTGAGAAATATGACTAATACGCTAATTTAAAAAAAATGTTTTTCTTAATAAAGCTTTTAAACAGGTGTTAAAAATATGTTTCATTATGTTGTTGGTTTACAATGATTTTCTAATGTTGGAGTGATTGTCTTAAATGATCGTTAAAATATGTTGCCTTCGGATAATTTGAAACAAGATATTTAAAAATCTTTAAAAAAAGTAATGTTGGATGATAAGAACTTTTTAGATCTGGATAATGAACTGCAGTGTCAATGTTGGGATAAACGCGTTGAAGAATCACATGTGATCATAGAACGTTTCAGATGGGACCTGTAAAATTCCATTTAAAGATAACCTCTATCTACTCTTTGAAATACATTAAGTTAAGGTATTATTTTTTTAGTTTTTATTTACTGGTTAATTTTATTTAGACAACTTTATTGTTCTTGATGAAGTCTTCTTTAAAGTTGCATTAAAAAGGTTAGAATCCGACGTCTTCAGAATCCGCAACCATAAAGAATTCTGCAGCAATAATCTTATTCCCACGACCAGAGATGCTAAAATTTCTGTTAGGGAACATGAATTGGGAACTGTCAGGGAAATGTGAGGAAAATGAACTGTCAGGGAACATGAGTGGCGAGGCCCACTGCGTTCTCCGAGAAGCTCCTCCGGCTGCGGACGCTGCGTTCCTAGAATGTCCGCGCTAGACAACGCAAACAGAAGCTCTTCGCCGCAAGCGACCTCTTGCGACCCCAGTCCCGCTTCCCCGCGCTGCCCACGTAATCTGCCTCAAGTTAATGCATCACTCAAATAATCCTTAGCAAAGACACTCGTTAGATATCTTAGAGGGCATTTATTGTCCCTGTTAGGTTGATTGGTTGAATTTTCGTGCTTCAGGCGCGTCTACCGCTATGGTCATGAGTCCTGTAACTAGTGCATTTTTTCACCGCGGTGGTCTTCCTTCGTAGGATTAGATCAGGCACCTGACCTATACGTACGTCTACACGCCCATCAGTGGGCACCGGCCCAGCTGGGGCACGCTGTAAGCACCCAAGTGGTCTCGCGTCATTGGGAAAAGTGCAGAGCGTTTGGGAAAGTGTAGTAAGTGTAAGTGTGTGTGTAGGTAAGGGGTGAGGGTACTGACAAGGAAGAGGAAGGGAGGATCGCGCGCGGTCCATGGTCCTGTTTGTTAGGTTATTGCTGCGGCATTCGCCTGGTGTTGATCGGAGAAAGCACAGAAAACTATCGATCAGAGCAGCCGACCGCTAGAATTTTACTTCAGACAGTGGTTGAAGCTGGGTGACGGTGGTTGAAGACGGGTAAAGGCGGTTCGACCTAGCTATTCACTGTAGCTAGTGTCGAAAATGATCCCACCGTCGGGATACGAAAGTCGGGACACGTGCCCTGTCAGAGGCACTGAAGAGACATCAGTTGATACTATGAGCCACTTCAGCCGGTGTTGCGTTCGGTCTCATCGAAATGCGAAAGTACATAGTCAGTTAATAAAGTAATTGGTAGTAACGTGAAAATAAAATTAGTTAGGTCTGTTAAGATTATGCAACACAAAATATGGCTATGCGTCTTGAGCATCTGTTGGTACCAATTCTCAGCAAATGATCCTTAAAACATCAAATTTAGAAATCAACTTACCACAACTGACAAGAGTGCATGAATAACTATGTTGTCAGGAAAAATAGTTGCACTATATGATGAAAAATAAAATTATCATAATACTTCAAAAATAATGTTCTTATTTTGTATTTACGTTATTCTGTTTCATATCTTACAAAGAATACTCGATAATATCTATTTACTGGAATCATAAATATGTGGCAATGAACTAAATGATTTGCATGGGCACTTTTCAACATAGATCAATGACTATATTTTAAATCATAAATATCCAAGATTTTTGAAATTCAACTACTATAAAATATTTTCGTAATGTAATTGCAAACTTGTTTATTGTTTCCATAGCGCATTGCAACGACGAATGTTTAGAAGTATTGAACTATTCCTCCTTCAATTTTCTCCCTGACAAGTCGAAGTGTTATAATTCTTAAAAACTTATGACTACAATCAATACATTTTTGACAGCAAATATTCACGTACAGCAAACGGCAATATAAAAAATAAACCATATTTTCAAGGTAATTATCACAGTAATTTATCGTTATTGATGAAACTTCCCACATCCTTTACAGATATGATTTACTCAGCCATTGGCAATATCATTATCGCTTTCACGTTCAGAAAAGTCGACCTGAGTAATTTGTTTTCCGAGAGATCAGAGACTTCGGTGCGGTAATTAAAACTTGGTAAAGAAGATTTGTAAAAAAGTTTCACCATCGCTTAACCTGAACTGAGTTAATCGATCTGTGAAACTCTATTTAATAAAATGTAGTGACTTTGAAGCGAAACGAATTAAAGTCGACTTTATATGCCACATTCATCGCCCTGGAAGTCGCACAACTAAATCAGCTAATCATTTCTTACCACAATACAATAGTATAAAATTCATAAAAATGTTGCTTTATTAAAGATTTAGATGGCTTCTAACAACACGGCATGTATTCAAAATAACTGCTCCTGCATATTATATATACTTCTGGCATCCAAGTGAAGACACTCTAATGCTCGAAGTGTCATTTTCGGGATCACTCCTGTGGCTGATATTATTATATCACAGTTGTCATTTTGCTGAAGTTCCACTGAGCAGCGACTTCATGGACGAGATCGATGTATATCTCGATCTTCTCTTGTTTTTTTACAGATATGTTGTGGGTGTTACGTATTGATAAATCAATAAGGAAAGCCTGCCGATGGTTTCTACAGATGTAAATTATATCCTTATTATTATTATTATTATTATTATTATTATTATTATTCCATTATATCACGACTAAAGATCTTATGAGTCGGCTGAATATAAAATCTACTCCAGGTTGCAACCAGCTACCTAAGGAGCAGATTCGGTGACTATCAGTGCCTCTACAATACTTTACGCAAAATGTGGGCTGTTCCAAATAAAGCAATTTCTTGCACTTCCCAGTCTTTGAATTACCTGGGAGTTTAGACAAGTTCTTACTCAAATTTTGCGGAACAAATCCCAGAGCTCCGATAACTATCGGGACGACCTGTGCTTTTACGCCCCACATTCGGCTGATCTCGATTTCCAAACTCTTGTATTTAAGACGTTTCTCTGCCTCCTTGGTAACGACGTTTTGATCGCAAGGTACAGCAACATCGATAAGTAAACACGATTTTTTGGCCAAATCCCGGATAACTATATCCGGTTTGTTTGCCGCTATCGTGCGATCAGTTTGAATTGTTGGTCGTACAATATCGTACACAATCCAACAGACGTCACCGGTTTCGGTGAGTGTTCGTACCACTTGGGGCATGTGTTTGGAACTTCGAGGGCGGTACAGATCTGCCAGTGGAGGTAGCTACACACCCTGTCATGTCTTTTAAGGTATTCGGTCTTTGCTAGGATTGTACAAGCTGAGACAATATGATCAATGGTTTCTACTTGCTCCAGGCAAATGCGGCATTTGTCATCTTGGGAAATTTTGAGAACCGCTTTATCATAATGTCGTGTTCTCAAGGCCTGATCTTGGGCAGCTATTACAAGAGCTTCCGAATCTGGCTTCATCCTTCCCCTTTTAAGTCACATAAATGATTGATCTTTATTGATCTGCACCTTGTCCATTCTTTTTAGGTATTGACCGTGGAGTGGTTTGTCTCTCCACGATTTCTTTAACATTTTTTGTGTCTCACACTTCATGTTTAGCTGCATCAGAAGTTCAGTGTCTGTGTTATTCGACGTGTCTTGCCTAGTTTTCTTCGCAATGTTTCTTGCTACACTAACAATGCCTCTGTTTCCCATTCTTCGGTCAGATTTCATGACCTGCCTCATTAGAGGGTCGTCTTGATGGCTGACTACATACTTACCCAACCCGACTATTGCGTTGTGCCAGGAGGCCTCAATTTGTCTGAGGCCTCTTCTTCCTTCCTTACGTGACACACAGTCTATGTATATCAGCTCGAGGGTGGGAAACATGATGCATTGTTAGCAGTTTTCTGGTTTTTCGATCCATGGTGCGAATTTCTTGCTCAGTCCAGTCCACTAGTCCAAAACTGAATTCGGCTACCGCCAAACTACCTATTGCAGATATTTTATTCCTGGAATTCAGAGCGGACTGCAGGACCAGTCTCACTCTCCTATAATACTCACTACGAATTCTCTCTTTCATTCTGTCATTCGAGATGGTTTCACATTCTTCAATGCCCAGATATTTGTAAGTTTTACCTGGCTCAAGATCTTGAATCACAGTGTGCGTATCAATTTCAATGTTCTCAGACGTTGTGAGTTTCCCTCTTTTTAAATTGATTTTTGCACACTTGTCAAGACCAAACTTCATGCAGATGTCATTGCTAAAGTCATTCACGACAGACAGCATTTGGGAGAGAATCGCTTCATTCTTGGCAAACACTTTCAGATCATTCATGTAAAACAAATGTGATACTGGCCTTTCATCACCATGGAGCTTAAAACCAAAGTCAGCTTGCGACAACTGTCTCGATAGGGGGATCAAACTAATGCAAAACAGCAGAGGGATAGTGAATCTCCTTGAAAAATACCCCTGTTAATCTGAATACTTCTGGTTTCTACTGGTTCCTTTCCGCTGTGTATTAGTAACCTGGTACTCCACGACTTCATACTAGCCTTGCAAAATTCAATAAGTCTAGGATGAAATCGATAGATCTCCAGGGTCTTCAAAATCCAATCGTGTGGTACACTATCAAAGGCCTTTTGGTAGTCAATCCAAGCCATGCTCAAATTACGTTTGCGTTTCTTTACATCATTCAAGATGACTTTATTCAGTAGCAAGATTTCCTTACACCCATAAGAGCCTTTACGACATCCTTTTTGTTCAGCTGGCATTAGATGATTCTTATCTAGATGTCTATACATTTTGTCAGCTATGGCTGAAGTTATAACTTTGTACAGTACTGGCAGGCAAGTAATTGGCCTGTAGTTCTTCGCCAAAGAGCTGTCTCCCGCTTTGGGTAGCAAATACGTGATGCCGCGTGTGAGCCATTCCGGGATTTCCTTTGGGTTTTCAAAAATTTTATTAACAGCCTTTGCTAGATGAGAATGTATTGCTGTTAATCTCTTAATCCAATAAATCTGGATCTTATCAATCCCGGGGGACTTCCAGTTTCCCATGTTCTTAATTGCTTGGAAGAGGTCCTCTTCCGAGAATTGTAGAAACAGTGGAAGATGTTCACCAAGTTCATCGGCAGCATCAACTTCAGATTGAAGCCAAGATGATTTTTGTTGTAGGATCTGCTCTCTTCCCACATTCCTGCCCAAAATGCTTCGACGTCATCTTTTGAAGGAGTAACAGCTTTGCCATTCGGTTTTTGAGTCAGATTGCGATAGAATCTCTTCGCGTCTGTTTCAAACAACCGGTTCTGTACACGGAAATCTATTCTACGTTTGTACCTTCTTATTCGTTGAGCCCATGCTTGAATTTTCTCTTTTAGCTTCTCAACTACCATTAGCCTGCTGGTGTCATTTTCAATTTGGTATTTTTGTTCAACATTGAATATTTTTCGTTGAACTTTAGAGGTGTGCGTTGATTTAGAAGATTATTATTATTATTATTATTATTATTATTATTATTATTATTATTATTATTATTATGTTAGAAAAGAACCAAAAATATTAATCCTTAAGAACTCTGTTACGAAAATGTTACAATTCTCTTAGAAGCATACTCATGTTTCGACGTATTACTATTTCTTTTTTGCCGCTCTTCTGGGAAAAGAAACAGTTTCCTTCCATTTCTTTCGTGGAAGATACACGCAGAGCACGGTTTTTTTCTGAAAGAAATGCCGCGTCAGGAACATAAAACACAGCCTAAGGGACGAATTCTTATTTTATGCTCATTATAGTACGTAATTTCTCAAATAAAATACGTAAAAACTTGACCACAGAACGTATTAAAAATCAACATTGGACATCAACATTCTGATTTTTTTCAAGCATTAAGTGTTAGTGCTGTAAAAACATTAAAGTATAAATCATTGTATCCAAGGCACTAAGTTACTCGTATAAAATAGTATAAATATAAAATATCGTATAAAATAGTAGTTGAGCCTCGGATAGATTTCCTATTGGTGTCAGTAAATGGTGCATTAAGTACTGAGTTCAACAACGAAGAGTCATGATTTTCTATGCTATGGTTTTCAGGAAATCTCACATTGTAAGTTGGCACCAAAAACTGTGATTAATAATTCGATTCCAAATCGTGATAAATATATTCATATGACAAATATGCAAAATATCTCCGGGAACGTTTGCATTATTAAAGACAACAGATGAAAACAAATACGTTTTCGTTAGCATCTCTCCCACTCCACATTCACTCATTTATTAACAAATGTTTTCCTAATGACATTTTCAATTGTACTAACTTCGAGCAATATGATTTAGACACAATTCAAAACATGGGAAATAGCCACGTTCCTACACCATCTAAAAAAATACATCGCTTTTCATTGCTTGTACAAAGGCACCTGTTGGATACTTGCATGACAACAGCCCTTATGGAATTATAAGAATTAATAGAAGACAAGAAAGAAGAAGGAATTATGCATCTCGTACAAAATCACTACAAATATTTTAATTTAGAGTGGAATTCTCTCCTCTGCAATTCACAGCACAGAGGTAAACAAAATCTGTTCTGATGAATGGCTCCTTATTCGACGTGCAATCTGATTCTGGATGTCTATGTTAAATGGTTCAAACACAAAAGGAGAATAATTTTAATATATTAAACATCCAATAATAATTCACCATACTATAATTAAAGTTACAACCCGCTGCAGAATACATTTTATTCTCACAAATATTCCGCCTTTTAATTAATAAATCGACTCAGTATTTGCCTTTAAGCAAACAGAAAAACATATCTAAATCTCATCTTCGTTATCCAGCTCTTACAAGATTACTCATGTGTCATATTCTCAACTCATCACACGCCATGACACTGCAAATATACCTCCCAAACTGCAAACGCAACGCCATACATGATATTTGAGTTCGATTTCGACCTCAGGGCCAGAGGCGGCAGGTGGCGCTGCCTCCGGGCGACAGAGGCCAAGACGGGCGCGTCCCGCGAGCAGAAGCGACAGTTGATGCAGTGCCATGAATCAAAGTGATCCATAAGACGTGTGAAGTAAAGAAATAGATAACAGACTTAGTAAACGTTACTTCGAAATGTGCGACTCTTCGGAAATAAAAGCTAACTTAACCAATATTCTACCGATTTAATTTAATCACTTTAACGAAATCTGAAGTTTTAACTGGTTTCTATGACAGATTTTGTAACAATGACTCGCAACTAAAATTATAAGAAAACTGTTTACCCTATGGATGAGACAACGCAAAAAATATTACAAAAAACTTTCATATTTTTCTAATCTTGGCCTGGTATCTGAAAAGTAATAACTGCTACACACGGCATTCAAATCCTCCATATACAATCACAATTATTAAGAGAACGTTGAACACGTCCTTGAAAGAAAAAAAATTCTAAATTTTTGGTATCTAGTTGTCTACAGTGGCAAAAATGCTGAGGAAAATAACTACACCAATTGTTTTTTTCCTAACGTAGCACGCAAACTTCTCAAGAACAACAAATTCAAAACTCTGGAATAACACTGCAATAGATTAAATAATTTTAGAAAAACAGACATCACTAGTATTGCAACGATACAGTTCTTTATAAAATATTCTGATCCATTAGCCTTCACATGAGCAGAAAATACTATCTAATGGTTCGCGGACTCTTCCCTGGAGTCTTCCTATCGCAAGACATCAGGTATGTCGTAAACAGTGACGCACTTAATAAAAGAATTCAGTCGATACTGTCAATATGAGAACAGGTGGAAAACCATTGTCAAATATTTCCCATCTCAGTGAAAGTCAAAACTGTTTCATTGTTTTTAATTGTTCCTGATTTCCTTCCGTTCCTGATCCTTCTAACAAAATCAGACACCTCTCACACGCCTGCATAGTTTTCATTCAATATCTACCCGCATTAGAAATTAGAAGTATAGATTTTGGTTTATTACACATTCAGTCCTCTCAGTTTTTGTTGGTTCAAAACACGGTTTTGTTGTTTCGAAATCACAAAAAAAAAGTGAGTTTTTGGTGTCCATTACTCTCACTGAACGTCCGACGATAAGAAGCGCATCGCAAAAAAAATCAAAAACATTGCGGCCAGACGAGCACAAACACGTAGAAAGCGTGAGCGGCCGAGCAGAGCAGAGCAGAGCGGTGAACAGCGGGGCGGGCGGGCGGGCGGGCGGGCGCGCGCCCTTCTCCGAGGCCCACAGACACACTTCTAGGCGACCCCATCGCCGCCGCCGCCACCGTACACGCGCTCCATGGAACCCACGCCCCTAACCACTCACGCAGCAGGAAAAAGTGCAGACAGCAGATATGAAAAAAAGAAGAAATGCTTTTACCGCTTTCCATTTCTGCTAGGTGTATGCTGTATTGCCCGACTCACTGAACTAATAATGAAGCATTAATATATCTATTTAATTAAACATGAGACATTCGATAAATAGTGATTCTATTTGAAGAAATAGTTTTATTTCAGGAAAAAAATGCGGAACCACACCACTACTATTCATTGTGAGAAGCTACAGGTTTAATTGTTGGGTTTTTTTATATTAACCAGAATCTGAACACGTATGTTGTGTAGTGAACTACTGTAGGATCTCCCACTATCCATCTTGCGTTTAAATACTTACTAAGATTTGCATTTAAAATAAACTTCAAAATCGTTATCTTCGCTTATCCACCGATAACTACATGATACAAGAATATCCTTGTAATTTATTTCAAACTCCTGAAAAATGATATGTAATTGAACAGGTAATAAATGATTTTTTTTAAAGAATAACCTTACATCATATAAAAACTTTTCTAAGGTATCTTCTATTCTCGTATTCCTATCCACTTACATTCAGAGGGTTTAGTAAAGGAATAATTTATATTTATAGATAATTTGATGAATGTGAACATATTTATCAACTAGTGTAGCGCCTCTGGGGGGGGGGGTCGTGATGTTGAAACATTTTATTTGTGCTTTGCAATTTCGCAATAAAAATTCAATTTAATCCTATTAAACGTTAATCATATTGCCTGGTTTGACCACTTTCAGGCAAAGGAAGTTAAATTAAAAAGTACCGATCCAAATATTTATTTTTTTGTTTCATTATTAATCTAGTTTTAATTATCGCCAAACGCATAAATTAAGTGTAAACGAATCACGTAAATGCCGAAAACATATAGGAATTCGCAGTATTTTACCAATATATTCGTGTTCGCATTGATACCTGTAATTATAAAAGTCTACTATTGTACTTGTCTGACGGCTTGTCTTATTATACTTGTACAATTGCTATCGATGAATTAATATTTTACTATCATCGTAAGATCTTATTTTGAGAATTTACAGAAAAAAATTTCAATTTTACTCAGTATTATTTTTAATATGTATAATTCCCTGCATTATATCAAACAACTCTCATAGATGTTTGTCTCCTCTGACAAAATACTTTACACAGTTCTACAAAAACACGCGGCTCGCACTATAATCCATGCCACAAAACTAGTAAAAAGTGTTTTTTGTAATTCTTGCAAAAAATCCTAGAGGTAATTGAATAACAATTGATCCAACAGATTTGCTTTGCCAAGAGAAATCGAACGAGCCACTGACCAACTCCGGATATGCCGTAAAACACCCTAGACGCGTTTTATTTGCATGAAAAGCACAATAAAAACGTTTTCTAGACGCATTTGTTAGAATTCTCATATGGATCCTCCCAAAAATGATCAGTTCTCCACCAGTAGGCCAAGACGCGTCGAATGACACCTAATTTGTCTCAATTGGTGCACAATAAGTGATCTAATTATGACTGACGGACAAAGGGACTGATGGACGCCGATTAATATAAAGGATTTTATGTAAAATAATGTTAAGGTTGGCCGCACCTCGATTATTTGTCGCAACTAAGACAATGTAGCCCTGTAACGGCTACTCAATAGAGAATGAACTCACAAGACAAACATGATCCAACGACATGAAGAATACCTCTATCTGTCTAAAGAGAGCTGTAGATGCAAAAGATGAGCCTTTCATTGTTTCTTCTTACATAAACAAAGAAAATACACTTGATGGATTGTCTCTTCCTGAGAGTTAAAGTCGAAATATTAGTCAGATTTAGAACGACTTCTGTGAAGGTGGGTTTCTCTCGTAAAAGTAACATAAATAATAAATAATTTAAAAATACAGTAATACTAAATCAGTGTATTACAGTAAGATTCAATTAAAATGTCCAAATCTTTCGGCACGTGAAAATGTGTGGCAAGAGATGTTGCCCTCCATGGTACGTGTCAAATAGGCAAATTAGAAAGAAACTGAAAACAGAAAACTTGAATTTTTACATTAGAAGACCATCAGTAAAGTTTTTTGAGGACGCATCAATGGCGGACTGTGTTAAAATCTTTAATCTAAGACGTTCAGCAGAAGACTTTAAAATTATTTCAAGATATCCCAAGGATAATCTACTCCCACCGTAGATAAGAGCTCCAATAAGAATGCAAACTGAATATAAAGAATTGTTACATACACAAACATAACATTAAACAATAGAATGTTATAAATTAAAAATTAAAAAAACAATTTCACACAAACATAACATTAAACAATAGAATGTTATAAATTAAAAATTAAAAAACAATTTCCAAACACTAAATGAAGACAAACCTAGCAAAGTAAGAGAGAGAGCTTCGAATAAATAAATGAACTCCCCGCCTGCCTATTCCGTAACCCAGTTCTGGTATTATGACATGGAAATCTCTGTAAAATCGGTGGAATGAACAGATAGAAAATAAAGATGTTAAAAAAAAGTCGTTGCCCTTAACTCAGCCTGTTTCCCGAATTCGATCCTAGGTGCGCCTGCTTCTTTCAACGCTGGCGTCTCGCGCGGTTTCTGTGATAGCCCCCCCCCCCCCCCCACGCGAGGCCTTGCACGCTCTCACGGTCGAGCAGGAGATCGTTCCTCGAATTCCAGTTTGTTTATGCGCTCAGTAGCCATGTAAACTTGCGCTCTTCTTCAACTTGCGCCGACTTCCTCCTGGATGTTTCGTGGTCAAGTAAGCAGTGCTCGCGTAAACGACCGCTTTTACGATCCTCATCTAGTGACTAGCGGGGGAAAAAGCATTATGATGGACGTGCGTTTAGACAAGGAACACAACTATTTTACCGAGAAATTTCCATTTTCCACTTCCTCTTTGGTAAATTTTCTTCTATAGTTCTGATTGTTTTCAGATTGTGTAGTGTTATCATGAAAAACGCCGCGAGAATTTTATAAAAATTCTATGTTTCTGACCAAATGAAACCATGACGTTTACCTCGTTCAATAATTGCTTATTTTATGTGTTTTCAAGAGAGTTTGGTTCTTAGGAAGAACAATTGGGAATTGCGGACATTGCCTTACCGTTGCTTTCTAATAAAAGCAACTCTTACTTTATGGACATCAAAGAAATTTCCATTTACAAGCAAAATTTGAAATTATTTTTTATATATTAAATACACAACCGCATATTAATATTGTTCGGAAGGTGCTCATTATAGACACAGTTTTTGCGTTTATAGTCACAGTCGGAAAGTAGTGACATCCAGAATGCTACTTCTCATTGGCGATAAACAACAGTTCCGTAACTTCAGAAACGGTCTTCTGCTGTTATGCGAACAAATTCTTTATAGTTTCACTAGTTTAAAAAATATGATTTGCTTGATGGGGAATAGAACGTTGAAAAATTAAATAAATTAATAAAAAATCATTGAAATTTTAAATATGGCTAGAAATGGAGAGAAGTGGGAGGAAGACCGACAGAATCAAGGGTGATAAACGAAGGCGCATTTTAGAATGACGTAGAGAAGAACGTTAGAACAGATAGTTAAAGAGGGGAAAATAAAATAACTAAGGAGAGATAAGTCTAGGTCCAAAGTCACAAATGGAATGAAGGTTAACCACACGGTACAAGTGGTCGATCTCACAGGTGACTGAATTGTTCTTCCGTTGATAGTCATAGACTTTTTTTAAAAAAGACGGTCCTTCTTAGAACTTATGTCATTATTCTCAAATGCATTAACTTTCTGTTCGTGCCAATAGGCTTTTCTGCTGCCGTTTCCAGAATGGTCTCAATTAAATCGTGAGCGGCGCACCACGCCGCAGTCTGGGGCGTGAGGAACAATTTATAACTGAGATACCCTTCCAACGTCTGTCTTCCTATATCATAAATATCGTACCTAATATTGTTAAACACTGCAGTTCAATCATTTTTTAATTTCAATTTAAAAAATGTTAGAAGGTAAATTGTTAGAAAGTAAATGTGTTTAAAGCGAGTCTGACACCCAATAGTTAGTGTAGTAAATTAAGCTAAAATTCAAATAATGCACCGCGTGTACTCGACGAACTCATACTATTAGGTGAGCCGAAAATTAAAGAGCAGAAGCACATAGAGTAGAAGGACGAAGTGGAGGGAATTAAGACTCACCAAGGAGCAGACAACATTTTTGACTAGAACGACAAAGGCAGAAAAGGAGAACTTGGAGGAAGAACTAGAGGAGTCGGAATGTAGATGATTTGCTTTAATAAGAGTCGATAGATGACATGGTTGTAGAAGGGTGGATCAAAACAAGGATTAATGAACATGTATTACAGATAGGGAGAGAGAAGGAGTATGAGAGAGTGTGTGAGAGTCAGAGAGGGAGAGAGATCTCAAGAATAGAGCAAAAATGGACGTGACTCGGGATGAGGCATCACAGAAAAACAAGGTCATGCCTTCACTGAACGGAGCATTGGAGGGACCGACACACGTCTACCCGTGGCTGTAAACGCTGTGTGAGTGCTCTAAATAATACACGACGCCTCGCGAAAGATGAGAGAAAATAAAACAGCAGTCACCCGAGCGGTGCGTTTGTGCTGCTGTGCTGGATGGCTTGCGAGCGTCCCGTCTACTGCATGTCCCCTAGGCACCCTACTTGCTCATTCCTTGTCTCTGCTCTCAGCAGCGCTCGCGGCCACAGTCGGTCGGCCTCCCCTCCCGCTCTCCCCGCCCACACTCTCCCCGCCCACGCTCTCCCCGCCCACGCTCTCACCCGCCCACGCTCTCCCCGCCCACGCTCTCCCCGCCCACGCTCTCCCGCCCACGCTCTCCCCGCCCACGCTCTCCCCGCCCACGCTCTCCCCGCCCACGCTCTCCCCGCCCACGCTCTCCCCGCCCACGCTCTCCCCGCCCACGCTCTCCCCGCCCACGCTCTCCCCGCCCACGCTCTCCCCGCCCACGCTCTCCCCGCCCACGCTCTCCCCGCCCACGCTCTCCCCGCCCACGCTCTCCCCGCCCACGCTCTCCCCGCCCACGCTCTCCCCGCCCACGCTCTCCCCGCCCACGCTCTCCCCGCCCACGCTCTCCCCGCCCACGCTCTCCCCGCCCACGCTCTCCCCGCCCACGCTCTCCCCGCCCACGCTCTCCCCGCCCACGCTCTCCCCGCCCACGCTCTCCCCGCCCACGCTCTCCCCGCCCACGCTCTCCCCGCCCACGCTCTCCCCCGCCCACGCTGTCCCCGCCCACGCTGTCCCCGCCCCACGCTGTCCCCGCCCACGCTGTCCCCGCCCACGCTGTCCCCGCCCACGCTGTCCCCGCCCACGCTGTCCCCGCCCACGCTGTCCCCGCCCACGCTGTCCCCGCCACGCTGTCCCCGCCCACGCTGTCCCCGCCCACGCTGTCCCCCGCCCACGCTGTCCCCGCCCACGCTGTCCCCGCCCACGCTGTCCCCGCCCACGCTGTCCCCGCCCACGCTGTCCCCGCACACGCTGTCCCCGCCCACGCTGTCCCCGCCACGCTGTCCCCCGCCCACGCTGTCCCCGCCCACGCTGTCCCGCCCACGCTGTCCCCGCCCACGCTGTCCCCGCCACGCTGTCCCCGCCACGCTCTCCCGCCCACGCTCTCCCCGCCCCGTCTACTTTTCATGCTCTCCACCGCCTCCATAGCTTTAACTCTGCCGCCCCACCCCACCGGGTGTTCATCGTAAATAGCTATTTATGGCGTACCTTCGTATTGTACCTTCTGGCAGCTGTTTCTCGCATTTAATTGATTCATTTGAAGAATTTTATGCTTCCTTTGTAATTCTCAACTTCTTATTGGTAAGTCGTAATTTACTAAAAGCATTAATCACTAAGATTTATTAGAGCACGATGCTATCACTTTTAGAAATCTAGTGGTGCTAAAACACCACTTACATTCTCGTCCGTATTTTCACTCAAATTTTCGAAAAATTGTACATGGACTTATTT
Organism: Acheta domesticus; assembly: GCA_031308135.1. Classification (NCBI taxonomy): domain Eukaryota; kingdom Metazoa; phylum Arthropoda; class Insecta; order Orthoptera; family Gryllidae; genus Acheta; species Acheta domesticus. The sequence continues at coordinate 93,050,506 of JAHLJT010009436.1, read as the reverse complement.
CAAAATCTATCTTTAAGGAATAGATTTCATTAAGGGAAAAATTTTATCTTCATAATTGTAGTTCAAGGAAGACTCCTTAAAAAGTTTTAACTTCTGCAATTTTCGAAAAACAGAACAAAATTTAATTAAAAACGATAGTCACATCTTTCAAAATGTTCCAGGAGCTTCATTTAAAGAACTCCGAAAATCAAAATACCGATTTCAAATTCAAGAGAGCAAGACATCTGCCAGATCGATTGTGGAATATGAATTTTGGAGAAAATAGGCTGAACGGTTTAATCTCTAGCTATTTCACGGAATCGGTCAGGCGGACGGGCGGACAGACGTTTTGCCATCATTCGATTTTTCGGCATCAAGGACGCACAAAACATGGATTCTGACTACACCACGTGTTAGAGGATTTTTTTCACAATTTAGCAACTGGATTTATCCACATTTTAGCTACCAGAGCTCTGTGATAGGAGTTTTTCTCCCCAAAATTCCCGTTGTTTTTTTTTCGCGCAGCATTATATAAATTTTCCTCTCTACTCCGTAGCGAAAAAGTAAAAATATTAGAACAACCCACAACTTTTTTCATCAATTGAATTCTACCACCTTAAATTGGACTCAGAACACATTTAACAACCTAACCACTCCCACTCTTAACACTGAACTTTGAGCTGTGAGTTGAGACAATTGCAAACCGAAAATTAAATTAAGTATCCCACAGTCCACACACTCTCTCGGACTAACGTGATAACTTGCCACATGTGAATCATAGAATCGTTATTTCCTTCACATCTGGCAGCATTACCGCCCCTCACTGCGTTTCGCGGAGCCGCCCCCGTCGCCTCGGAGGCGCCCGGCGCCGGCGTCCATTGGCTGAAGCGTCAGGCCTAGAGGTTCGATACCATGCTCCGTGTTCATCCGCTTAGGAGCTTAGCCGTCGGAAAGTAACGGATGAAAAGAAGGGGGAGCGACTTGGGCGGGAGGGGTGCTCGGCTGCCACTTCCTTCTCCGTCTCCGGCGCCACCGCTGCCGTCCCTGCTCCTCTCGTCGAGCTTCGTTGTTGTATGAAGGCAAGACGACGTGGAATAAAAAGGATATTGACACGTTGTGAATGAAAAACATAAAGCCAATAAAGATAGACCGTCGCACAGTACAGAAAGACGTATTTTGTATAATGCCAAAGTTGAGAGCTCCGGTTTCCTCAAGTTCCAAAATATAACAGAGAGAGAACAGAACTAAAGAATTACTGATTAATAAAAGCGATTTTTAAGCAATTAATAGGTATTCTTCTATAAATGTATTACAAGTATGCGTATTTATTATTGATAATTACTTTTATTATTTTATTGATAATTACTTTGATTACTCAAAACTGCATTTTCTACTTCTGAAAACTACATATTTCTTTGGTTATTCTTAAAATTTGACAATATTCTATAACATCATCCCATGGATCATTTCAATTGCAAATAAATAGGATGACATATTTTCTTTTTACCCGCAACAATAACATAACAGGCGTCCGATGACATAAGAAACATATTTCGATTATTTTATATTTTATAAGGGCCTAAGTTGGAACTATTTAACTCAAAACCAAATGTCATCCTTCAGATTCGCAAAGAACTAAAATGGTAGAGTCAAGAAGGTGTTTCTCCAAATAAATATCACAATTAAATTAAAAAAACTTGTAACATATAAATAAATACCGTGAGAATTTCAGTGAATTTCAGTTAAATACTCTTTAAACGTCTAAAACGACAATTAACGTTTACAAAACCATAGTGTTATCTGTAGATATATTAGATTGCTCTGCACTGACACTTTTAGAGAAAACATGAGGCATCTAGATACAATTACGCCAGAATGATTCGATAAGAGGCAAAATAAATCTAAGGCAAACTTTGTTGTACAAAAATGAAAGTGTTATTGTGTTACTGACGTGTGGAACACCTGGAAGGATAAAATCCAACCAAATAAAAATCCGAGATTGCAAGGAACCACACACGAAATGGTGAGGGCGTCTCCACAGATAATGGAGCGTGGACGCGTATGGCGTGAGGGACTGCAGACAGCTTCATCTAGGTGATTGGGGAAAGGACGATCGAGGAGCAACGCACTGCCTCAGTCGCATATTGGCATTGCTATTTACTATAAATGCTTCGTCTAGCTAAAAAAAAGGTCGCTTACCGCAATCGGAAATAGCGTCGTGATCTCCTGGTACACGCTCAGTTGCTCAGCATTTAAAATACCGAGACATTAATTCTCCGAAAAGCTTCTTAGGAAACCCTTGATTATAAAATGTTGATACCTAAAGACGTGCTTAGTAGTTATGGAGTCGCAATAATGCCAGGCATCACGAAACAAGAAGTTATTCTTATTTATCAAGCTATCACCTGTAACAAGGTGGTGAAAAACAAAAAACAAAGCTAGGATAGAGTTCAAGCGCTGTGTGGAGAAGGATTCTTGCTGAAGGCCGCTCTGACAGGTAGCTTGCCGTGATTTATCCAATATTGATTGACCAGGAGAATAACGGAGCAGTACCCTAACAAATGGGTCACAGGCCACGCGCGATTTTTTCCTTCCTCTTTCTTGTCCTATTATTTCCCCTTACCTACACACGCTTATATGCACTACACTACCACAATTTTAGGAGACCAGTCAGGAAGTTTAAAGCTCTTGCCGGCTGGGGCGGTGCTGCGCTGGGGGAGAAATAACTGGAGGGAGTTATTGCCCCGCAAACCGGCGTGTAATTCGACGCTGAATCTCACCACTAAGGAGGTAGGAACACCGCCACCTTCCGCAGTAACATTTTCCTGTATTAACGAGACTAATGACCACATTAGTTGACGTGCCTCGAAACAATAACAGAACATCTTATTTCCTTCCCACAAGAGCAAACTGCACAAAGAAACTATGTGGCTTGCGCCGCTCGCGCTCGGGCGTCGCACAAAGCGGCGGTGCGCGCTCGGAAGGAGGCCTCTTCGCACTTCGCGCCTATTAAACGCGCCAGAAATAGACGCGCCAGTCAAGGGCGCGACAAAAAGTGCAGGCCGAACCGGCGCCATCCGCTCAGGGCGGCCGCTGTAAGGTTCGCTCGGTGAGACAATTGCTCCAAAGGACAATGCTTGCCTTTTTATCACTGACAACTCTCAGATCATTATAAATAGAACCTGAAATTATACCAATGAACAATTTTGCTCTGAATAAAATGTAATATATTAAATTACACTATTTGACAATTGCTTGCAATTTGTCTCAGATAATACCTATGAAGAGATGTTTAACATAGCTAATGTTTAACACAAATGTTTGAAACTTTTGTTGAGAATATCCTAAGTGATTCCAGTTTGGGTTTTTTTGTTGTTTTATTATTGGCAATTTATAAGTTTGAGGGGTAAGCATATTTTATAATAATTTTAAACATTTGCTTGTAGATGCTGATGATGCATCCGAAACTATCTGTATATTCTGAATACTTAAAATTGCTCGCGAAAGATTATTACTTTATTTTTCAGTTAATTATATGAACATAATGAAATTTCATATTTTTGCTACTTTCACAATGAAAATAAAAGTATATATGAACAAGCACCAGTGAAAAACTTCTATTAATGTTTTCTTATCCCTTCGAATACTATCGAACTGACAGATCAAAAGTATTATTAAAATAGTTCGCTAATTATCTCATAAAAGTTCATGATAGTTACTGAAATAAATATAGGCTGAAGAAATATCATTGGTGCACAAGAGAAAGGATCAGTTTTCACATCACAATATTTGTCATTTTTGAATTAAGAGAAGTATGGATAGAGAATAATGGTTCAACTAGTAAAAAGTCCATAAAGAAAGCTTAGTACACTGCTCTTGTGTAGAATAAACACTTAGGTTTTCATCGTTTAATTCAAGAATTGCTTAGGTTAAACCGTTCTCCAACAAAATGTCAATTTTTAGAGATTATTCATTCTCCTTTTTCTTCACCCACAAAATAATTTTGTAGCACATTTAATTTCAAATAAACAACTTTTATCCCTAGTTTAATTTATTTGTAATATTTCTGGAGGCCGAAGGAGCCTTCACAAAACAAAGTTTTCCGGAACCAAAGTCGCAAAAGTGGCCACACCGCAAGTGACGCATGCGCGGTGGCAGCGGGCGCGGACAAAAGAGGCTGCGGCGGGAGGTTGCGGATGCAAGTCGATTGTACGCAGAAAGGCTTCGTTGTGGCCGCTTCTTAACGTCAATCGATAACACTCCCAGTTAATGAGTTCCTGCTGCTATTTAGCGACGTGTTTGTAGCGAAGTTTTCGGCGAACTGTGCTACTGCAAGTGATAGGCCGAACTCGTTCGGGAAAGGAAAAGTGTTTCAACCACAGTGGACGCCGAGCAATTATGAAATGCCTTTCCCTAGCAAGAAAATGGTTGGTTCTGGTCACGTGATTAGTACTAGTAATTTGAGAATGGAACGTAATTGAGGATATTTGAAATGCTGGTTAGGATTATGCAGTGTAAGACTGTTCAACTTAGTTCGTCCTTTGTCCAAGTTGCATCAAAATTATAGTTTCAGATCGTTTCTAAGATATACATTTGTGAAACACCTCGATTTTACTTTCTTTTAATACATCTTTCATTTAGTACTGACATTATTGCGTAAAAGTGTGTGACGGGTCAATTAACCACTAAAATGCATTTTGCTTACTATATACTCTCAAATTTTCATTTGCTAAACTCAGTCACAAATTATAATGTACTTCGAGGAAGAACAAAAAAAATATGTTTCATTCTTTTGTCTTTTACAAGTGTGTAGTGGATATTTGTGGGCAATAAACGTAAAGTTGAATCTTTGCTAACGTAAATTAATTTCATTATTAATATCATACTAAGTAGACGTAAAGAGGCGTTGTCCGGGTATTAATGTAAGCCTCGCCCAGTCCAGTATCAGTCGCCCTCACCCTACATCGCTCGGCAACGTAACAATGTCCCAATATAGAACAAAGAAGAATTTCCTAAACCACTATCGTATACCTTGGATACACTTTTTCAAGAACTTGACATTCTTCTTTGAAAATCCATCCTACTCATCTAATACTCCGTCCTCCCTAACTTGTGCCATTTCTCAAAATATTTTATTTGTAAGTATCAACTCTTTCATCAAAGCAGACACCGCCGATATTGTATACAAATGGGTGAGGATTTCCTAATGGAAAGACTGTATGCAAAATGTAGATGGTTTACTCTCGAAGGTTGGATCCGGCCGCGCAGTCAAAATTAACAAAAATATTCTTTGGTTTACATAATTTTTGCTCATATTTTTACTTTCCCGTATACGTACTGTATATACGGAGTGATATACGTAGTATAGGGACAGTTATGTAACGCTGCGCGAAAAAATTGCGAATTTTCGGCGGAAAAAATTCATTGCCGGGAGCTGATAACGAAAAATAGAATAAAACCAGTTGCTAAATTAAGAAAATAAAATACCCTACCACGTGGTGTAACCAGAAACCCTCTTTTGTGGGTTCTTGATACCGAAAAAACCAATTATAAGGAAAACGTCCATCTGTCCGTCCGTCTCTGTCCGTCTGTGAACACTGCAAGTGCCAAAACCATAGGTACAACTTCTTCCAAAATGCATATTCCCAGTCGATCTGGTTTGAGTCAAAGCTTTGAGATTTTCAAAAAGATTCTTCAAAATTTGGGGGTACTTTTGAAGCTCCCCGATATTTTCAAAATTTTCTCAAAAACGGCTACAAATTTTTTCTTTAAATTTATTGTATGAATAGAGTAAAATACACTTATTGGATGGCGTAGGTCCAATTTTCACGGATAACTGGAATTTTCGAAAATTGTGAAAGTATGAATTTTTTTCGGCGTCTTTCTGGAACTACAAAATTGAAGATAGAGATTTTTCCTTTAAATAAAATGTGTTCTCGAACGTGAGTTCTTTGTTTACGGTCATACTAGATTGTTTTGAAAAGTTTAGTAGTTTTCGCGCAATATTGCGTGCAATATGTGGAATTTTTAAAAAAATACAAAAACTAGATTTTCTCAAAAACGGCTCCAAATTTTTTCTTATACTTTTGGTACGGATGGTTCTAAATGTTCTCTATGAGATGACATAATCGCCATTATGCTGTATTGTTTTGTTTTTTCAAAAATTGCAAAACTGTAATTTTTTGACTTGTTTTCCACGTAGATAATATTTGGATTAGCGGCAGCTTTGTTCACATTATTATATTTATGAGTACATGTGCTTTAATTAACGTCGAAGTAAATTTTCTCAAAAACACAACCGTTTTCTGTGAAAACTAGCTCAAAATTCCACATTTTCAGGAACGTTCACACGCTATTTTCTCATAAGTGACATTAACAAATTTCTTCAAACTTTCGATCGGATAGTGCTAAATGCACTCTTTGATATGACGTAAGGTTTTTTTAGACACTTTTTTGTTTTTACAAAATTTACACAAATGTAATTTTTTGAAAGATCTCTCACAAGTGATAGGGTAACGTAGTGATAGGAGCTGGTAATATCCACATTACCAGCAATTTGTGAAACATTATTATATTTGAGAGTGTACGTGGTTCAAATGTCTTCAAATGACTTCAAATGAAGTATTTTGAAAACCCAAACACTTTCTGTGAAAAAGAGCTTCAAATTTCGCATTTTTAGTAGCGCTAAAACGCCATTTTCTTTAAAACGGCACAAACGTTTTAAGATAAAATTGCCATTTAGGACTAGGTTTTTGTGTTAACTAATATACTAAAATGAATATTTCCGTTCTACCATTAGGAAACCGAAAAAGTAAGAAAATGTCAAAAAAATGAAGTTTGTGGGGTGATACATGGCAGCTGGCAAGAATATATGACAATTCCGAATAGCTAGCGCAAACCCAAGGAAATAGAAAACTAATACGGGAAAGTCTGTGCCATTCTGTAGCACCACTAGTTTTTACTGTGTGACGCTTATGTATGAAGCTTATGATATACATTCTTGTGCTCAAATACATTGAAGATAGGGATGATGACAAATATATAATATTTACTGATTCACTGAGTGTTTTAAATTGTCTAAGTAATTAAAATAACAATGACTATAATGACTATAAAATACAAGCAACTATAAATGACATCATCAATATCTACAATGACTTGCAATATAATGAAATACACATAATTGTTTCATGAATACCATTTCATAAATTAATGCAAGGCAATAGGAAGAATATCCTGGTAGATACAGCTGCTAAGCAAGCTAAACTTCCTCATAAAAAAAGAGTTTCACATAGCGACATAAAAAAGTTATAGACGTGATATAATTTTCCTAGTCACCTCCACCAAATTAGAAAAAGTATTTTTGATAATAACGTTCCTTCAGAACAAACAAAACAGAAGAAATTATTCCGCTTACGACACATCCGTCTTACCCATTCATACGTGTTCACGAAAGTATCTTCATCACTTCGTAGATCTTGTAACATCTAACATATCTTAATTTATTGCCAAGTGGATTCAGACTTGTGTGCTACATATTCACGTTCAAATTTTCTCCACAAATAACTTACTGAAACATCTCAAGTACATAATGTGTTGAAATTTCTAAAGGATATATATTTATTTGATGCAATGTAAAGAATTGTATACATAGTTGCTAATGACCTCACAGTTCATGCGACCAAAAAATAAGCTTATTAAAAAAAACACAAATACAATGCCCCAGCCCGACAATGCCACACATTGCGGATATCCAAACAAATTCTGAGGTGAAACAAAGTTTGCGGTAACATTTTGAGGCCGCAAACACCGGAACTCAATAATGTTCGGGAAAAAATTGAAGTAAACTCTCCAATGTTTCAGAAGTTTTGTTGAACACACATACGCACAGACCGATATACTTACATGTTTAAATATTAAAACTCGGGAAAATATTATTTGTAATACTCAGAAAACACAAGTTGTAATCCAGAGTAAAAGAAGCTAAATTCTGAAGTCAACTTAGTAAGTTCTTTTTCCACCATTAACGACGCAGCTAAGCCGGAACATTAGCACGCTCTCGCGCCACCAAGGCGAGCTACATTCGGCGTGGCAGAGTGTGCGACGGGGGAATCGAAGAGAGGACCCTCGGGTAGCGGACCGCAGAACGCGGCGCTCCCGTCGGAGTTCACGCATGCGTGGGGGAGGCAAGAGGGTTTGGGCGGTGGAAATGGCTGGGACAAGGCGGGGCGCTGCGGGTATGGGGGATGGAAGAACCGGGTCGCTGCATAGTGCGCCAGGGCGGGGAAGTGGCCGGGCGAAGGCGAGGAGGGCTGGGGGCGGGTCAGGGGCGGGGCGGTAAGGCAGTTGCGGGCCAATGACGAGGTCAGGCGGGGCGAGACGGGTCGGCGAGGCAGAGGAAGGGGAGGGACCGAAAAGCAGCGGGGGCTTGAACGTGGAGCGAAGCCTCAGCGGGGCAGAGTGGGGGTAAAATTGGGGCAGCGGTGGGACCGGTGCGATGGTGCGGCAGAAACGGGGCGACGAGGGCGGAGCAGGGAGGAGGTGGAGGCAAGGGCAAAGGAGGAAGCAACAAGAGCGGTGGTTCTCATGAGGCCAGGTAAGTTGGGAGCGGTGTTGGGGCCTCTACCCAAGAACGTGTTAGGTTCATGTTACAGCTCACAATGGCGGAGGCGATGGCAACATGGCCGTTGAAATGTAACATTGGAAATGGAGAGGATAGTGAAGGTACAGAAAATTATAATAGTACTTCACACAAATACGAACTCAAAACGCGTGAACGACAGAATTCGCATTTTCTCATACTTGTAAATATGGCATTCTTAAAGACGAATGTTGTTGAAACAAGAGCATCTCTCGGCACCCTTAAACCATACAAGTTCTTGTGAGACACGTGAGGTATTTACTTTGCCTCATAGTTTGAAATCAGGCGTATTATTGTAATGAAATATATTTCTTGCACATGCCCTTTCAATGCATATAAAAGCAAGTTCAACAAAAATAGTATTTTATGTATATGATACAATATTACAAATACGACGCATCTGCAAGCAAATCTGAATAACATGAATTTTTTTTTTTTCGTTTCTCAGCTTAAGTGAATAAGTGAAAGATGTATTAATGGAAATGTCGTATTAACTTTTTCAATCCACTGTCATAACAATATTACAACAGCAGTTATTGAGATGACGGCAGGAATGTTTCATGCATGGCTGTGGCAGTTAAGACGACGGCGGAAGAGGCGAGTCGGCGAAGGCGATGGGAATGGTCATTGCGGCGCAGGGAGGAGCGAGCGCCCTGGCCGTCCCGCGCCCGCCTACGTGCTTGCTCCCAGGGAGGATGGTAGTCGAATGTGCGCGTGGGCCCAGTCGTTACCGTTGGAGAGCGGTTGAGCAAAAGCTGGCACTACCACTCCGAAAAGGCCGCTTCCCTTACTCTCAAAGGAAACTTGCGCACGCGAAATGAGAACGCACCAAAAACGTAACTATTAGGAAATAAAATCCAAAACGGACTGTAATCTGTATTTGCCTTTACGAGATTCGTCGCTATAAAACCCGCAAAACTACGAATTAATCTACAATAGGAACGACGTTTTAAATTCCAGACTGATGAAATTTTACAATTAAAAGTAGAATTAAGGTAGTCTCCAACAAATTTGCATATTTGCATAAAATACTACTTTTCTCTCGAAAGGTTTATAAAATAGTTTATTGCATGATGCTAGCGCGCTTCTTAAGAACAAAAGAAAAAGTACAATAAAAACCAACTTTGGAAATGATCGAAAATACATATTATGAGAGACACTTTCTGATGCACGTAGTTTCTTCCGTTGCCTTTGAAAACCTTGATGATGTAAAATACACAAAATCGGGTTCTGCCTAACAATCACAATTTTCCCAAGAAACCTGAGTCAACGAAACCCTAGCCGTTGCAATTTTCCTTCAATTTCGCTTAAGGGAGGCACTTCTTGTCTTTTGAAATAAGAAAAACGCGCTGCGGGGATCCCGCGTCTGAAAGGAACGCGATACTATATTACAGTTTGTCGCGCCAACGGGGTAATTCGATTCGTTCGCGAAATGCTTTCCGCCGACTCCTTTTCGCTGCTTGTGCAAACTGTGAAAACGGAGCTCGTTGATCCGAATCACAGACGTCGGCGTCGGCCAACAAGGTAGAGGCGGGGAAGGAGTGGGCGCATGAAACAGAGTCCTCGCGCAAGGGAGGGTGGATTATGTTGAGGCACTGGCGATAACACGGGTCGGCGGTCTTCCCCAAGAAGTTGATTGATTAGTGATTCTGGGCGCGTCAACTGCTAAGGTATTTAGTCCCGTAAGGGTAGTAAATATTTCTATCGCGGTAGGTGGCGATGATTTTCTCCCGCTGGATGGCAAGATTCGGCTCCGATGTACCGTCGATTTGCGGGGTTTGCTCAAGCAGATATTTGTCAAAAGCGGAGCATCGCCCCAGCCGTAACAAGCTTTATGCTCCCGTCTGGTCTCCCGACATGTGTGATAGGGTAATGCTTGGAAGTGTGTGTATAAGTAAAGGATGAGGATAGAACATGGAAGAGGAAGGAAAGACCGCACGCAGTCCGCAGCCCTTTAAGGTACTGCTCCGACATTAGCTTGGTGTGATCGGAGAAACCATGCAAAACTACCGATCAAAGCAGCCGGCCGCTAAAGCCTCCAGACAGTGACTGATTTCAACCTAGCTAGGAGCTGGTGACGAAAATCCTGTCACCGTCAGATCTCGAGCTCTAAGACGTCTCGGTATTGCAGTAACATCAACTGATGTCCTGAGACACCTATGCCGGTAGAGGCAATAGAAAAGACGCGGGTGGTGATTTGGGTAGGGCCTCAGGAGTGGCAATGCAGAAAGCACAAAATGAATAATATTATAAAAACGAATTGAACAGATAGTACGCGGCCGCAACCGAATCGCCACAAAAAACAGTTAAATAATTGTTCAAAAAACTATTTGCAAGTGCCACGCAACATTATTTTCATAAATTATACGTCAACTGGCAATAATTATATTTATTCCAAAACAACAATGGTTTTGTTCATTAAAATGTGAGAAATCAATTTATGTGAGACGAAAAAAACCTGTAAATACTTGATAATATCACTTAAACAAGGAGAAGATTCTAGCAATGAAAAACAATTCGAACAGTAAAGAAAGACAAACTAGTGGTGTTACAGAGTAGCACAGACTTTCCCATATTAGATTTCTATTTCCTTGGATCTGGGCTAGGTATTCGGAAGTGTCACAAACTCGTGCTAGCTGCCATCTATCGCCTCCCAAAGTACATTTTCTTGTTTTTTCGATTTTCTAATAGTAGAACGCAAATATTAATTTTAGAATATTAAAAAACACTAAAACCTCTTCCTAAATGGCATTTTTCTTTAAGTTTTTTGCCGTTTTAAAGAAAATGACGTTTAAGCGCTACTAAAAATGGAAATTTGAAGCTTTCTTAACAGAACATTTTTGAGTTTTGTAAAAACTTCATTTGAAATCATTTGAAGAACATTAATTTAAACATGCAATACTGTTTACAATTTGTTGTAAATGTGCATATTAACGATGTGAGAGATCCATCAAAAAATACATTTATGTAACTTTTGCAAAAACCAAAAAAGCAAATTGAACTTTACGTCATATTAAAGAGTGCAATTTGCACTATGCATTCGAAAAGTTTGAAGAACAAATTTAGATCCATTTATGGAAAAAAGATGTTTGAGTGTTTTTGAAAATGGGGAATTTTGAGCTTGTTTTAACAGAAAACGGTTGGGTTCTCCAAAAACTTTACTAGACATTATTTAAAGCAAATGTACTCATAAAGACAATAATGTGAACAAATCGCCACTATATTACCAACGTGTGAGACAAGTCAAAAAATTATATTTTTGTAATTTTTGAAAAAACAAAATGATAGTCCAATCACTTGGCTTGGTTATCGTACTTCAAAATCGCTAACGTTCGCATGAAAGTCCAAATTAAGTATTACATGTTACTCCATGTTCAAGAAAGCCTAAATAACAAATCCTTCCTGCTAAATGAATGTCCTAGAGACCAAAATTTAAATTTGCCTTTACTTCAAGCAGTACTTCAAACATTACTTCAAGTATTACTTTAAATACTTTGAAATACGGAAAGCAATACCCTGACTAAACAAAATATTTAGACTACAAACGATTAAAAATGATGAACGCAAATTATAGTTTCATCATTCATTGTCAAATTTCACGTACGTTCGTAAATTCTTACGTACTTTTTAGCGGTTTCACTTTCGGTAATATAAATTGATATAAGGTGCGTGCACAGGGGTAATGAGTATTTTCGCAAGCAGAAACAGCAAGTGAACGATTTCAGTAATAAAAAGTTCCAAAAATGCACATGAAATAAATTCACAACATAAGTAATACACTACGATGACACTAAAACCACAACACTAATATGTATTACGACTGACACCCCTACATATACTTAATATTCTTTCTAAATTTCAGTGATAAATTCAGGGCTCGGCAATTAATTTTTTTCTGGCGGAAATTCGCCGTTTTTCGCGCAGCATTACATAAATTTCCCTATACTACGTATATTACTCCGTATATACGTATGTATACGGGAAAGTAAAAAGCACGAGTAATGCGAGAGCGGAGATGTAATATGAAACAAATCGAGAACGCCCGCCGCACTGTTGCGGGCTGTGTCCACGCATGGCGCCGCAGTCGCGTTCTTTACTTTTTCAATTACGCGCAGCACACCCGTGCTGCCGGACGTAGAGGCAGCGGGTGCGGTGGCGGTGGTGACGAAGGCGGAGAGAGCATGGAGGACTGGATGGCGGTGGCGAGGGTGGTGCGACAGCGGTGGCGACGGCGGTGGCGACGGCGTTGGCGAGGGCGATGGCGAAGGCGGACAGGGGCGGGGGCGTAGTGGGAAGAGGTGAAGGAGCGGTGGCACTGTCGATGGAGGTGGAGGGCGCGCTGGCGGAGTCGAGGGAAGTAGATACGTGGGAAGCGCGGGCGGCTGCTGGGACGGCGCGACTCTCTCAACTCAGTACACGGGCAGCCGTTTGGCGCTGGCCACAAAACAGAGGTTTCTGAAAGAATAGTTTTTAAAATGTTTCACCACGTACGTTTCGCTTTCGAGTACCGTCGCTTTTGTTTTGACTTTATGCGTAATGTTTCTCTGATTCCTAAGAGAGTTCGTCAATATCTGACACGACGGTTTTCTAATGTTGATGATTCTTCTCATTCCTTCTCCTCTGTGAAAAGTCAAATTATGTTATTCACAAAGTGAATACACACCTTTGTTTTACAAAATATTCACACGCACTGCACCTCTAGCCAACTTTTGTTTACACGAATGTTTACGCATTACGCACGTTCATGTGTCTGTTTCTCTCTAATTAGCTATATTGTAGACGCGAAGACCTGTAGTACCTAGAATACCGCAAAGAAGGCAAGGAGGAGTATACCGAGCGGTGATGATGACTCAAATGCACGCCAAGATTGAAGTTATTTCTGCCTAATTCGTTTGTATTTGTGAAGACTACGATGATTCACAGAACGAGTAAAAGATACGGTAAATATACGAGCGTATATGTTGCGAACAGAAAGGATCTGCCTCTATAAGCTACTAAAACAGCGTGAGGCAAAATATAAGAAAGAAGCGATGAAACGGAAACAGAAAATGTAGAGGTAGCGCACGCAGTAAGGAGTGCTGAAGCGGAATGGGCGGAAGGGATAGGGGAGATTCCGCCATATGGCATAAACTCCGCAGGTCGCGCACAGAAAACGGGAAAGTTTCTCTGTCGCGGGAAGCGCAATAATCCCCAGCCAAAGCGTTCTAAATGAAAAAACATTTGAACACAACGCGTTCTCCATTGGATCTATATCTCAATTTCCAGGGAACATGTATACTTTTCCGTGCAATGTTCAGCCAGAAATTTAAAAAACTAATGGTGCTGAAACAGCACGCACTTTCTCGCCCGTATTTTCACACAAAATTACGAGAAATACACTGAAATTTTTGAAAACTTTTACTCGACCTTATTTCAAATCTATCTTTATGGAACAGATTTCATTAAGGGAAAAATTTCTATCTTTTAATATTTTAGTGGTAGGAAGGCTCCGAAAAAATGTGAACTTTTGCAATTTTCGAAAAATCAAGGTTTTTAATGGACATGAGATATGCACCATTCTCTTAAGCGACCTTCATACTATCCAACAACAAAATTTAATCAAAAACAATAGAGCCACTTCTTTGTAAATTTTGAATATGTTCCAGGGCCTTCATGAAAAGAACCCCTCAAAATTAAAATATCAGTTTCAATATGAAGGGATCACGACATCAGCCAGATCGATTGGGTACTATCAATTTTGAAGAAAATCGGATGAACGGTTTAGTAGCTAGCGATGTTCCCGGACGGACGTACAGTCAGACGGACGGCGGACGGACGGACAGACATACGGATAGACGTTTTGCCATCATTCACTTTTTCGGAACCAAGGACCCACAAAACATGGATACATCACGTATTAGAGAATTTTTTAATAAATTTAGCAACTAGATTTATTCTCTTTTTCGTTACCATGACCCAGTGACAAGGGTTTTTCTGCCGAAAATTCGCCTTTTTTTTCGCGAAGCATTACATAATTCTACTCCGAAGCGAGAAAGTGAAATGCGTATAACACGCATTACTCTGAAAATTTCAGTGAAGAAGATGACGCTCTTCCAACTTTAATTGCTAATACAATTTGCCGTCATGCAAGTCAACTGGAAGGCAATCTGTTATAGAGAATTATTTAAATTTTAGTACTATGGAATTGTTTAATAGTAAACTATTTCTGAAAAGAAATAGTTCTATGTACGTGCTGAATGTCGATTCCATCTTTAAAAAGAAAACGTACGAAGAGAAAGCAGAGAATATGAAACGAATAAAAAGTGACCGAGGATTAGATACAAAAGCCCTAACATTGTCAGCACTTTTGAATTTTACATTCGATTTGTTTAGGCATAAAGTCCCTCTCTGGTGTGACGATGCGTTCATAAAATACAACCCAAAGCTCATATCCCCCAGGACGCAGAGTAGAGCGAGTCCGGAGGAGAAAGAAAGGGATAGAGGGTAACAAAAACCTCGAGGGAAGAAAGCAGGAACGATGATTCTGGAAACGTAGAAATGGCAAACAAAGTAGGGTGAAAAGGCAAGGCGGGAGAAACAAATTGGCAGCGAGTTAGCAATGTGATGAAAAATGGTGGAATGAACCACAAAGGGAGGATACGGCAAGGGCCTGGCAGTGAGGAAAGGGGAGACGGAAAAACGAGAAGGACGAGAACAATGTGAATACTAGGACGCCGCGAAAAAGTGCAAGGAAAACGGAGACGCGTTGAGAAATCGGATAGCCTGGCGCCGTGCGACGGTGAAACAAGAAAATGGGTAGGCAGGGACAAAGGGTAACGGAAAGACGTCGAGGCGGGGTGGCGGCAAGGCGTAGAGGCAGGGAGAAGGCGAGGCGGGGAGAGCGCGAGGCGGCGACGCGGCAAGGTAGGAAGGCGTGGAGCGGAGGCGGCAATGCGCGGTGGAAGCGCGAGTGCAAAGCGTGGAGAGAGCGAAGAGGGGATCGGGCGAGGTGGGGAGACGGAGGGGCGGAAAGAGAGCAAAAGGGAGAGAGGGAGAGGCAGGGAGAGAGCGGAGCGGGGAGAAGGCAAAGCGGCGAGAGGGAAAAACGGGGAGAGAGCGAGGCGGGGAGCGGGCGAGGGTAGGAGAGGGAAAAACGGTAAGAGAGCAAATGGGGAGAAAGCGAGGCGAGGATAGGGCGTGATGGGGAGAGGGGGAGGGTGGGAGGCAGCGACGTAGAGAGAAGGCGAGGTGGGGAGAGGGCGAGGCGAGGAGGCAGCAAGAAAGGGAGACGGCGAGGTGGGGAGATGCAGAAATGGGTACGTACAGAAAAAATGAGGCGAGGAAATGGGGATGGCGGAATTTCACTGCGGCCGAACAGCAGTGGTTCGATGCGTCACGGCCGGAATGCGGGTGAGGGAAGCGGGGGAGGATCAAAAGCAGGCGACGGAGAGGTGGCGTGATCGCAGGGCCAGAGTTGGGTCATGAAGAATTAAACCGCGCTGAAAGCCCTGCAAATGAGGATAATTAGGCGCACGGGCAATCATCAATTAATCAACGCCGCGTTTAGTGAGCCGCTTCAAAAGGGCGCAAGAACCCTCCGACGCCAGAGCAGCGCGGCGGCAGCTACGAGAAGTAGACGGTGGCGGCAGCCTCAGTAGGCCGGTGCCGTTGGCCGAGGGGCTCTTAGTGGTGATGGTGAAGGCCTTGTGAGTGGAGCAGGAGTAGGGAAAGCGGAAACGTTGGTAGAGATTGTATTTGAAAGAGATCGCGAATTGGCGACTGATGTGAACGTAGTGTATTCAGGGTTGTGGGTCACTGGCAGATGCTCTATGGCCATGATTGTAGTTTCAGCAGACAGCGCCGAATCACACTACTGAGGATCAACGGCAACGAATTAAGAGGATAAAACTAACACTTCTATATCAACCCACTGTACATCATGTTTTAGTTCTCACTGTAAATATATAAAACCTGAATATCGTACATTGCTCCTATGCGTTTTAAAGAAAGATATTCCAAAATTTTGGCTGACGTACGTTTTGTATTTTGTAATGAATAAAAAAGGCAATCAACAATTTATAAAATATGCTTATCAATTCAGTCTCAATCCCTCTGCGCTTTAAAAATGTTAGAAGTTATGGCAATTCAGATATAATACTCGTACATAAAATATTATTCAACTCGCATCATCATCAACGTGATTTAAGAATCCGATTAGAATTCGTGTATGCCTCCACTTTTAAAACTTTGTTGCGAAAATATTGTTTTAGTCATTGAACTGTCGCTACTGATATTCCACACTGAGCTGTTCAGTATTCCAGAATATGCGTTTTGCGCAAGAAAGTACAAGAACTTTTAATATAATTTAAGTTGGTTCATAATAATTATTTATAAACGTTATGAATGTTAAACAATTTATCAATATGACAGTAATGTGCTGTACTGGCAGCATTTAGTGTATTGCCCAAATCACGTAAAAGAAAAATAAAGAGAATTCTGTGAAATATCGTTATGCGTGATAGAAACAAAATAAAATTTCCGCTCATTTACACTTCTTAATGAATGAATTGGTGTAGTCATGCTCTGTGTTCCATTCTTTCATTACAAGAACGTGGAAAATACTAAATTATTTCGTGAAACATTATGTTTTTTAGGAATATCAAATATAACAATATGAATGTGAAGAGTCCGTATTTCATCTTCCTCAAAATCGTGACTTATAACATGCGACGTTCTCTAATTTTCTTTGTAATTAATGTTTCGTAAGAGAAAGGAAAATTTCCATATATGTTACTGGCACGTTCGTATAGACAAAACCAAAATATATTAAGGACATTGTATGTAATTCGTCTTAAAAATATATTTTATAATCTGATGAAACCATTCACAAGTACGCTAGCAGACGAGAACATACAAACAATAAAACACCCAGTCTGAATTCTTCTACAAAAGTATATTTGCTCAAAAGGCCCTTACCAAACACAGCATACCCTAATACAACAGTATTTCCAGATTAGGATCGGAAAGTTACATTCTCTTTTATGTAAAGCCTACCATACGAGTGTTCCGTGAATTGTGGAATCACCCAAAGCAAGAGCTCAGCATTGCATAACCTTTGGCCTAGTTTCCGCACGCATTTCATTCTCAACGCCCCTCCAGAGCCCGCCCCGCAGAGCCTCGTCTCGCTCCACTGTGCCCCGTCCCGCGCCACAAGGTTCCTCTCCGCCCCGCTCTTCTTCTTTCCATCTCCCCGGGCCGCTGGCCCGAGTGCGCTCGTCCTCCCTGTCTCCTCTGTTTACAACCCGTCTACTCCCCATCTCCCTTCCCCTATCGTGAATCCGGCCCTTCTCACTCCATCCTCTTCCTCACCACCATTCCGCTCATCCCGCGTTCATCCCCAGCGCCTGCTCAAAGCTCCGTCCCGCCACGCCACGCCCCACCCGACCCTGCTTCCCCCCGCCTCGCTCCTCCTGGCGCTCGGCCGCTCTCCCGCCCGGCCCCGCAGCCGCCAGCACTGCCGCTGGCACCCGTCCGTCCCTCAGGGGAAAGTGAGCTCCGCGATGCCGCAACCCCCTGGGAAGCGTTCGCACGCGCGACGGCGAGCGGGTGAGGAGGAGTCGGCGATGACGCGAGTGGGCGGGGGGGCGATGACGGTGGAGGCACCGGCGGCGGGGGCGGCGGGGTGGCGGGGGCGGCTGGGGTGAGGCAAGTACGGGGTGGTGGCGGGGAAGTGAGGTGGAGGCGGGGCCTAGGCGGGGCCGGCGGGCGATGCGCAGCGGTCCTTGCGGCTGCCATGTTCTGGGAGAGGGCGTGGGGAAGGACTGAAGGCGGCAGAACACGATGCGGTATCGCCTTTGCGCAACAAACTGTTGAGGCACGAGGATGGGAGGACTGATGGGACGGTCTAGAATAAAGTTTTTCGCTGGAGACGGGCCATTGAATGGCAAAGGGGGTTTCGTAGAATGAACTGGTGGACCGTGCACGGATGGGGTAGATGTGCGTAAGGGGTCAGGGAGGTCGATGGCGTGAAGGTTGAGGATGGGAAAAGAAGAATGGAACGGCCGGTGAGAGCGAGTAAGACCCTCAGAGGATATAGGGGAGAAGGACGCTGGTGGTGAAGACATAGGCGAGAGAATGAGCGTATTAGATTCGTCCGTGACCCTTGCTGCTTTGGGAAAAAAATATTATCCGTTAAGTTGTGAGGAGCAGAGATTACATACTTGAGCTAATCCATTGCCTTAGTTACGTTGTATAAATTATTTTAAAGTGTAAATTAATGAGAATTAATTAGAAGAAGTGCTAGTCAACAGTCAAAAATAAGATTAAAATATTCAACTTTTTTCTCACGCATCTTACCCCCTTGCAGAATATTTAGTCTCTACAGATGATGTTCGATGGTTCGATGATGATTTGGTGGTTGCAGATGTGTCCGTCATTCCCGTTTCTATCTGTCCCGAATTTGTTGAGTTATTCTACAGATACCTTTAATTCAGAGAGTTCTGGAAACCCCTTGTAATCCCTCGACATCCGCGAATTCGCTATCCACGAGTTACGAACATTCGCAATTAGAGAAATGCTATCTCTCTTAACATACGCGAGTGTATCTTTTGATCAGACTACATTTTTTTTAAAGCGAGCACATTTCATTTCCTTTATTAGAGTCACCAGGGAAACGAACTCGCACACACTGGAGCTCAAAGTATCACGTTCTACAAAAATGTCGAAGGTGGAATTTCAATTCACATTAATAGAATAACACAATTGTAAAATTATTCAATTCAGTTGCTATAAATTGGAGGTTTTGGCCATAAAAAAAGAAAATCCATTCAGGATCTTTGCAACTCTCATTATAATGACCTCACTGAAAAGGAGCGTCGGGAAATCATCAGCGAAGAAAAGCTCCTCGAACGTAATGAAGTAACGGAAGCGAAACTGCGTCCTGGAGCAATTTCGACATCAAAACGGATAATAGAGTTCTAAAAGCTTCAACAAGCTCTGGAGGAAAGGACATTCAAATGTAATCCGAACATAGAAATAACTACTAAATTTAAGAGAGAAATAGAACCAGCAACTCTTCCATACTTGGATATTAGAACAACGAAACAAAAAAATAACCAAATCATATATTTAATCATTTTAACTTTAAAGAGTTTCAAATATTGTTTTATTGTTTCTCTTTGGTATGTTAATTGTGAATTCTGTTGTAGTAGCGCTTACTCAG
This sequence comes from Acheta domesticus, assembly GCA_031308135.1. NCBI lineage: Eukaryota > Metazoa > Arthropoda > Insecta > Orthoptera > Gryllidae > Acheta > Acheta domesticus. Next base: position 93,030,686 of record JAHLJT010009436.1, on the reverse strand, counting down.
TTCTATTGCAAATTGTTTGTCAGTTTTTTTCTTTCTTCTTTAATCCATTTTTCTATATCCACAACCTAAACACACCTTTCTTCTTGAAAAGATATACTTAACATTCGCGGTTTTGACATTCGCGATGCCTTTTTGGAAACCTAACTCTCGCGAATGTTGAGGGATTACCGTATCATCAAACTAGTGATACAATAAAATGAAAAGTTCCCTCATATTTAAATTCGAGACACTGTCTTTGCAAGTTGACATTTACTGACGTGCAGTACAAATATAGTTTTATGAAATACAGTTATGCATGCGTTCCTTACGTTAAGCAGAAATATTCAAAACTTTCAATACATGTAACAATGATTGTGAGAAAAAAATACAATGGGACAATATTCATCATATTATAATGTCCCGCTGTTGTACTATAATGGTTTCAGATCGAAATCGGAATTTACCAACATTGTTATTTTGCCAAACGTCCAGTTGACAACTACCAACTCCATGCAAATTCTAGGGTTCAATTACAAATTTCAAAACAGAAAACCCTAACGGTACTACTCGTATTTATTCATTATAAGTTTTTCTTTGCTTCAACTTTTTACTAACTTGGAACAGATATTTTACTATATATCTATTGTTTTATAGCACAAAATGCTCTCAGAGATAACTTGCAATGTTCCAAGTTCCTGGAGTCCGCTTTCAGTGCACTTCCAATTTTTATTCATCGCTTACTTCTCATAAAATCGCTCGACCGTAGGGAGAAGTTAACTGTATGACCCGTGCGCCTTTACTCCACTTTCGCCGGCGCGTATCTCAGCGTTCGGCAGGCAGACCTTTTACTTAAGCCCACTTCCGCCGCCATCGCACGTACCGTATCCCTGCGGTCACCTCGCGGCCGCCGATCCATCTTCGGCGCCGTCGCCGCGGTACGTGGGCCGGCGCACCTTCCGCGCCCCTTTTCTCGCCCAAGGAGTAGCCGCGCTGCTCTGGAGGAGAGACCCAGCGACCACGAGCCTTCATCCCAAGTTTTTTCGTGGTTTCTACGATCAATACGAGATGAATATCGGAGGAGTATCCTAACGATCGTGTCACAAACCGTGCGCGATCTTTCCTTCCTTTTTTTTACTTTCCTGTATACATACGTATTTACGGATACGCCCTCTCCCACATCTGACAGACGTATGAAGCCATTATTCACCGCCACGCGCCGCTTCAGCTTGCGCATGTCCACCCTTTCTGGATCTTAAGGGGAAATGATCGCGGAGTCAGGGGAAGTCCGTGCCCGAAGGAGTACCTGGCTCCGCAGGCGGGCAAGGAGCTCGTGCGGGCGCGGATTGATGTGCCTGGTTTACAGTTCAGGCACCTTCGTTGGCGCCACTGCATTTTACGTGATTGGAAGCAACCGCCTGGATTTTCGCACTAGGCTGGCGCGAGCGGACCGTAGAGTGTGTTCAAACCATATTAGGATAGGTTTTGAATGATGGACGTGTGTTACAGAAATGAAGGCGGTTAGTTAGTTGTCCTCATATCACATGAATGGTTTAAAAGTGGTTGGGTGGAGCAGTATATGACGTCGGAACTCTTCGGGCATGGCGTCAGTAGTTCGTGATGAGCGTGTGACAGATCAACAGTACATCCATCAACTTCAGGAATGAACGAATAACGTGTGAATGTCATGAATATCGTCAACCGGCGAGACGGACGTGAATACAGTTTTTACGTGCAGCAATGTTGACGTGAAATGCGCTCTTTCCACTTTTCTTTGGGCAAAGGCGCATTTTACGATAGCATATTTTTGAAAACCTGTTAGAAGTATGATAAAATGTTGCTGTGTTCATAAAAACTATCTGGAGACTGTATACTCTTCCATTTGTCATGTATTTTTATTCAAAATTTTCTAGCATAAAAGGACTTATTTCTGTATTTCCTATACTACTAAAGACGCTAGAAATGCACAAATATATGTTCACATGTAACTCTTTTTGGCACAAAAATAAACTATCGTGAAGTTGATTTGTTGAGATTCTTAAAATAAGTTTAAAACACATCTGAAGACTGAACACAATAACTATAGTGTAAGTGTTCATATCACCCAGGTTCAGAAGGATTGGAGCAAATCCTCGAACCAATTTCAAATTAATTTTCCTAGACTGTCTGATTTGATTATCATTTTAGGAGAATGATCCAAGATTTATTTTGAGATAGTTTATTAATATAATTTTACACCCCAACGCTTCGAGTCCTCGTCCGGACCCATTATGAAGCTGTCATTTACTAAAGTACATTTAAAAATAAAGTAATAATGTAATGTACCCAACATTATTCAAACTATAAGTGGGCCGTGTCAAAAGAAAGAATCCACGTTAAAATGCTAAAAAACAGTTCCATTTTGGAACTATGTAAAACTCCGACCACCACAAGTCTGCGTTTCGAATGTGAATCAACAACAGCCTCCAACTAATGTCAGCGTGTGCCCCTGCTCAGGGCAGAATTGCGTCATTTGTGCACGCACCATCAGCTACAAAGCGCCATGATATTCTGACTCATTCACATGAAATGCAGGTAGTGGGCTCTTCCACAGCGGCCTGCACAGAGCACAGAGCGCCCGCGTATTTCTTCTGTGAATGTGTACCCGCAGCGCCCAGAGAGGCGAGCGAATGGCTGGGCCTTGCCCCTCGACGGCAGCGCTCGCAATACGGGTCCTCTCACTGGCACGCCCACCACTCATATGGCCCAAGCCGCATTACATGTGCGCGTGCGGATGGCCCAAGAAGCTATTTCATCATAATTATTCAATGCAAAAGTTTTTAAGTAAAATATTTATAATATATAAAAACCACACAAACATAATTGCATTATCATGGAGATATTTTAGTGAGGAGGACTGTCATTTCAGACATTAGATAATTTTCATTTACACACAACTTGCATCACATATAAAAATATACTTTTTCGAGAGAATCTTCTTACGTCGTTTCATTGCAAACTGTAAAATTTCTTTAAGATCTTTATTGTATTTATTTCTTCGCGTTGTCTTTGAATTAATTTTGTTCAAATCATACTGTTTAATCAGTTATAATTAACATAAAAATTTCACTTTTTTGCTCAAACTATGACATTACACGAAAAATTTACTCATGCCGAGTTACGAAATTTCTGTATTTTTACTTGTATGAATGTGATTGCCCGATCATTCTATCTTGAGATTTAATAGATATACGTACACAATTTACGGTACTCTGACGGCGAAAACAGTTTTTCATTTTTAATAAATGTCTCTATCTGCTGTCTGTTCATCTTGCCATTCGTGTGTGAACAACACGACGTGTTCCTAAACCACAGTATTTTGCTTATGCACATGTTCAGGAACAGCTCGTCCCAGTGAGCGACGCAGAACAACGCGGACCGGAGAGTGAAGGGCGAGAGGAGCAGGAGAGCGAGGGACGGGGAAGGGGGAACGGGTCGTGCGAGTGGGGGCGGGGCGGGGAGGGGCAAGGCCGGGTGGTGCTGGCGGAGGGGAAGGGAAGGGAAGGGAGGGGAGCGGGCGGCACAGCTCTATCTCCGCCACGCGTTGTGCGTATGAACATCCGCATTTCGCCTCCTGCCGTTCTCAAAGCGCAGAACGAGTCATGTGAATTTCCCCGCACAGATTCCCCGCGGGATGGAACGCTGGGAAATGCGGTGCGCAACGCGGAGTATAACATCACGGAAACGGAAAAAGAAACGAAGTTTATGGAGAAGATAAAAGAAAGAACGGTATATGAGCAATTTCAGATGATAAACTGCGGGAGGAATAGTTTGCCTTCCTGTCATAATGCTTTCTGTTATTATAATGAACACAAGATAAAAATAATGGACAATATAATCTGTAAAGAGCATGGAAGAAACCAAGTTTATAGGCTAGTAATACTGCTAGGAAATTAACTAGCCGATAAACATCTATTTCATATTTATTCATCCTAAAGTTTCTCAAAACATCAACAAATAAGAAATCTGGGAATCAAAAATGAGATTTGGCAGTTGGATTATATTTGAACCTCAACATGAACGTCGAGAAATTGCAGCAAATCTTGAATTAAATTTCATTGAAGTCATCACACCAAATCTCTCTCTAAATCCTGTTCATCAATTTTCAACGAGTGCCACCTCCCGTGCATGTATCATACCAACCCCAAATTGCATTATATTTAATTCAGTGGATCGCGAAAAATGGTCCCGATACGCCCGTGCGACCTGGCGGCGTGACGTTCAGTCATTCCATTAAAGGACAATACGGGCGGCGGCGTCCCAGACGTGTGGGAGAGGGGGAGGGTCGCCGATAACGGCGCTGGAGGCGGTGCGCCAGACGCTGAGGCAGCGCGCGGAGAGCTGGAGGGGGGATAAACTACACCGAGAGAGCTGAATATGGGCCAAATGGTGGGCTGAAGTGGGGATGGACGGGGAGGGACGGGGCAAAGCCTGACGGGCCGAGTTGTGATGGGACGGTTGGGTGGTTTGACGGGTGGAGGTAAGAAAGTGTGTGGGGATAATCTGGTAAAGTTGTGAATGGATCGGTAATGGTTTGGTAACTATCTGACCTGAAGGATGAGTGACAAGGGTGCTGAGTGTGTGACTACATTGGTAAAGAGTGTATGACTATGTTGGTGAGTGGGTGTCCGAAATGGTGAGTTTTGTGGCTGTTGTGAGAGAGTGAAGGGGGGGGGCAAATGAGTGGTCTGGGAAGGTGGTAGACGAGGAGGTAGTACGGCGAGTGGGTGGTAGGGGGATAGAGCGGGTGGTAGAGTAAGTGGTAGGGCAGGTGAGTGGTTGGGTAGTTGTAGAGTGAGTGGGCTGGTTGGGCGCGTCGTAAGCCGCACGGGGGTGGGTGGGCGATGGGGCGGGATGGATGGACGGAAGAACACGGATAAGCGGCGGGGGGGGGGAGGCGATCGAACCAAGGAGCGGCCGCGCGATTCCGCTGCAGCAACGCAGGCGGCGAGGCAGGGCTCGAGCCTCGGGACGGGAATTGGCTCCATCGATCGTCGCCATCCGTTCGCAGCCTACCGCCGCCGGCCGGCGCTGCGGCCACCACGGTTTCTGCAAACCATACGCTGTTTTCCTTCAAAATCTGAGCTTTTAAATTCGAGTAAGGCGCCTAAAGAGAAAGTTAAGTTGTAAAATAATTTGCGAGATCGTCTATTTAATGTCTAATCTGCATCGTATTATAAACTCGTGTATTTAATGTTATTATTAATTAATGTATTAAATTTTATTTCTAGTGCTATCACCATTTTTTGTGTCTGTTATTGACCTCAGTTTTGTTTATTATTATATTTTTCTCATTAATTATTTTACAATCAAACAACATGAATGAAATATGTATTTTTTTGCTAAAGGAAATTTTCAAGATTCCATAGTTCCTCGTTTTTGTTTCACTCCATTTCAAACATCAATCATATAATATGATTACTTTACTCTTAGAAGATCTGTACGAAATAATTCGTTTAGCAATAACAATTCTCCTACGAAACGTCTCTATTCTCCGTCCTGGTGTCTGGTGTGTCTGAACACGGATAAATTGGTAAAAGAAAAACAGAAAATGAATAATATGCAAGAAATGAGATTATGGATAGTCGTCAGGGCAAACGAGATTTCTATGAATGCAAGTCCTTGCCTGATGAGAAAATTTTCTTTTCTCCAACCCTGCCCTGCATTTCATTCCGAAACATTTTTAAAGCATGCGTAATATGAATATGTGCATGAGAAATCATTCATTGTTCTGAGAATTCTCATAAATCCCTTTCCCAGGCGTTTGTTTAAATTAAAACTTGGATGTATTAATACGGTGTTTCCAACTTTGTAATTTTATTTATTTTTGTAATTCAGAATAAGATATGCAAATTTTCCTGTCCTAATAAAAAACGAAAAATCTAGACGTGAAATGAATAAAATGTTACAAAGTGGCAAGGAATGATACTAGTACTAGATTGCAAAGAAATGAGCTAAGTTAATTACATTCATATTAAAGAGATATGGAATGTTTTAAAAAATACTTCAACAATGTAAACAATCATCGGACTTATTTAGGAATTGTACTTTATTTGCTGAACTGCTGAAAGTTGTATTGAAGATGCACCACTAACCTAATTGATTTGATTTTATATTACAGAAACCCGAATCATTTTCAGTGTGTAGGAATAATATTGAACTTTTATGAATATGAAGTATGATCATGAGTATGAAGCAAAATACCTTTTCACCATAAAATTCCATTAACAGGGCGGATCAGTGGACAGGTACTGAAAATCAGTTGAAAAATTATTGTATACGAGGCAAAAGTAGTAAGAAAGTATGTAGAGAATAATAGGTTTACTCAATGTGTTGATAGTAATACAGATGATTCTGATTGAATTGATTGAAATCGATAGCACAGATGGCCTTTGCACGACCTCGAATGTGAGAACAACCTCAACAATAAAATGCCGGAAAATCAAAATTCCATAAAGAAATTTTTCACCACTAAACGCGTTGATCCAGTGGACTGAGACAAATGACTCGCAATATTCTCATCGAGGAGCGAAAGCAATGCCAGGGCTTGATCTCAAGCCGAGAGAGCACCGCCCACTCGCACCATGCAGGGTCGGGCTCTTGGTCCTAGCTTTCACCTCTGACACACGCTTCCCCTCTGGGTCGTCGCCCTTCGGGTCCGCACGCCCCCTCCAGCCCCGTGTCGACATGCCACGTCCACTCTCTGTCCGCTGTAGCCCGCGCTGCCGCGATTGCCGGCCGGCCGCAGTGCCCACTACCTGTCACAGTGAGATCGAACGCGCCCCCTGGCAGGTCGGAGCCGCTCCCATCTGCCACTTGACGTTTCCGTGCCCAGCTGCCGCCCAAGCTTCCGCCTCGTATGGCATCGTCCCGCTCACTTCTGCCCCCGCCCCGCCACCCCCGCCTCGCCACCGTCTCGCCCCCCCTCACTCCCTTATCGTCCCCCCGCTTCGACCCCCATCACGCCCCTTGCCACCGTCCATGCCCATACTCATGCCGCCGCGCCCGCTCAACGCCTTCCCCCTCACTGCACCCTATTGCCCCGCACCCCCCCCCCCGACCGGCACTCCCAGGCCATGCACCGCCTCTGCCGCGGCTCCGCTCTACCCCGTCGCCCGTTTAACTCGCCGCTTCCAAATCTGCCACCGTCACCACTCTTCCTCTCGTCCCTGCAGCCGCCCACCCCCAGCCCAGGCGACGGCTGTCCGGCGTCAATTGCAGGCTGCGTGGTGGCTTGTACAACCGCTCACATTAGAGCTTCATCAAGAAAAAGTGCTGATTCCGTGGTTTGATTTCATTGTTTGTTAACAGTGATATGATTTGTTTTCAAACTTCTCAATCAATCAAAGTGATTCATCTTCATGAAGACATAAACTCGTGAAGTCATCGTTAACATAAGAAACGGTCCCTATGAGAGCAAAAGGTAATTATATTATTTGTAAGTGCGTACACACGATGTAATGTGAGATCATATTTCCTGTTATAAATGTACTGAAGAGACAGATTCTAGAGGACTCGTGTGTGATGGGTGTATTTACTTATGTTAACAACATTCTTTAAATTTCCAGGGGAACAGAGCTCTTAATAATTCGAAGGCACTGAAATGAGCTACATGCATACTACTGAGATCATAATCCTGTTGTAAACTTATATGGTTTCACACTGTATTATTATCTAATAAATGATTTATCATTTAAATCATGCATACTTATTGTACTGATCATAGCAATGGCCCTCGTGAATTAACATGCAACATTTTCCATCACTTCCAATCGTGAACAATTTAATTACTATTTAAGCAGGCAATGTAAAACTTTCATTGTAACTAGAGACTTCAAATAAATGTTAAGATTACATAATTGTTAATTGGCTCGACTTTGGAACGCTTCAATTAGTTGAAATGCGAGGGTAACCAATAAGTATCTGCAATCAATTTTTATACTTTATTACAGGAAGAATACACAATTTTTATTGATATCGCTTTTTAACATGGTCACCCTTCTTTTCAATGAACTTGGTCTACCGTTGAACAAGCTTCCCGATTCCTTCTGAAAAAAAGGTTTTTGAATGTGCAGCAAGGCACGTATGCACCACTTCTTTGAACTGTTAATCGGAGCAAAATCAACGGTCCAAACAGATGGTAATCCGACGAGGCGAGATTGTGCATATGATTTGCCAATTCATTAACAGTCACTAGTCTGTTATTCAGGATAAAGACACGTAATTGTTCAATATTGGGATCTGTTGCAGCTGTAGCTGGACTTTTCTTTTTCTTGACGCTCGTTCGACCACTTTTAACAGGGAGTGCTGTCGCCATCTTTAAACCACAACAGTGCAAAACGGACTGATCAGAAAACGCTGAAACCACCTACAGGCAAAGACAACTGTCCCATGTACCGCTAGGCAGCGCCGTCCCTCCGCGCCCACGGTACTTTCACTTGAAAATGTTGAGAACGTCCCTTCCGTAGCTTTTGGGCCGCTTTCGACGCAAAACAGACCTAATCAAGAGGCTTTCATATATCTGTCAAGACATTGATGTCTTATTCTTAAGTTACACTACACACTCACATCAAAATCCCTGTCAAAATGTTTTTTTTCATTTCCGGTTGCTTATGAGCAGATGACACATTTTACGGTTACGCGTTGAAGGTCCAGCTTCTGAAAAGTGTCTGAAATGAAAACGGTTGAAATCCCACGGTTCTATAAAACTTTGGTAACATCTCATGAAAATATGATTAACCCTACCCAAAGAAATTATTCTTTCAGACTGGCTAAGAGTAGATGCGCCGGTATCTCGCAAACTTCTAAAAAGAGTACGAATTGAAACTATTTCAACACCATTGCCCTAGAGCACGCTTGCACAACGCTTGCTTCCGGGGGCATTCTGCACTTAGGAGCCTGCCCGCGAGGGCGACGAAAGTGCAAGTGGTAGGGGTAGGTAGCTTTGCGGGGAGGGGAGAAGCCTGACGTCACGACGCGGCTCGTGGATTGAATGCCGCGGCATTTAACGCAATAATTCAAATGGTGTGAAATCATTTTCCCACTTATTTAAAAGGGTGATGTTCCGTATTTCAAGCTACATGGGCTATAATTCACTTTCTACGTTCTTCTGTGCTCTGCTGTGCATCCACCTTTGTGTCCGCCACTGTATTTTCTTTCTTTCTTTTGTTGATGCTCATTGTGACTCTTAAGCAATATTTTAAAAAGCAGTGACCTGTGTGAAAACTTTATTTAGTTCTAACAAAAATTTACAATTTAATAATTGATTGCTCGCTCGATTGAATGTTATAATCCCCAAATAATAGCAAAATGAAGAAAATTATAAGAGCACCCACTCACATCAAGATTGACATAAAATTTGAACATAAGCAAATTCCAGGAAGGGTAATGTTTAGCAGCACATAATATTTTTGACTATTTCCCCCCATTATGAATCAGAATAAAAGATATCAACGAGCAACCTCTCTATCTGTTACGGGCACTCATGAGATTATTGTGGGTCTTGTTAAAATAGAATGCAAAAGGCTTAACATTTTTATACCATGCCGTAAACGATGAATAAAAGTGTTCGTTGATTTGATATTAGAAATATATAATGTACTCTTGGCAGTAATTACAGTAGAAAATAATCATGATTTTTTTAAGAATAATGTGTTGACTCTGATAGAACCCTCTTATTCAATTAAACATAGTTAATGAAAAAATAGTTTATTGCTGACATGATCAAACAAAAACAATTCAGTATCAGAATTTGGTGGTTATCAAAACACTAAACATGTGATTACATCGTAGCAACGCGAATTGCAATATCAGCCCTACAAACAATTATTATACTTTGTGTCCAAATAAAACGTGTATAATTCGTTGTATTTTCATATTTCACACTGTGATATGTGGTAAACAAACATTTCCAATATAATACAAAAGGCAACATTTCTTCAACCATATGTGACCGTCATTTTCTCGTCCATTGCTCTTTCAATTTACGCGCTATGGTTTGAATTGCGCATTCTAATTGGTGGTCCCCTCTCCTAGAATGAGTTTCATCCCCACCCTTCATTGCACTCGAGTTGCTCGCGCGCGGATCCTGAGGTTATAGAAAGTGTAAAATGCTGTGCAGGCCTGCCCTAGAGAAACTAATCATAGAAATCCTTCATTTTTGGCTGTGCAGATGCAGAAGTCTAATTCTTAAGCTTCACGTTTAAAGGTCGCAGCGTCTAAAACGTGTGTCAGTTGAAAATGGGAGAAATCTATTGTTCTATAAACTCCAGGCAACATTTCACGCATACATTTTATCTCTATCGAAGAGGCTGATTTGCTTTTCCGGCTAGCTAGAAGTAGGGGTGCAACAGCGATGCCGATGTTTTCAAAACAGCAATGTTTCTATATAAATATCGATGCTTTAAAATCGATGTATTGAAGTCCATGTTTTTTAATATTATTTTCTGTTCAATGCTCTTACGTTTTGTATGCTTCGTTTGTGGATGAAAAATTATCATAAATACAATTTTGTAAAAGTTAAAATACGAAATAATACCTGATTGTACGAACCGCTGTCTGTTTACGTGTTCAAAGCACACGAAAGAGGTTTATACTAACTCATTGAACAGACTATTCCTCAATTAAAATGATCTTGATAACCTGGAATTTCCTTCGCCTTTCCTCGTATTTCTCAGATGTGAAATGTGAGCACAATTAATGTACAAGGCCACTGAAATTAAATTTTGTCGGGCACGAATTTAATGTTAGAGGTTACTAAACCAGCTTCAAAGCATCAATGTTTAAAAACATCGAAAGTCTATGGCCGATGTATCATCACTTCCTAGAAGTTGATAATGCTTCACTATCTAGAAGTCAAAGTCGCCTCATTAGGGAGTTTTTGCACATCTTAGCGGGCACCAATCGAATTCAATCTCCATCCTCTGCGCATGTGCAGACGCACAGAATTGGTGAACTGCGCAAGCGCAAAAGATCGATAGTGCTTTCGATTGTTTTAACATTCGAGGGGTGCAGAAACTGCGTATTCTTGCCGCGCCTCGCGATGGAAGGCGCAGGAGGATCCTCGCGGCGCGGCGCCTCGGGGGCGTGGCTCTTCCCTTGCGCGGGGCGGCGCGGCGGCACGGCCTCGCAGGCCACTCCCCCTCCACAGCTGCTGAATGTTTCAGCGCGGCGGGAAGTGAGCGCCGATCTCGCCTCTCGCGGCCATTGTCTTCCGCCGACAGACAAGGAAACGCTTCTACAGGCGGCGTCGCACCGGCTGCCGTCTACGTCGCCGCCGCCGCAGTCGCCCCTTAGTGCTGCACTTGCCGACGTGCGAGATTCGTCCTCTCGGTTACACTGCCCCGCCCGGGCGATGTCGCATTGTTGCGACCGCAAAACCTCTTTAGAGAACGTGCCAGTGCGCGATTTTGCTAGGCGCGTAGCTTGTTAGCGTGGGTTTCCAAGAAAAAGCGATCAAATAATTTCGTAATGATGTACAAAATGAACATATTTGGAATAAAATTACCTTCATTTGCTCCATTAAACTACATAGGCCGCTCTTTCCATCCACTTCATCCCTTTTACTCTCACCCTAACTCTCGAATCCGTCTAATCTGCGTCTATTCTGAATTGCCGAAGGTCTACGGACGCCGATAAGGCAATAAAAGTGTTAGGGAAGATAAAAGCGATGATGGTGACAGCGTTGGGGGAGGCAGTGACAAGATTAATGAAAACAGCAATCGCTGCTGCGGCATTGGGGAAGTTGGTGGTGACAGGGATATTAGTGACAAAGTCAATACGAGAATGGAGGCGATAATTCCGGGGGCTACTGGTCCACAGAATGATGGAACTGGCCAGAGGGTTGAAGACAGGATAAAAGCAGCTGCATTCATGTCACAGTATAGTGACAAGATATTGACAGCTATATGTCTGGAAATAAGTGAAGGTATGGCAAGGTATGGGTGAGATAATGGAGTACACTGGAACCGGACCGTTACCTGATCGTGGTCGGACCAATGCCGCAACGTGGACGGTCCGTGGACAGACCGTGAACGGACCGTGGACGCATTGTGAACGGAACGTGGACAGATCGTGGACAGACTGTGGCCGGACAGGAGCAAGACCGTGCCCCGTCCGTGGCTCGTTGGTAGACGGACCGTGACGTAATGAGTACGGTGCGGATGCGCTAGCATTGCCAAGTAGATCCGCAAGGCGTGCTATTTGCTCGCTCGTACTCGCTCGAGCATTTCATCCTTGAGGACCGTGTCCTCGCTCATCCTGTGCTCGCTTGCTGTGTGCTAGTTCGCGGGCCCGCGGCGCACAGTGACCAATTTTGGGTCGCTAAGTGGCCAAAAATCCAAGTGACGATATCTTTAGATTAACAACGCAAAATTGGTCACTGTGCGGTGGCGGCGGCGGCGATTCCCGGCGATTCCCGGAGCATAAGGGACAGCAACATTTACAAGTGGACATGATTTTTTCTCCAAATCCCGGATAACTATATCCGGTTTGTTTGCTGCTATCGAGCGATCCGTTTGAATTTATTGATCATACAATTTGTACACAGTCCAACAGACGTCACCGGTTTTGGAGAGTGTTCGTACCACTTGAAGCATCTGTTAGGAACTTCGAGGGCGGTACAGACCTGCCAGAGGTGGTAACTACACGCTCTGTCGTGTCATTCCAAGTATCCTCTCTTTGCTAGAATTGGATAAGATGAGATGATGATTGATGAATGTTTTCTTCCTGTTTCTGGCAATTGCGGCATTTATGATCTTGGGAAATTTTGAGAACTGCTTTATCATAATGTCAAGTTCTCAACGCCTCATCTTGGGAAGCGGTCTTTGCGATTCTGGCTTCATTCTTCCCCCTTTAGGCCACATAAATGATTGATCTTTATTGATCTGCACCTTGTCCATTCTTTTTCGATATTGTCCATAAAGTGGTTTCTCTTCAAGATTTCTGTAACATTTTTTGTGTCTCACATTTTACTTTTAGTAGCATCAGAAGTTCAGTGTCTGTGCTATTCGGGGTGTCTTGCATAGTTTTCTTTGCAATGCTTCTTGCTGCACTAACAATGCCTCTGTTTCCCAATCTTCGGTCAGATTTCATGACCTTCCTCATTAGAGGGTCATCTTGATGACTGACTATATACTTTTCCATTCCAACTATTGCATTGTGCCAGGAGGCTTCAATTTGTCTGAGGCCTCTTCCTCCTTCCTTACGTGACACGTAAAGTCTATTTCCATCAGGTCTATGTACATTAGGGTGTCCCTTATATGGCCCCAAAAAATTTTTTTTGCGAATTTTTTTGAGCTCACCCCCTAAATACTTTCCATTGGGTCAAATTTACTCAAATATAAAATTTCAACTCAATAGGTTGATATTAACCCGTGCCGACTTGAGCGCGAAATTTGAATGTTAGGAATTTTTGGTTTTGTTGGGTTAAGTCAGTGGAAAACTATTGACACATTTTTAATATATAATTTTATATAACACATTAATTCATTTTCACTCTTTATACTGTGTTATGGTTTTAACTTTTCTAGTGGGTATTTTTTTCAGTGTTTCTTTCTTGCAATATGCGTACAATGAACAATGTTCTTGAACAACACAACAAAAGTTGATTTCGCTGCTCATCTACATACAGAAGTCCATGAAAATCTTGCTTTAATTCAACAGGCCTTTCAGCGCAATCATTCACAGATTTCAACTTTATAAATAACCTTTTAGCTTCTGAATATGAAGAGTTGCTTTTCCTGATCAAAGGACAGTTTTGAATACAACAAGTACCCAACTTCAGGCAAGAGAATAAGTATCTGCTTTTGGTTGACACAAAGTCGGCAATTTGTGTCGTTCAAATGAAGATTAAATTGAATTAGGAGATGTATTGTAAATTTACGAATTAACAATTAAAGAACGGTCATCGGTATACAATTGCGCTTATCATATTATTCTTCATCCAGTTCTTTACAAAAAGGAAAACAGCACACTAGTACGTGCAGATTTTCTCATTTTTGTTTTGATTTGTATGTCTGTTTCATCAGGGAGTACATCAGACAACTCTTCTAATAAATACTACATACGGTATCTACATTGTTTTAAAGTTGCTTTTGAAATTGTGGAATCTATACTTTCATGCAATTTTAGAAATTACATTAAGCATCTTGATAAGGAGCTTTTACAGCTGCACTGCCCTAAAGCCACTGGTTGACATAATCAGTTACAATCAACATAGAGACATTATTTAAGGAATTTTTAATTACACAATATAGTTTAGATTCTGATCTGAGCAGAAACATTTTAAATATTAAATATCTCTTGCTGTCTATCGAGATTGATGCATTGCCCCGGGAAGATGTATCTTTATTTTGCTACTTTCATAAAATTCCAACATTTCTTTAATTTTGGACTCATTAAAGAACACTTTCCAAGTTCTGTTTACCTCTTTGAAAATTAATGGCATTAACACTCTCCCAGTTTTCCTTAAAATGCTAAAAAAAGGATTACTTGCTACATTACGTATTTTATATTCAAACACATTGCAAAATAAGATTTTATTTATGTGATGACGGCGCGGAAAAAACAATGGTCTGTCCAAATTTTCTTCAAGAAAGACGTATAGTCCTTCAAAACGTCAAGTGTTTGATGCAGTTGTATCACATAAATGAATTTGTAATCTTTTTCTTCTTGTCTCGCTCTTTCTTCATTCGCGAGATGTTCGTCTAGTCCTGCAAGATAGCTTTTACATTCTGGCTCTCTCTGCCGAAATAAAAACATTCTTCTTCCAACGTAATTGTTTGTAAAGCATTCGGAGGTGCAATATCAAATAGATTCTTCAAATTGTTTCTAAACTCCTCTTCACGATGTTTAAAAATATCTTCTCACTTGTATGCGGTTTTTGTAATTTTCCTCACTCCGAATAGTACAAGTTAATAAGTTCGTGCGTACAATGGTAATTAGCTCTTGTCGGGATTCTTGCTTTCTCCCAAAATATCATTCTCTCACGAACGAAAAGTTTAGCGCTTGCACTAACTGATTATTTTACTTTCCTTGTATTTTATAAAATAGAACTACAAGCACTCGTTTGGTAGTAAATTGTGTCCAGTTATTTGGTGTTTTATATTAATAATTAATATCATGTCCTATTAAAACATACGTTCTTCGGCACTGCATATATGACACTAACATATGATATTATGTTAGATTAGCAACCTGTACACACGAGTGACGCGATCGATTAAAATTCATGTATTGTGCTCGGGCCTCACTCAGCGGTAGGTGATAGTTCTGGAGATGTTTGACATGCGAATTTTGCGCTCAAGTCGGCACGGGTTAGAATGCTCCGATCTCAACAAAATTTTGTATAGGCATGTTTTTAGGTCATTTGAACAAAATTGGAGGGTGAGCCGTCAAAAATTTGAAAGTCGGAAAATAAGGGACACCCTAATGTACATGGGCGACATGATGTATTGTTAGCAGTTTTCTGGTTTTTCGATCCATGATTCGAATTTCTTGCCCAGTCCAGTGCACTAGTCCGAAACTGTACTCCACTGCAGGCACTGCCAACATACCAATTGCTGTAATTTATTCCTTGATTTCAGAGCGGATTGCAGGACAAGTCTCACTCTTCTGTAATACTCCCTGCGAATTCTTTCTTTTGTTGTGACGTTCGAGATTGTCTCACATTCTTCTATGCCCAGGTATTTGTAAGTTTTACTTGCCCCAAGGTTTGAAGGGTGCGTATAAACTTCAATGCTCTCTGACGTTGTCAGTTTGCCTCTTATTAAATTGATTTTTGCACACTTGTTAAGACCAAACTTCATGCAGTTGTCAGTGCTGTATTATTATTATTATTATTATTATTATTATTATTATTATTATTATTATTATTATTCAAAATTTTACGCTCGTCCGGAGTTTTTAGATATAACTCAAGGACCGAACGTCAACACATATAGCGAGACAGATGGTGAGAAGTTCTTGCTCCAGTGCACTCAGGTTCTGCTTCAATGGCTAAGAGAGAGAACCTTATGCACAATATTGGTGGTCATTTAGGGCGCTTTGCGGATAGATTTTTCTCCATTCAGTTAGGAGTCTTCTCCTGAAGCCCTCACATTCCGTCTCGTTTTTTGTGCTTCTGTAGTATGCACGCATGACAGACATATTTAATTCTCTGGTCCATTGCATGCGTTGGCTCGGATTCTCTGGAGCAGTGGGGGATCCCCTTGGGTTCCCCAAACTTCTACCAGGTACGGCATCTTGCGACGCGAAATCGAGAGTTGCGGTAGCCCTAGATGGAGCGGCGCCGCGCCCCCCTTAGTTGTTCCGGAGGTTCACCGCTTTCCATCAGCACAGGTAACACATTTCTCACAGCTGCCCCGGTGCTAGAAACAGCTGCGCGGCCTTGCGAGGGCCGGTCGCCAGCGTGACTTTTCCTTAAAGTACTACTCATAAGTCTTCTCTGGGGGGGCCCAGTACTGGGTAACTGACGAAGAAGATCTGCTACCCAGGTCAATTTTTTTGGAGGGGTCTGACAACCCTCAGATTTTGAAGAAAAACTCGTCCGCCTTCTTTGCCGTTGAGATTTGATCTTCATCCGCCATCGAAGCCGTTGGTCCTCTTCACCTGTAACCCTAGGCGGGGGCCCTTCCTAGGTATTGTCAGCCGGAGCCAGCCGACCCTAGGTTTTTTATAGAGGTATGCTCCTCTTCGAAGTTTAAGGAAGGAACGAAGGACAGAATTATTTAGGATAGGTACCAGGGGCCTCGGAGCTACTCAATCCACCCGTTGGCTTCTGGGGGTAGAGGAAGGGTTGTATGACACGAAAGGAATAATTCGGGTAAGGAGTTAGTCGCCTCTTACGACAGGGGGGAATTACCCGTGGTGCTATTCTACTAAAACCCCCGGACACCACACGGGGTTTATTATTATTATTATTATTATTATTATTATTATTATTATTATTATTATTATTATTATTTTTCCATTACATGACTAAAGATGTTATAAGTCGGCTGAATATAAAATATACTCCAGGTTGCAACCAGCTACCTAAGGAGTAGATCTAGGGACTATCGGTGCCTCTACAGTACTTTGCGCAAAATGTGGGCTGTTCCAAATAAAGCTATTTCTTGCACTTCCCAGTCCTTTGAATTACCTGGGAGTTTAGACAAGTTCTTACTCAAATTTTGCGGAACAAATCCCAGAGCTCCGATAACTATCGGGACGACCTGTGCTTTTACGCCCCACATTCGGCTGATCTCGATTTCCAAACTCTTGTATTTAAGACGTTTCTCTGCCACCTTGGTAACGACGTTTTGATCGCAAGGTACAGCAACATCGACAAGTAAACATGATTTTTTCTCCATATCCCGGATGACTATATCCGGTTTGTTTGCTGCTATCGTGCGATCAGTTTGAATTTGTTGGTCGTACAATATCGTACACAATCCAACAGACGTCACCGGTTTCGGTGAGTGTTCGTACCACTTGGGGCATGTGTTTGGAACTTCGAGGGCGGTACAGATCTGCCAGGGGAGGTAGCTACACACCCTGTCGTGTCTTTTAAAGTATTCGGTCTTTGCTAGAATTGGACAAGCTGAGACAATATGATCAATGGTTTCTACGTGTTCCTGACAAATGCGGCATTTATCATCTTGGGAAATTTTGAGAACCGCTTTATCATAATGTCGTGTTCTCAAGGCCTGATCTTGGGCAGCTATTACAAGTGCGTCCGATTCTGGCTTCATTCTTCCCCTTTTAAGCCACATAAATGATTGATCTTTATTGATCTGCACCTTGTCCATTCTTTTTAGGTATTGTCCGTGGAGTGGTTTGTCTCTCCACGATTTCTTTAACATTTTTTGTGTCTCAAATTTCATGTTAAGTAGCATCAGAAGTTCAGTGTCTTTGTCATTCTCGGTGTCTTGCATAGTCTTGTTCGCAATGCTTCTTGCTACACTTACAATGCCTCTGTTTCCCATTCTTCGGTCAGATTTCATGACCTGCCTCATTAGTGGGTCATCTTGATGGCTGACTACATACTTTCCCATCCCGGTTATTGCATTCTGCCAGGAGGCTTCAATTTGTCTCAGGCCTCTTCCTCCTTCCTTACTTGAAACATAAAGTCTATGTACATCAGCTCGGGGGTGGACGACATGATGCATTGTAAGCAGTTTTCTGGTTTTTCGATTCATGATGCGAATTTCCTGTTCAGTCCAGTCTACTAGTCCGAAACTGTATTCGGCTACAGGCACCGCCAAACTACCTATTGCTGATATTTTATTCCTTGAGTTCAGAGCGGACTGCAGGACAAGTCTCACTCGTCTATAATACTCCCTGCGAATTCTCTCTTTCATTGTGTCGTTCGAGATGGTCTCACATTCTTCAATGCCCAGATATTTGTAAGTTTTACCTGGCTCAAGATCTTGAATCACAGTGTGTCTATCAACTTCAATGTTCTCTGACGTTGTCATTTTGCCTCTTTTCAAGTTGACTTTTGCACTTTTGCATGAAGTTTGTCAAGACCAAACTTCATGCAAATGTCATTGCTAAATTCATTGATGACAGACAGCATTTGGGAGAGAATCGCTTCATTCTTAGCAAACACTTTAAGATCATCCATGTAAAATAAATGTGATACAGGCCTTTCATCACCATGGAGCTTGTAACCAAAGTCAGTGTGCGACAGCTGTCTTGATAGAGGAATCAAACTAATGCAAAACAACAGAGGGGATAGTGAATCTCCTTGAAAAATTCCCCTGTTAATCTGAATACTTCTGGTTTCTACTACTCCCTTTCCGCTGTGGATTAGTAACCTGGTGCTCGACGACTTCATACTAGCCTTGCAAAACTCAACAAGTCTAGGATGAAATCGATAGATCTCCAGGGTCTTCAAAATCCAATCGTGTGGTACACTGTCAAAGGCTTTCTGGTAGTCAATCCAAGCCATGCTTAAATTACGTTTTCGTTTCTTTACATCATTCAAAATTATTTTATTCTATTCAGAAGCAAGATTTCCTTACAGCCATAGGAACCTTTACGACATCCTTTCTGTTCAACTGGCAACAGATGGTTCTTCTAGGTGCCTATACATTTTGTCAGCAATGGCTGCAGTTATAAGTTTGTACATTACTGGCAGGCAAGTAATTGGCCTGTAATTCTTCGCCAAGAGCTGTCTCCTCCTTTGGGTAGCAAATATTATTATTATTATTATTATTATTATTATTATTATTATTATATTATTATAATATTATTATTATATTATTATTATTTGAAGCATTATATTTCCATGCATTAGCATACACTGTCCTATGCCCACACCTCCTTATTTTAGCATATATATACACATCTCCTCATTGTGGCTTACTGACAGTGGGACGCTATTGCCATCCTACTTAAGGCTGTCCTGAGTCGTTCCCCTCGTACTATGTATAGGATGCGCGGCTTCCAAGGCCGAGCATATTTCGCTCTGCGGGCAGCGGCGAGCAAAACCCCATCCTATTCGCCGAGGTCTAGAGGGTTTTCTGGGAACCGCCGCGATGCTCGAGCAAATTCGTCTCGTGCAGGAATATATTGCCAAGGTATTGCAACGTGTGTTGGTGGCCACGACTGCGACTGCTTTGGAGGCAAGCGACGGCAGAGGAGAGACCTGGAGCCGAGCGGCATCGTGGCGGCAGGGCAGCAGCGCCGGCGCCGAGGCAGGCGGAACTGGCGATAGCGGCGGCGGGAGTGGCGCACCCTCAGCCCCAATTACCGCACAATGCCCGCGTCAGACACCGCCCCCGCGCGCCACCGCCGCCTTCGCAGCGCTGTTCCACTCCTTTGCGGCGCGGAGTGGCGCAAACCTCTGCGCCGGGCAGAACAAGCGGCCCCTGAAAGCCTCCACACCGCTGAGAGCGGGCGGCAACGGGCTGGAGCAGGGGGCAGCGAGGCCCGCGGGACATAGGGTTGTAGAAACTTCGAAGCGGTGGTACCCGTCACTGGCAGCCTTCATGAAGAGGCGAACAGTGTCATGTCGAAGGGCGTAGGGGATACAGCAGAGGTAAAATATATTGCACTTTTCTCGAACTAAAACCACAAAACTTATATATTTAAATTCATCATGTTCATTGAAAAAATTAAAACCTTAAAACCTATTAATGAAAATCTTAAACATTTGCCTGGTGATAAGGTGTATTTATCAATTTTCTTAATATAGTAAGTCAATATTGTTCATTCGGTGCTATTTATTGCGGTCCGCGAAAGGTTATTAGTCGCAAGCGATAGTCTCTTGCATCAATGTCGAATGAGAACATTGCAGCTTGGGCACGCGCCTTGTCGCGGTCAACATTCCCTTAACGTAAAAATAGGTCAGGTTTAGATTTAAGAATTCTTGTTTCTAGTAAATTCAGAAATTCAAAAACATCCCAAATCTTTGTTCCTCTGTGTTATGCACAGTACGGCCTGATATCATGCATAGTTCCATCCCCCTCCCCTTGTTGCAGAGCAGCCGAGCAAACTACAATGATCAACAATATGTTGAGTGAGTATGGGTAGTGAGGTGTACATCGCCCAAGTAATGTAAATATGGTCCGCAATCGTATTCAAGGTTTTAGTTGTGGCCATTGTGATCTTCCAAGTAAGGCATACCTGTAAAAGTGTTTGATAACCATTATACAAGGTAACAAAAAATAAATGCAGTTTTCCTACTCTTCAGTCCCAAATAAATAAATATATATAATTAAATTTGTTCACAGAATTGGTCACCCCGACCGGGATTCGAACTTTTGATTTACGCTCAGTTGCTCTAACCACTAAGCTATCGAGACGACCAAATCTTGGAACAGTTTCAAAGGCCTGATATATTGCACATTATGATATATAATTGTCACCACCTTGTCACTTTTTTAACACAATTACCCTCGGAAATATGCTACGCAAATGTAAAAAAGCCCAAATTGTGACCATGCTTCTGAGTAACAAATGTATTTCATGAAAATAAATTTGACATAAAGTATCACAAACCTGTCAAACATAACCTAACAAAACAAAAAAATTATGGGTGTTATATTACCGAAAAGAAAGTTTGTTCTTTATTGTGCAGTCTCGTTAAATTTGTTTGTTGGAGTGCAGGACGTGAGTTCAGTAAACCGGAATAACAGTTGTCGAAACTCTACCAACTTCCTTTCCATAAGGTAGTCTTGGCGCGGCTAGATAAAGAAAAGTTGCCTTCCCGCTATAGCTTTGGACCGAGACAGGAAACTGTTACGTAAAAGAGAACTATTCCTTCTTATATTTATTGAGCACAGAAAAAAGATGTAAAAGGCGCAAGGGACACGCGGAACATGAGATCTTGGGTAGGATCTAAAGAAATAAGAGTTCTGACGTGTACGAAAAACGAATGGGTAATACTTCCCAAGAACGCTTGATGGCATAAAATATGAAACAGACGGCTGGGCAATGCGATGGGATAATACAAAGAGAGAAAGAGCAAAGAAACTTCAGCGGTCCAACTCGCCAGAAGCAACTGGCCCAAAAACGGTATTTCACACTAAAGAGGAAATTCTAAGAAAAGGTATTTTGTAGCAGAATGAACTATACAGAGTAGCAGAGACGTATTTAACCTTGAGCTATACGAAATAGAGGACAGAGCGGAACAAGATATTAAAGTTGAGTGGAAATTTCAAATGAATAAAGAAGCACTTGAACAAAACAATACTCCCAAAAAAGAATAATGGAGATTTTGAAGTAGCTTTTCCAAGCACAACAGATAAAGAGTAATCACAATTAGGGATTAAAACAAAATGAATAACAAAGGTGTAGTTAAAATACATATAAAAAATAGGACACATTGCTATTAATATTTTAAATCGTGGAAGACTGCAATGTATCCTTAGATAGATGGGGTTTTCCACATTTTACACCTTTTGGAACATTTCGAGCTCTTAGTTTTCTTGAAGGATACTTGTGTTTACATTGCAGATAAATTTAACAAAGCTGTTTTCTACTTAAATTTGTAACATTGTTTAAACAGTAAAAATATATAAAATTGAGTGATTATCACAAAATATTTATAATGTAACACTGGGGTATCCTTTGGGGGGGGGGAAATCGCAATGCAAAATTTTCAAAAAAATGTTTTATTTTTCACACATTCTGAAATACGACGTTTCGCAAAATGTAGTTTCACGCATCATCAGGTGTGAGCAAAATTCATAGAAATTCATTTATGTCTAAAAATGAAAAAATCCTTCTTTTGTGTATTTTGGTTTCATTCCTATAATGTTTTCAAAACTGTTTGATAATCTTACATGTTTGTAAAATCAACTGCCTTTTTATATCCAATTCATTTTTATATTGTAATTTTTACTAAACTATACTAAACTATATTAATCTAATATTGTGGTAAGACAGTCCACTAGCCCGTTCTCACATGACAAATTTCTTGCACGGTCGATTTCCCTTTTCGTGCTTTGTGTGAGCAACTAGAGATCGCTTGCGGAACCCCTGTCAACGTTCCAGGGAACCTTAGGGTTCCGCGGAACCCAAGTTGAAAACCCCTGCAATACAGTATTTAAGTAACTGTGAATATACGTGTGTGTGTGTGTGTGTGTGTGTGTGTGTGTGTGTGTGTGTGTGTGTGTGTGTGTGAGCCCGCGCGTGTGGGCACGCGCGCGCGAATCCGTTTCTCATGGTTAGAACATTTCCCGTGCACCATTCGAACACATGAAGTGTCATTCGACGTGTCTCGGTCTCCTGATAGATAATTGATCATTTGTTTTTGGATCTAGCCAGAATATTCTAAGAAATTTCCAAAAACCTGTTTTTACATATTTTAGCGCCGCGATTTTCGTGAGCAGACGAGAATTAAACCAACGCCATCTAAATAGAGATCTATGTAGATGACGTTGATTAGACCCCAGTAATATTCGGTCTTCGACGCCATAATTTTCTTTCATGAGGATGGCAATACTTGATTGTTTTGGAATACGTGAAACACAAAAGAACATGTGACAGTAGAATTATCAATAGTGATACTACTTTTAACATAAGACATGAAGTGTTTTGTCCGTATTACCGCATTTTTAATAATAAAGTTGCAAACATCTACGTATAGTATTACCTTGGAACTTATTAAATTTGAAGAACGCCAAGGAAATACGAGGAAAACCACAACTATAAGTAATGTTATAGAACGGAAGCCTATGCGTATTAGCCTTTGCACATTTACGTTCTTAAGCGTGTAAATACGGGGGAGTACTAATCGAGCAACTTTTCTTGAGCGATGACTTTGTTTCTCCCTCTCTGACACAATAAACAGTTGAAGATAAAAGCTCGCAGCGAGCACTGATGACCATGTTCCAAACCCATGTTCACTGGTTCGAAATAGAAACTATTTTCTGCTTAAGACGAGAACTCCTGTCCGTGATTTTCTCCAAAAAATCTAAGGAAATGTCAGAAGCGAGTGAAGATCCATAATTAGAGATACCTCGAACTCCTGAGAAAGTTAGAACGCAAATTATTTAGAAAGTTGCGAAGGCATGACTGATTCTCCAGAGATTGGCATTGCTTCATAAACTCTAGAGGCTGATTTCGTAAGTAATATCCCCACTTTATCCGTATTTCTTCAATCTATTGTTCAAGAAAAGTTTCACGAGTAATATAATATGCAATTGTTGAAGGTTTTGTGACAGAATTTTTGGACCTTATTGAGAATAATCTATTAGTATTTCAGAATAAAGCTGAAAAACAGCTTACAGGTGATCTTTTATGTTCATTTTGTGCACATTAGCAAAAAAGGGTACGAATTTGTGTTAACTTACTATCCGACAATGAAACAATGGAATAAATATTATTATTATTATTATTATTATTATTATTATTATTATTATTATTACACTGCAAACCGAGAATAGATTCGTGATGTTTGGATCGATTCAATTGATTTAAAACATATTTTCATTTCTGATTTTTTAAAGTATTAATAAAATGCATTGGAGCCATTTAAAAAAAATTAAAACGATCGAGAGGCTTCATGTAAAGTACCCCCAAAAATTAAAATATTGGTTTCAAATTCGAGGGACCACGACATCTGCCAGATCGATTGGGGAATATTAATTTTGGAGAAAATCGGGTGAACGATGTAGCCTCTAGCATTGTTCCCCGGCGGATGGGCGGACAGACATTTCGCCGTCAATCGATTTTTCGGTATCAAGGACCCACAAAACACTGCGGTTACACCGCGGCTAGGGGATTTAGCAACTGGATTTATCCACTTTTTCGGTGCCAGGGCCCAACAATAAGTTTTGTGCCGAAACTTCGCCGCTTTTTCCTGCAGCATTACATAACTTTCTCTTTTTGTGGAAGCGAGAAGGTAACGTTTTAAAAACCATGCAACAAAATTATTAATTATTTAATTTGGAAATGGAACAATTTATCTAAGTACGTGCTTCATTTATTACACAAAATAAACCATGTCATAAAAAGCACAGATGATGAGCAAAACAGTTTTCAGAAGCCACATCTCAGAATACCTCCAAAATGAATAATATATTTGACACCAAAAATTGTGTTCCATTATGTTATATGTCAGTGTTATTATACCATTGTGTTCTCTTAGTGTTATTAATACTTTTGTTATTGTTTGTGTGTGACTGCGTGTATGTGAGCGTGAGTGCACATGTGTACTTTTACACAAATGTGGTTGTATATCCATGAGTGAATATATATGTGAGTTATTGTATGTGGGTGATTTGACATATGCGTCAGAGTATGTGGGTATATACATGAGTGAATATATATGTGAGTGATTGTATGTGGGTGATTTGACATATGCGTCAGAGTATGTGGGTATATCCAAGAGTGAAAATATAAGTGAGTGATTGTATGTGGGTGATTTGACATATGCGTCAGTATGTGAATGTGCATGAGAGTCTGTGTAACTAATGTGCCTATGTATGTGTATTTGCTACGTCCACGGCCTATAACATGTTCGTAGATGCTGTTGCGGAGAAGAGGTCCGCCTTCAACACAGCCAATCGCGAGGCCCTGACCGGCGACCCCGTGACCCCGCGATCGATGGCTAAGGAGGTCCCGAGGAAGCGCCACTGCTTCAATCGCGTAATGGAGCTGCGCCGCCCGACCCCCGCGCGCGCACGTGGCACACCCACTCACCCAGAGACGACCCCGCCGCGCCGTTAACAGCCACGCGCGTCCAGCCACCCGCTACACACCACCAGGCGCCCTCCCCAGTCGCTCATCCCCCAATCAGTCACCCCCATTCAGTCACCCCCAATTAGTCATCCCCAATCACTCACCCCCAGTCTCGAACAAACACTCACCCCCAACCAGCCACCCCAATCAGTCTCCCCCAACCAGCCACCTCAATCAGTCACTCCAGTCACTCTAATCAGACACCCCCAGTCACCCCCAATCACTTACTCCCAATCACAACCCTCGAATCGGTCACCCCACAATATTTTTCACATATTTGCCGTCAATCGATTTTTCGGTATCAAGGACCCAAAAAACATGGATTCTGACTACACAACGTGTTAGAGTATGTAATTTACTATATGTGTAGGAACAAGGTTTAGCCATTTTTCGTTATCAGAGTCCGACATTAAGAGTTTTTCTGCCAAAAATTCGCCGTTTTCCGGCGCACGATTACAATACTTTTTCTTACAAACTAAGAGCAAGAAAGTAATAAACGCGATAGGAATGGCCTTACCTAGGTAAGATTACAAATATTTCTCTCCTCGGAACAGATACATGGCTTTTGGAAAGGCCATAATCGCTAGATTTCCGAGGATATTTTCGGTTTCCTTTGTAGTGTGAACATTATCATTACATTAATAAAGGTATAAAAATAGCATAATATAATTTAAATATCATTAATATATCTGCGATTGGTGTTACTACTATATTGCTATCTTTTGTGTTTTATGTCTTTTGTATTTTTCAGACATGGAGGTTAACAATACACATGGAACCCTAGATTTATTTATATTTACTTTATAAAGGTATTACTGTAAAAAAATTAGAAGTAAAGACAATAAGTTATTTGATTGATTGACATATTGTGTGTGATGTAAAACTTAGTTGTTTAGCAGTTAACTTAAAAATTTCATAAGATAAAGAGATCTCATAGGAGTAAATAAAATTATTTTTGCTTAAATTTGATTAAACTGAATATTGTTGTATCAGCAACAGTTATACGTTTTTTTGAACAAGTTAATTTGTCAGAAAAGTTAGTAGATTAACATACTTTCTATATAGGTGTGTAATTGTGTGTAAATAACGTATTATAAAAATTATGATTCTTTAAATCATTTTAAGAATTTAATCGGAAGGTTTCAAAGTCTAATTTCAATCAGATTTTCATGATATTTTGTAATGACATTTTAGTTTTTTTTTTCCAAACCTGATTTTAGCAGGACATTATTAGTCAATTCCTGTTATTCAATGTACTAATTCTGAGAACAGAATATATTGCTTTGGTTATTTTCGTAAACATACGACAGTCGTGTTCTCAATCATATCCCAGTGCACAAGTCTTGAACCCTTTCCCTTGGAAAGAAAGTCTGCGAAGGACCTTCTTGTATGAGTGTGTTGTGGCTTGATATTATTGAAGCCGCAATAACGAGTAACAAGGGAGTATTACTCGAGTCACCAGTCTCCTCCCATATTCAAGGTAATTCTACCCATATTGTTGGACAAGCTAAATTCAACTACGAATTTGGACCTGGTGCTAGGTGGTAGTTTACTGCCCCACCTATCGCGCCACCACCAACATTGGGAGGAAGGCAAAAAGGTAAAGGTGGTGACATTATGTACCTGTTGATCGAAACATACACGAAGTACAAACCTTGAAGTATGTTTATTCTAGTAACAAAATTATGTTCCTACTAGTTAATTTAAATCTATTTCAATTTATTGATTTTGTTGATTCCAAACATTTTGTGATATTAAAAACCTGTCAAGGAATAAAAAACATTTCCTTAACAAAAAATTCTTGTTCATTTAAATGATCAGTTCACAAATATTTACAAACATTATGTAAGTTATCAGTTGTAAGAACGGTGCAGTAAGAGCATCAATCGGACGTGATGGACAAGCTTCAGTTTAAAAAGAAACAACGAACAAGACAGGAGTGGTGAAGTTGCTCTTATCTTTTGGTCAAGTTCTTCCTGCGCCTTCACACGCCTGACACGAGTTCTTAATCTGCGGCTCACGAGTGTGAAGGCCGATTGCACCACATGGCGTAATGTCAGGAGTTCCCACGGAACGTCAGATAATCGTGCACCAATCAAAAACACAGGTTTAAGATACGCATCACTCACGCCATTTCCACGATGGTCGATATTGTCTTAGCGAAATACTGATCTGTCAACCACGTCACAATTCCAATTAACCATCACAGATATCAACATTTCTAACACTACTATAGTATCCCAGTTTCGCTTATTAATAACAATTATTACTACCACTTCTGTGATTTCGTTTACAGATTTTGTAAATCATCATTTCATCATCAAATCATTTCATCAAAACTTCTATCGGCCGCACCTTTCGTACCCATACTAATATTTCTGGTCCTTCTTAACCCGAGAAAGACTTTGCCGAAAATAAGATACAGTCTCTAATAGATTTGCTTCAAAGCACCATAACATGACTAGGAAATTACGCGATACTGTTCATAATACTAGTGACCACTCTTGTGGTACCGAGATGTTGCGGAGATAGAAAAGAAGAGGTAGTTAGCACAGAGATATTTACCAGCATCGCCGAGATGCATCGACAACCGGTCCTTCCAGTCTCGACAAATATGTGCATTCTAACTTATTTCAGAAAGAAAACTATATTTTATTATAAAGACAAGACCAAAGCAAAACCCAAATGGAAAGCAGTGAAAGCGTACAATCAATGACCAAGTACAGAACAATGATGTTTTCATGATGTTCAGGTAATAGCGTACGAAACAAATATTCATTTTTCTATAATTCGATTTAATTTTTTTAATAATTTCGTAAAAATAATAAAAAACTATCATTAAAGTAAACAACGTGCCGATATTGACAATAGTTGCAATTGATGTACGCACGAATCCATTTTCTCAAAAGAACTGAACACATACTACAATTCAGGCAATTCCAATGGCTTTACGTAATAAACAATTACTTTCCCTCTCAAAAGGATTTACATTGTTTAATATTGCCAAACAAATACTAGACTGAACACTAAAATAATGTTCATAATATGATCACCAGTTTAGTTTTGTGTACAGAATGAAAGATGAAATCAGGAACGTACGGTTTCGTACGATACATTCCTCTAATTCCGAATAGAATCTAAATATAAAATTTGTTCACGTTACATTTTATCAAAAATTTGCAAGATAAAAAATATCTTTAAGTCCCTATGATTCAATTAGATTAAATATGATTCTTTCATGTTTTAAAAATATTCATCACCTACTTTTCCACATAGATAAGATACACATACGTGACTTCACCAATATTCAAATACTACTCTCTTTCTATCATATATTAATGATAATATGAAATTCAAACTCCCTGCAAATTAATATGTCTATTTATTTTGGCTAGCTGAATTTTGCTTTTGTTTTCTAATTTTTACACACAATAATACTATCTACTTCGTGTTCATCATTAATCGTTAGACTCATTACTTACATTGTCTCAGGGCTGCTTCAATTACTTACTTGGCTTCGTGGATCTGAAAATTACCGCTCCTACGGCTGGTAAAATTTCTAATATTTGGGGAAAAAATCATACTGGTGGCTACTCTCATGACACATTAAAACAATTACAAAATAATAACACGTCAATTCAGAACTGTTACAGCAACGCAGCAATGTCTACCAAATATTTTATTATGTGGATTTTGAAATACAACTCCTATTTTTCTTGTCTATAACACTTGGTAAAATTTTATCTAAATAAATAACTTTTCACACATTCACCCTATTGACAAATATCACACACATAAATGGATCCTTTCTATTTTTATTATTTGAAATTTTAGTTTACAACGGCCATATTTATTTGTTTCCTTTCATACTTAGTTCATTACTAATCTTAAAAATTACGACATTCTTGACCTTGAACATGGAATGTGAAAGTCTCTGTACTTAATTCAGTTCACTTCGCTTTGGTAGAAGTCATTTAGCACTCTTGGCAGTTGGTCTTAGTTCTTATACAAATTATCCTTCCTGACCTACTCCTTCCATGTTCTTGTCTTCCATAAATTACTGCTCTGTTAATTTCACCATGGAAGTATCATTTATTGCGACTTTCTATGTACATTCTCGTTTCGCGTTACTAACCTCTTTCTATTATAACACATCATTATTTAATTCTTGCTCCAATGACCTTTTACAGCTGACGACTAACAAACGTCTGCCTCTCTTACTGCCATACAACTGTCTGATGATTTTCTTATCAAAATTCTTCTCTATACTATACTGATTGTTTGCTTTCTCTATTGTTTCAGTTGCATTTAAATGCACTGCTATCTTTCCACACTGCACAAAGCTGATCTCTTTTGTTATTTTCTCAATAATGTCCTATTATTAAATAAATTTTATAGTTAAATTTAAATACTGATGTATTTTGAAATGTTCTTTTAATTTGTGACGTATACCACAGCAACGTCACGTTTCCCCAAGCTATAAGAATTTATCGTCATATTTCGCAATTATTTTATAATTAATTTATAAAAATGTCATTGACATGACATGCTTCATCTCAATATCATTTTTTGTGTCACGTTTCTTTCATGCTTAATTACTGATCGTGCTTCTAGGCACAAAAAGTTCAAGTATAATTGAGAGAAGATTTATAATTTGACATCCGCGGTGAATTACATAGTGATAACAACGAACAGAAAGTGCCGTGTCGCTTTCCTCTACTGCATCATCTGTATTACTTTGCTTTTTAACATCCGTGAAACGTTTAATTTAAAGGCTTGTGGTATTGAATTTACGGTCAAATTATTACTCTAAAATTTAATTATGTTCTAAGTTTGGAGCCCCCAAAACCGCGAGTTTCCCAACACTTGCCTTTAACTGAGTTAAAACATTGAAGATTAATTACCCAGCAGAGAAAGTAGGTACTTTGAAGAAGAGAAAAGGAACTGTTCTAAAACGTTTATCAAAGAACGAAACGTTCATCTAGAACCACGAACAATGTAAATATTTTCCATCATTCACTGAAAATCTTGTCTTCTATAGATATGAACGGTTAGTGACAGTAAATATTAGAATGTAGATTAAATACTGTCCAAGTAATTAATCTGCCTTCGTCCGCGATTAACTGCTTCAAAACGCTCATATTAAATGATTTTGTCGTTAAAACGTTGGAGGTCGGAACAAGATCGCCTGGCACTAAATTACGTCGCACTGATTCATCGTCTCTGCTCATTCCATAGTCTCTACGAGCTATAAAATCACGAGGAGTGACGACTGGAACAAGACACTCGGCATCTCATTGAAAGGCAACTGAGTCAACGCGACGCACAGACACGGAGACCCTCGCTCACGCAAGGCGCGCGGCAACGCGAGAAAAGTCGCAGGTGACGGCAGCGGGGCAAGCGACAGCTGCAGATACGCGCGGCGTCGAGTGCGCGGGTGCCAAGGCTGCCACTTTGGAGGTGGAGGATTTTTGTGGCCAGAGAGATTGCGGTTTGGTGGCGGTATCAGACATCGCGGTTTCGCACACGAAAAGGTTGTCGAACGACGCTCCAAGACAGAATTTTTTCCCCTTGCAGTAATCGCAGTATCCTTAAACTAACTCCACATCTTTTCAGATTTACTTAACATAACCTTAAGGAAAACATAATTTGTTTAAAAACTACCGATATATAAGCTCACTTTGACACGTCGACAAAATAAAAGAACGTCTGTTTTCTGCGCAACACATGGTGAATTTCTCTGCTTCCTAAAGCTTTTTTTACTCATCTTATACATCGTCCTGGAATGAAGATTGCCAAGGCGATAGGCCGGTACGATCTCGTCTCGAAGGGTGGCGAATTCCAATCTTGCTTCGAGCATGGATGTTTGCTTGTGTGTTGAGGCTTCGTGGGGCTCTCCCAATCACCATGTATAACCTCTCAATCCTCAACTCCTCCTTTAATTTAGATTCCCTCCCACAAACCAGTTATTGTTGCCGAGACGGACCTGAGAACCTCACATGGATATAAGTAATTACAGAAAATCAATGTGGTGAACCGCTTTCGAAGCCGCGGAAGGGGAATATCCTGACCAGGAAAATTAGTACATGCCTAATATAAGTGGAAGGGCGGGGGCCTAAAAGGGAAACCACGGTAAGGAGGCCGTAGCAGGGAAGCCATTAAAAGGGGCGTAATAGGCTAAAAAACAACTTAATAAAGAAGCTACAATAAAACACTTATGTTCTGAATGTTCACGCGTACGTGTGTCTCAAATTAAGATATTTTAAATAATAAAATATGATTTAAAAGATATGTTAGCAATGACGACCCAGAGAAATTTTGAGTTTGTAAATCTCGAGCTTCTATACTTGGTCATCGAACATCGATTTGTGAAGAAATTTCGTAACATAACAATTCTTCACATAAGCAAAATTTCCAATCGCTTTAAATAACAAAACATCACAATTACACTTTACACAGTACACTACTAGAAAAACCCGGCAGACGTTGTTCTGCCCGTCATCTCCCTCTTTCCCCTCCCATCACCCTCTCACTGTCTTTCTCTCCCTCCCTCACCCTGTCCCTGTCTGTCTCTGCCGCTCTCTGTCCTTCTCATTCACATTCAATTGCAGATTCTGCACATCCCTGAGCAGGTAAAGTAATATAGGGAAGTGTCGGACCAGTAAAAATGTAATAGAATGTTCAAGATGATTTTATCCTGTAGATTAAGGTGTGAGAAACGTTTCTTTGAGGTCTCAAAGTTTTAGTTTTTAAGGTCATAGAACGCATCGTTCAGGAGTTATTTAACGATATAGATTCAAAATCCCGCAGAATGTGTTTCGAGTTGCATTTGATGAAAATATTTAGTTTTTTCTACAGCGCCATGTAGTGGAGTTACAACAGATTCAACAACACATAAACATTCCCGGTGAAAAAACATGTACTCATTTACTTGCATTCTTTTACTCATTACTCATTTCTTTGCATTCTTTTGCATTCTTCTATGAATTGTTTTCTTTGCATTTTTCTACTTGCATTTTTTATACATATTTATATCAATTATCAAAGAAAATAGAATCAAGACATTTATAACAAAATTTTCTACAGGATACAAGCAGGTAATCCGCATCGAAATCTCATCACATTCCAAAATAATTACTTTTTCCTGCACGCACACAAGCAAGAGAGGATAGGAACAGTACCGTTTCTGTAGTCACGATTCAATTTCACTGCGAACTCGCCCTCAGCCTAGCCTTCTGTAAGCTCCCGAAAGCAACAACACTTGAGCAAGGATGCCTTGCCACGCACCTTGGAACCCCAGACCTACCTCGTCCGATTCCACCAAGACTAAAGTTCCTCGACTCCTCCCCAGCCCCGCTCCGTTGCACTCGGCCCCGCCCCACCCCGCCCCGCCACGCCCCCTCCGCCTTGCACTGCCCCACTCCACCCTACACCGCTCAGCGCCGCTCTGCCCCGCTCCTCCCACGCCCATCCATGCCCCGCCACGCCCAGCACCTCCGCAGCCGGGACGCGGCGGGACGGCGAGGCGTCGCGGCGCGGCGCGGCGCTCGCCCCTCCGTCCTCCGCGCCTGGCCCTCGGGCGGCGCGACGCTCTCCGCGGTCTGCCTCGAGCTCTTCAACAGCTGCTCCGACATTCCCGAAAGCGGCGGCGTCTTCGGTCGATAGCGACATGCCGAGGACCGCCCGGGTGCCTCCGCTCAGAGTGCCTCAAGTTCTTGACGAGCCATCTCCCCGGCCGCCGAGCTCACTGGGTCGCAATGGGCCAAATGGGGTGCGCGAAAGTGGAAGGAACGGGGCGACGATAAATTGAGGGTTATACCACTCTTCTCAAATTTGAATCTGCTCGGAGATTAAAGACGAAGGAGTCTTTTCGAAAGTGAACTAATGGTTTAAAGTGATTTTTAGTCGTAAAATATGAATTAAGTAGAGGCCTATTCTCACTTTCAACGGGGCCGATTTATTTTGTGAAGTTTTATCAAGAGAGCTTAAAACACACAAATAATAAATGTGAATGAAAACCTTGAAAAATATTTAAGTCTTTAACATATTTGGTTTCACATTATTTTCATTTACAACAAATATAATTTTAATATTCTTGCTTGAGATCAGAAAACTTGACAATTACCCATCCCTGTCGTGGGCTGTATTGGGCATTTTTAAGTTTGGCACCAAATTACCTACATTGTCCAATATTATCTACTATTTTTCACATCCATGCTCGCCGTCAGTAACCAACAAAGAAGGCCTAAATCTTATTTATCTGTTACTTGTTTCGTTTCCTAGCTGAGAGAATATAAGATTTAGTTAGAACTGGAATTGTAAGGGGATTTAACTTGACAGAGCCTAGGTTATTTTATACGTCACAAACGTGGATTGTGACCCCACTCACAATTGTCAGCCGTGTAAAACTCCTCCAGCTGGACGCCCAGAACTACCATTTTCGCTTCTAGGAAACCAGAGAGCTAACCCACTTATCACTGGGGACGACTACTTTCAGAATTTTGTAAGTTATTGGTTTTCTTTTCTTCATAGATACTGGTGATGAAGTACAAAACCGCCTGAGTTTAGCTCAGAGCCAGCAATATCGCAGGTCTTTAACGACCCCGACCGGGTCCTCGGGTTAGACTCCCGACGGTGGATTTTTGACCCCACTTATGACTAATTCAGACGCTGTCTGGAGGAAACTTCTAGCGCCTGGCTGCTCTATTTGGTACTTTTCCGCGGTTTCTTCGATCAATACCAGGTAAGTGTCGGACTAGTACCCTAACAACGGGCCACGGGCGATGTTTCCTCCCCTCTTCCTTGTCCTATCCTCTGCCTGCGCACACACACACACACACACACGCACACACGCGTACACGCGCACGCGCACACACACGCGCACACACACACACACACACACACACACACACACACACACACACACACACACACACTACCCTCACTCTGCTACTGCTACCGCTGCTGGGGCGGTGCCTCGCAAATCGACGTGTATGACGGCACACCCACAATAAAACTTGCTCTACACTAATAGGACTAATGTCCATAGCCGTTGACGTCCGGAAACACCAACCATTAGAAGTGCAAAATATTTATTTCTGAGCCATTGCGGCCCACTGCTCGACTTCGTCTTCTACGCAGGGAAGCAGGGGGTGCGGCGAGAGAGGCAGGGAGCTGCGGGTGGCGTCAACGAGGGAGGAAAGTGTCGTGGTGATAAGGGTGACGTTGCAGCGAGAGAGGCGGGTGAGGGCGGCTGAGAGAGTGATGGCGAACGCGCTCCTTAGCGGCGGCGCCTCAGAACTCGTCTTCGCTGCCTCGCGACGAAGTGACACTCCGCTTTTAGCAAGTGGAAGAGGAGAGAACCGTGTTATGTACTCGCGAGGTCGTAGATGAACATACAGGTAGTTTTGTAGAAGTTTATAAAGCTGTGATGGCACATTTTTGAATACTTTTATGTAAACCACGAATGTTTCAAGACGTAAATAACTTCGTTGACAACGTAAGTTTAGTTGGGTTTGGGAACAGTGGCTCATGCAAATATCGTAAAATATATTTACGTAAAAATCCAAAATGATGGCACTTATAAACAAGTAAGGAATATGAAACTTTGAAGACATTTGTAATTTTGAGCACACAGCGCCGTCTAAGCATCGGCCTTTAAAGAATGTACACCTAATTTTATAATATTTATTCTTAAAATGTCCTACTTACAAAGTATTCGATGAAAATGAATTATCCACGATTTTTGTAACATATCTATTCAATCTCCCAGACAAATAATGAAAAACAATTTGTTCGAAACTTTCATTCAAAATATATATTTCGTTCTAAAATACTTCTTTTATCTGATCTCAATAAAAAACAACAAATATGGTATCTTTTGACATATTTTCTTTAATGCGCTTGTACAAGAGTTTACATTTTGAATTTACAAGCATACACAAACAAATATATGCACATATAATGTAATTTAATATCATAAATAAGAAGAAATCTGGCATTCTTGTTTAAGCGCTAATGCTAACAACATTTCATACAGAACAGCGGAAGGACAGACTGACGGACGGACAGACGCTTTGTCTTAAAGCAATTTTTGGTATCAAGTACTTACAAAATGAGTATTCTGGCTACACAACGTAAAAGAGAGGGAATTTATATCACGTTGGAGCAAGAATTATCCACTATTTTGGCATGAGGACCCTATAAAATGAGTTTTTCTGTCGAAAAGACGCCTTTTTTTGACATAGTGTTAAAATTCTTTCTCTTTGACGGGAAATAAGTAGTATGCAACACAGTAAAACGATTAAAAGGTTATAGAAACCAAGGCAGAAACAAAAATACAGAGAAAATCACAGCTCTGTGGAAAGGGTTAAAATTCTGTTTTGCTGTTTAATATTAGAGATTAAATGGAAGATTTTGTTTAATCGTATTGAGGATGTGGAACTTGACGGAATCCGATATGTGTAAATACACAAAACCGAACTGATGTCAACTTAGAGTAAAGAACAAAAGTAATACATGTGTTCATGACGTTAGATAACCTTACCACATAGACGATGCGCTTCTTTCTCCGAGACGGAGAAGCCCGCCTGCTGCATCGCAATGTGCGCATTTCACGCTGCAGCTGTCGCGCGCGCGTTTCCGTGCCAGAGCGCTGCCCGCGGCGCGGCGCCGGAGACGCTCCAAGGCGCTCCGTCGCTCGGGCGGCAGACGACGCGCTCCATCGATCTCCGCGTCGCCGCACGGGCCAACAGCGCGGAAACTTAGACCAGAAACTATCTCGCCATCCGATTGCTTCTGTGCACCGACTGCTAGCTGGAGAATTCGCGGAAGAACTAGAGGAAAACGTTTGATGGGAAATAAGCGGTCGAACGTCAGCTACTACACAAATGGCGGGAGCCTGCCGTCTGGGCGGGAGGGAATCTTACCCTTTGCAAGAGGACCAGCTGAGGATGTTCGGTGCCATCCATTACCGAGGTAGTGTCTCTAATAATTTTTACTTCAAGGGAATTAATGTTTCCTTATCTATTTTTACCAAGCACTCTAGCTTCCATCCGTATTCATAATTCAACTTCTTGTAGTACATGGGTTTGGGTGAAGATCCAAGAATTTAAGGAAACATGAGCAGAATGCACTTCTCCCCACAGTAAGTCACACACAGTATTTGACCTTATATAAATAAATGATCAAGAAGTCCTGTCGTTCGAGTCCCGACAGGGGTTGTTTTACCACTATATATATATATATATATATATATATATATATATATATATATATATATATATATGGTGGGGGTTGTTTTACCATATATATATATATATATGTGTGTGTGTGTGTATGTGACGTACTCCTCTCCCCTTACACACCAGGCACACACACATACACACACACACACAAAATCTATCATACAAGTTGGGAGACCAGCCGGGAGCTTAGAACTTGTCCCATCTGGGGAGGTACTCACTCCTCTTGCGAGATGATGTGCCGCTTCGAGGAATTGGTGACGTCGCGTCACTTGGCACGGAGCAGAGGGGAAGCCCCGCATCTTCCGAGGGCGAAAAACAAAAAAGACCGAGAGTGGCGCAACATTCCGATAATCACACGAAATCCACTCGCACTAATGGAAATTTTATTGTGGCTAGTCTGTTATTTTAGTGTATCGTTCTCCTCCACTGATGACTGTTTTTGGATTGTAGTATTTGGACTCGGTGTATTGTTACTGATGTTTTTCGTGGACAAACCTGAACTTTGTAAACAAGTAATTTTGTTAAATTATTATCTGGCTCTGTGTCGTTATTTCACAAACATTAGGCAAACTTTTCCTCGATTGTTCAATGTGCCGTCGCCCTGTCATTTCGATACAGTTGATGCTTTTTGACCACAAGTGTGCAAATTGTATATCCCTTGTATCGCCCCAAGAAACGAAGTTTGGGGTTTTGCCAAGTCTCGAGAGATCAAAGAGAGGAATTGATCACTTTTCGCCTAAAAAGATAAGACATGTCTTCAAAACAGTTTTATACGTTGTACATCTAGTAAGCGGAAATCTAGTAGATGGTCTATTTTCGGAGAGGTGCCGGCCGCACGTCACCAACCTGGGTTTTACCGAATGTTTCGAAGCTGCTTCACATGACTTCGTGATTCGCATAAATGAAAAGGTAGTTGGGACCAGCGGGTTTTATACTGGGGACTTCGTGAAGATGCATATCAAAACATGCGTTCAAGTTCACATCCTGTGAATAGAGTAGAAGTGCCGCTCAGGTTCCATGAGAGAAGGAAAGCCCAGGATAGAGCAACAGTATACGGATATGTACAGACCCATCAAGACCACTCTCCTTCCGTTTAGCTGTCTCAATACATGTACCATGGTTGTCATGGGTTGTAGTAGTAGTGGTAGTAGTAAAGTGAGTATTCTACAGCTGTTGCCATTTCTCGCTGCCTAATCTAATATAATATACCAATTATAATTATAATATACTAATCCTCATATTAAAGAAAACCAACAAAACTACGTAGAAAAGTTACGATTTATCTATGATTAGATTTATAATCACACTTACAGTCCTTGTATCTTTATAAGATGTCCATTACAAGTGTTTCTTAATTCATCAGCAACTAAAACAAGTGAAAAAATCTCGTTTGGAATGTTCTTGCCGAAGTGAAAGTTCGCGGTCTTTTTTGGAATTACATACAGACATTATAGGTTCATTTACAGATAGTACCTTAGAAAATTGCAACCAGTAAAGAAAACGCCCAAATCGTGGAAAATTCATAAAAGACGATGACAAAGACGGTAGATACAACTACTTCAATGGTAACGACAACAAAAACATCAGCAATAACGATTCGCGAAACCTTAACGAAATGTGTAGAAGCCTTGAGGAAGATGGCCCGCGGAGGACACACCAGGCGCCGTGAGCTTCCGAGCGAAGAGCGGCGGGGCGCACGCAGGCGCGCTGGGGAGCGCCCTGCCCACTCGCACTCAGGGGCGCGCCTCACCGCGCCGCGCCGCGCCGCGCCGCGCCGCGCCCCCGCTTCCGGATCAGCACTCACGTAAGCAGCGCCGGCCGGCCGGCCGCCGGTCAGACGCCGGGAGCGGCAGAGGCTGCGAAAGGGAGGTGTTAGAGGAAATGTCGTGGCGAAGGAGACCTGGGCGAAGAGGAAAGCAAGCGGGCGGCTGGACGCCGCTGGAGGTGGTTGGAAGCGGCGAGAGAAGACGCGAGGGAGCGGCGCGAAGAGGCGGTGGGGTGAGGTGCAGGCGGCGCGGGAGACGGCGGAAGGCAGCGCGAGACGGCTGGAGGCGGCTGGAGACGGCTGGAGACGGCTGGAGACGGCTGGAGACGGCACGAGGCAGCTGGAGGCGTGTGGCGAACATTTCGTATTCCCTTCATCGTAACTAGCAAGATCCGCCTGCCTGAGTTTTTCTGCGTCACACCACTTCAGAAACTGGGACGATTTTGAAGGAAAGCTACAACCCTATTTGTGTCTCGACCGGGAATAGAACTCGGGACCACACCACGGGAGGCTAGTACTATGGAGGAAGCGGGAGGTTGGAGGCGGCGGGAGAAGGCGCGAGGCGGCGAGAAGCGAATGGAGATGTTGGGAGCGGAGGGGAGGACAGACTGCGATGGTGTTACACGAACGGGTGAGCGAGGGCGATGAGAGAAGTGGGCGGTTGGGGGCAACGGAGCAGTCGTGGGCGTAGGGGCTGGAAAGAGCGTTCTGTGCGGGAGAGAGCAGCTGCCCGTGTTGGCACTGGCGCCACCGACGCCTCCGCCGCAGACAGCCAACAGAGTTTTAAAGACGACCTTTCGAACCGCGACGCCGCTTTTGCTCGTTTCAGAACCAAACATCTCAGTTCGCTTGGCTCATGCCGGAAGGGTGTTGTTGGGGGTAAAATAAATTGCTGTTAAAACGCACCAAAGCACAACAGTTGTTGTTAACACATACTACTTTAAAAATCCGAAACTTTACTTTAATGGTCCTTGAAATTGAATATGAATTATTCTTGAGTTTTACTCAAGTACTCACCATCAAAATTATTGCTTACACATAAATAAATAATTTTATGATACGTGAAGGTTAAAAAGGTACACCAAATGTTTTGAGAGATATAATCATTTTTAAGCAAGCATAAATTACTAGCAGATGAACAATAAAGAATAATGAATTAAGTGGAATGTATCATTTATACGATTGATTCTTCGTAATTACGAATAACTATACAACACAATTATCAAACCAAATACATGAAATAAATTCGAGATCACTATTTAAGATGGCGATATGAACAATTGGATAGAATAGATTCTAAGATTCGCTTTGGGCATCAGTGGGAATTTAAAAAATATTTTAATACATTACTGTAACTAAATTTATTGTTTTTCAAATTGAAGTGATTTGATGCACTGATTACAATAGTCATTAATATAACGCAGACATGTATTTTTTCAAAACACTAGACAATTTACCTGAAATTAAAGAGTTTTAACATTTATTTAAATGTCTTTTGAAATCAATTAATATGTATTATAGGAATGTCCGTTCCGAAAGTAATGCCTTCCATTTATTTGTGTAGCAATTATAGTAAATATTAAAACAAACTTAATCTAATGAGTTAGAACAGACGTTTATGAACACAAAACTATTTTTCAATATAGTCCAGTATTTTTCTCCGAATTTTATCCACTGTGAACAAGAGTCTGCATGCCACGCTGGTAAAAATCTTTACCAGCCGAGGTGGCCCATACGTGGAATTCTTATGGCACCATTCCATGGATTGTCGCTTTATTCTTAGCTCGTAATGGTGACATCATGTATCCTCATCAGTGATTATTCGATCAATAAAACCACCATCTTCAACTTCGTATTAGGTCAAACGTTCCTCACAAACTTTCATTCGGTGCTGTTTGTGTTTCTGTGTGAGTATTCGCGGGACCCACCATTACGCACAATATTCGGTACTCAATTTACTTCACTTTACTTCCTATGCATTGCAGCCAATGTTCAGCACCGTACATAGTTCCCTGGTCGTCATGGGCCTATTAGCGCGGATGAGCTGATCGAGACGCTCCTCATCGCGAGGTGTAGCAGCTGTGAATGGACGACCGCAACGTGGTTTGTCATTCACGTCGCTATCATCAACGTCGAAACGCACTGCCCATCGTCACCTCACTGTACTGGCATCCATTCTATGTTCTCCTTAGAAGTTCAGCAAGCGTTTGTGAATGTCAATACGTGCAATTTCTTCCGAAGTGAGAAATTCAGTCATGTATCTCTACTTCTGACGCGCGTTCCAGCTCAACACCATTTTAGCGTACTTCAAAGTCTACTATGACACCACTCACATTAAATATTAGTTTTTGAGTTCACACGCCAACGTAAAAAAATAGGGAGGCATTACTTTCGGAGCGATACTGGTATGTTGACAATGCGTCTAGGATGGCTCATGGGCAGCGATTCTAGCTACCCGTAGTGTGGTCCCGGATTCGATTCTTAGTCGAGGGCAAAAGTAGAGTTGTAGCTTGCCTTCAAAATCGTCGCAGTTTCTGCAGCTGTGTGACGAAGAAAAACTCAGACGGGTCTTGCTAGTTATGATGAAGGGAATACGTCATGTTCGCCACACGCCGCTCTTATCCCAATCGTGTGAATTAAACTACGCCCAGGCATGGGGTACACCGTTATCTGGCCTGCAAAATCGGACCAACAAATACATACAACAAAATGCCAAATACATACAAAAACAAATATTGACAATACACTCTATGTATGGAAGCAATTGAACCAACTGGGTAGAAATGTAATTGCCTTAACTATTTTTCAATATACTTCAAACATTTCCATACTTTTCCAAAATTTTCCTTTTTCTAATTTTAGTCTAGGGCTTATCAGTAAAATATATAATAGCTAAACTCCGACACCGTTAGACCAATCTCCATGAAAGTTAGCACATCCATGTGTTTTTCACCCAGACGGTTTATATGTTGTTAATTCTGTTGTAACTCCACTACATGGCGCTGTAGAACAAAACTAAATATTCACGTTAAATGGAATCCGCAACACACTCGGCAGCATTTTGAATCTATATCGTTAAATAACTTCTAAATGAGGCGTCCTAGGGCCTTAAAAACTAACATATTGAGGCCGGAGGCCTCAAAGAAACGTTTCTCACATCGTAATCTATAGAATGAGCTCTTCTCGAAAATTCTATTACATTTTTGCTGGTCCGGCGCTTCCTGATATTACCTCACCTGCTCAGAGACGTGCGGAATCTGCAAGTAAATATGAATGAGAAGGACAGAGAGCGGCAGAGACAGAGCACACAGAGACAGACAGGCAGAAAGGGACAGGATGAGGGAGGGAGAGACAGTGAGAGGGTGATGGGAGGGAAAAGAGAGAGATAAAGGGCAGAACGTGTGCTGGGTTTTCCTAGTACTGAATAAACCTTCATTGAAAATTTGTTTCCAACATCAACTGCATTGTTATTTATGTTTGAAATCCTGTAAGTACATTAGAAGCTACATTTGTATATTTTTTAAACAAATAAACACGTTTCATTAACAACTTTGCTTCTTAATGGAAAGGATAGGCAAATGGATAGGGAAAGGGAGGGGTTTAACATGCGAGAGATCCCGCACGGGTAAGCTAGTAAAGGATATCTATGGTAAATATCACATAACTTCAACGCAGAGATAAATCTTCTAAACAGGTATGCCAATACGTGGTGCTGAACGAGTGGAAGTTTAAACATCTCTTGTGTGGATTCTCCCGCGAGTACTAATGGCCCACACAAATTGCTCGCATTCGTAATGTTGGCAAAGACTTACATTCAAGCTGTGTATTCGTGCAACCATTCAAAACTTTTGGCAATGTTTGCATTTTTTCGATGCTTACTTTGTTTCAATGTGGAATTTTCGCTATAGATCAGCGCGTTTAAGGTCGTTTCCGTTCTCTTTTTCACTTTCTCGCCCTTACAAAGATATTTCGTAAGAAGAGAAAGTTATGCAATCGTTCGCCGGAAATGGTGAATTTTCGACAGAAAAACTCATATTATCGGGCCCTGGTAACGAAAAAGTGGATAAATCCTGTTGCTAAATATAGAAAAAATTCCTCTAACACGTAGTGTAGCCAGAATCCATATTTTTTGGATCCTTAATACAAAAAAATTGATTGACGGCAAATCGTCTGTCTGTCCGCCCGCCCCCCCACCCACCACCATTTCTTACTCAAAAACAGCTCCAAATTTTTCTTAAGTTTTTTTCCACAAATATAGAAGGCATTAAAATCATGGCAGGGGTCTCGTTGATCTCTCTGAATTTTCGAAAACTACAAATTTAAAAATAAAGAATTATGTGTTGTTGTAGCGCCACTACTTTATCTTATTTTATTTATTTCTTTTTTTTTTGCTTCAGATATACCTAAATTTATATTTATTGCCGTGACACTTTTATTGAAGAATTTGATTCGCTTATTGAGAGAACTATTCGTTAAATGTTCTAATGAATATAGTCTCATTGTCACATATTGTCGAAAAAACTTCGTACGTCTTTCTCCTGAAGTAAAGTAGGTTGTCCACATTGCAGATTTGTTGCATGCACAAGAGTGTCATGCATAAATGATACCTCTCACATAAATTCGACTATAAATTTGTTTAGTGAATCGTACGTCAGAATTATATTAACAGGATGGGTGCGACAGGCCTGCTCCATTACACATCACTAGTAGTATTGCGAACGAAGCCTAACCAATACGGATACCGTTAAATCTCCAGCGGAAAAAAGCTTCAGTTGAAGCCAAAAACCAAAAGGACATTATTCTTACAAACAAGATTTTGTTTCTATCATTGGCAACTTTCGCAAAAACCTTTAATTGAAAATTACTCTTTCTGCAAATTTTTCTGGTAACACAATAAGGACTATTGTTGTGCCAAATGATAGTGATATTATATCCAAATGTTCTAGGTTTATGTGACCGCTCTCTTATTATCCATGATTCGGGGATAGTAACTTGTTTGTGTTTGCTTTTAGCATTTTTCAATCAATAATATTTCCTCTCACGTTCGATAGGATCACCTCACGTAATCCTATCGAATTTTTCGTAATCGTAATCCTATCCATACACTTTTATATTTTTTTCTCTTACGTTCGTTAACTACGGCGAGGAGAGCATTCAGCAAGAAATATGAACACTAGGTCCTCACGGTCGCAAATGTGAGGACCCACAAATTCAGCAAACGGCTTTCTTGACCGCGAAGACGTTGCACCGCCTTCTGCCGCCCGCTCCTGCACACCTTCGCATGGCGCGCAGGCGCAGAACCGCGCGCGCGCGTTCCATCGGACGCCGTAACCGCCGCCGTAAATTGCGCCGGCAGCGCGTTCGCAAACGGCCGGTTGGTTTTTTTTGGCGCGCGCCGCCGCCGCTGAAACGCCCTGCGAGTCGCGGCAAATGAGTTTGCGCAAAAAATTAACTTCATTAGACAAGGGGACGATTTGCGCTGCCGCCGCGGGCTCCGTAATGCCTGCGCCGGACACTTTTTACGTCGCTCGTACAATGGATGGGCTCCGCCCTCTTGCAGCCCCGCGGAACGAACGACTCTGCGGAATTCCGCGAGGAGCGCGCGCGTCCACTCCACCTGTGGACAACTGGGCCTCGCGCAAAAGAGTAACAACGTCGGGATTCTGAAGCTTTTTGTTACAGATGGAACAAAATTGAAGATTGAAAGCATCAGATATTATTATTATTATTATTATTATTATCATTATCATCATCATCATCATTTTCTCGGGATTATCTCACATAGAGCTTCAGGTTTGAGTGGCCTTTAAGCATACCATATTCCTAGCTTTGCCTACTTAGAACCAGGAGAACAAAACAGCAGCTTTCAAAAATAACTGAGGCTTTAGGGATAATTTTGCAGAAGGAAGTTCTCATTTTTTCAAATAACACTTTCGATTATTGTTGACATGGCTATTTACAATTATTACATTATATATATAATCTGAACAGACTCAA
This sequence comes from Acheta domesticus, assembly GCA_031308135.1. Lineage (NCBI taxonomy): Eukaryota > Metazoa > Arthropoda > Insecta > Orthoptera > Gryllidae > Acheta > Acheta domesticus. Next base: position 92,986,487 of record JAHLJT010009436.1, on the reverse strand, counting down.
GTTTGTATATTCTTATATATTCTATTGATAATGGAGTGTATTTACATTTTTTCCCCTTTTTTTAATGATGTGATCTTTAGAATCTTTGTGACATCAATGATGAACGCTTTCATCTCCTAAACCTTATCTAGTATAATGTCTGGTTTATTTGCCGGAATCGTTTTACCAGTATGTTTTGGACTATCGTAATACATTTCGAACAAATTACTTTCTATGACGGGTTTGGTTTTGTATTTATAAAAAGGATGATTTCCTTTTTTGCTAGAAGCCCATGTTCGGTTGCCAATGCGTGATAAACAATATTTGGAGGTAGTTTGTGCCGGTGTAGATACTCTTTGTTGGTGAGATTTGTGGATCCAGAAATCAGATGATTTATTGTCTCTAATGATCCATGACATATTCTACATTAGTAATTTACATCCTGCAATGAAGTATCGTGGCTTCACTTCAGCACCTTCAAGAGCATACTAAGAGCAGAAACTACTAAGAGCATAGTAAGAGGCAGGAGGCCCCTAGAATTCTTCTACAGACAGCGGCTGAATTCGCAGGAGCTATCTATCGAAAATTCTTCCTTTGTCGGGACTCGAACCCTAGAACCTCCCGGTCAGAGGCACAACAATCAATTTACACGCTGACCTACCCCAGCAGGCAGACAGAATCTTATTTATATTTCGTAATGTTTTGTCAAAATAAATTTGACGTCTGCAGAACAAGCTTCTTTGCAGAAGCAGAAGAATCCTTTGATACATTTTTCCTACTAGTGCACGAAACTAATAAGCGCAGGAGGTATGCCGATTTACCAACAACCATTCAGAAAGAGAAGTGGACGTCTTGGGTTGCAGGCGCTGGACACGTACATCGCGTGCGTAATGAATAGGCACCGCTCCCCCGGCAGCCGCCGAGCGCAATGAAAGACTGGAATTCCATGACGTGCGCGCGTGACTACGGTACTAATGCCCCACTGGGTCTTCTGGGGGCCATTGAGCAAAAGTGTAACACCCGGATTCTGAAGCTTATATCTGGCACGAAACGTTACCTAATCATCTTTATTATATCTCCAAATATGAATAACAACATCTCCAAACATTCAAAACAATTTTTACATGAAGTCGGCCTCGTGGCCGAGATCGCTAAAGCAATAGTGCCATAGTGATCTCGGACCGAGGGGTCGCGGGTTCGAGTCCGCCTTGGGAATGGTTGTGTGTGTTTGTCCTTTCACCCCCTATCATCACCATATCGCTTCATCCTCATACCATAACGTTAAATCCAATAATAATCGCTAATGACCTAGTAGTTTCCGCGACCTTAAATAAAAAAAGTAATAACTTTTCATGAAGTAGATACAATTTTCTCTTGCAATTATTATGGAATCAAAAACGGCCTAGTAATACAGAGCTCTAGTAATCAAGCTCTAAGAATTTCATACACAAAGGATGAAATTTTACGAACATAAACATCTTTAGTTGTGGACTAAAATAATTAGTTGTCTATTGCTTCCAGTTACCTATCTGGTTCGGTTACCCTTTTCAAGCGAAAACTAGATTACAGACCATTCAGTTTAACAGATATATTCCAGTATCCTGGGGGACAGAGAGCAGTATAAGTAATCCTGAAAAAAATGGCACAGAAAAAAACAACATTTGGTTGCTTCGTATGTAATTCATAAATTCTAAAAGTAGTACGACATAAAAGAGAAAATTACAACACCATCCTGCGTAAATAAAGATGCAAAGTCATGTTTGAAAAAATGAAAATCAAGGAAGGTATATTGCTTTAAATTTCCGTTGGCCACAATTTTGCATATGCAAACTTTCTGTACTTCGATAAAAAAAACTGAAAAGGAAATGCATTGGTTATCCGATGCATTAATCTAAAAATATTACAGAAGTGAGACAATTCACAGTTATTAGTTCACTCATATTTTCCTCTCGATTGAAGTTTGATGGGAGACTCACGTCACGACTTAACTTTATTAAGTAACTTCATCATCGTCATTTGGGCATCAACGGTCAAATTAAAACAGGAAAAATAACGAGTCTCAATAAACGTCACCCGTCCAACCGCTCACATCCCAACGCACTCCAGTTAATGAAACACTGATCTGCCTGCTCCGACCTCGAAAACCCCCAAACTGCTATAAAAATACAACGGCGATGAATTCATTACATAAAAATGCCGAGTTAAACACGTGGAGGTAAAAATTAGAGAAGCCAAGATATTCATATTAGACTATGTATTTTCTTTCCCTATTTTGTTTATAAAATTAAACTAAATTATCTCCAGAATAGACAGTCTGGAATTCACAATGCAATGTTACTACATAATAGTTACAAAAATTATTATATTTAGAATTTATTTATTATTCTACTTTCAAATGACCGTAGATTAAAAATGATCCAAGATTGCTACAAAGGGGTAACTTAATTTTTTATAGAAATAGTTAAACCAACATAAGTATCACTGTCACACTGCAATACAGATGAAAATAAGTAAAATAAATTGGATGTAGAAAAGTATCCAATATTAAAACAATTAAAGAGAAAAATACGATTTGTGGTCTGTCAAAATAAATCAGATAAAATTGTTTTATACAATGCACTGCACAGAAAGGTGATGATGACCCTCAATTTTAGATACTGATGATGAGACTGAGAAATCTGATACATCATATAATTATCACCATTCTGTTACCTTACTGGAAACGCAGTTACGGCGGATATGATACCTCAATTTACTGACGATAAATTTACTAATTTCAATTATCTTTCACAAATAATTAAAATTTCCGAATCATATAGAATACTCAATATCATTCGTAATTACAAGGCAATGATTATTACTGATATACCAATTCATGCATATCATTTTTTGCAATAGATGATTAAGAAATTACAACAAAGCTAATTTAAACATTTTATCACTAATATTTCAAAACTAGAATCTCTTTAAACGTTTGCTCTGTACGTTCCCACGCATTATGCTTGTGTTTCCTGAGGAATCGTTTCGTATTCCTCGAAACATTAAGCACATTGTACTTCCCGTTTGCTTACAATTGAGCGGGAGTCTCCGAGGTCAAAGCAGCAGCTATCCTACACCAGTCGAGGAAGCACTAAGCTAATGGCAGTGTGAGTCGGCGCTTAACCCGTGAGCGGGGCGGGCGCAGGGGTCAGGGCGGCGGCGGCGGCGGGCCGCCAGCAGAGCGCAGAGCGCTCCCCCTAGCGGAAGGGTTGGAATCGCCCCACCGGCGCCGACCGCGCCCGCCCGCCCAGAGAAGAAGGGCAGTCCCCACTCACAAAACTGTTACAATATAGCTTTTGGTATTTTAAAAAAAATTTATTTACTCACTTTGGTTATCTAAAGTGAATCTTCATAAAATTGAGATCATTTTCGTAAAGCGAATTTTTACAACACAAGTGTTGTGATAAACCATGGCCTGCGGTTGCTATCAACATTAGTTTCAAAGTAAGTATTATTAAAGCAGTGTGTTCTAATAATTTATGAACTCCTATTACTACTTTCAAGATCCGCGTTACCAGTAGATCCGAGTCACCTATTGAATACATAAATTTAATTTTGTATTTAATGAAAAGTTATGGTTATTTTTATTTATTCTAACATCGTATTACAATACCTGATTTGATTTTCAAGTTCGCCCTAAGGGCCTGTTTGATAATTCTTCAATATTGTATTGTAATAAGACATCTTACGACATTTATTTCGTAAATAATAATAATAATAATAATAATAATAATAATAATAATAATAATAATAATAATAAATTGTAACTGTAATGTAACTGTAAGTGTAATGTATGGGAATAGGTGGAGACAGAGCCGGCGACTGGGGTTAAGACCGAGAGGGTAGTTGACCCAGGTCCACTTCCCTTACCCCTCCCCCTCCTCCCTCATCACTCACAAAAAGTATACGCAGGGGCAAATACAAAACAGAATTTTTTAAATTGTCAATCATTTAATTGTCACCATATTGGTATCACATTTATTTTATGTAACTTTAGCCGATAATTTTGCAATCCAAAAGCAGTGTTGCAATTTATAATTTTTTATATAAACTCATTTAACAGTTTTTGTAAATCGATTTTGTCGGTCATGTCGCTATAAACATGTAAAATTGCAATTCTGTTGAGCCCACCTTGTAGCATAGTTGATCGCATATCGCATACATTTTGAGTCCACGCAATACCGAGAAATTGTTTTCGTACTAATAGTCCTGTTATTTTTTAAAATGAATGGCAAGCATTTTATTTCTTTTCTAAAACTGGAGATAATAAAGTGTTTGGTTTGTCAAAATTTTTTAACCATGTTAAGAAGTATAATCTAAAGACATTGCACGTTGAATCATGCAGCTTATTACAAGAACACCGACAAACGTTAAGCAGTAGTAAATAGTTTGAAAACAAACTTAGCTGCCAGATTAGTTTTCTTAAACTTTGTCAGATTGTTCTTACTATTATCTCCGAATTTCTTAATGCATAAGTGAATCGTGAATGTCTCTAATTCTATACTATTTTGTTTGATTTCCGTAAAGGATGAAGAAAATACATCAAGTGAATCATCAATGTTTTACAAAAACTTTCCCCAGAGACAGTTGCCTAAGCTCCACAAGCACGGTGCACAAATTTTAAGTATGTTTGGGTCTACGTATGTTTGTGACCAATTTTTTTCTCGTATTGAAATTTGTAAATCGAGACTGAGGAGCTCTCTCACAGATCAGAGCTTGGCAAATGTCCTGAGGTTAAGTTGCGCTTAATCATTTGTACCAAATATTGAACGCATTGTGCGAGAAAAAAGATTTTAAAAATCTAGAAAGAATTAATAGTATATAAGATCTTTGTATATACTTTTTGAAATAGTTTGTATTACAACTCTTAGACAAATTCATTTATATTATGTATGTCAACTCAACATTCAGTAAATTACTATCGCAACCTTTCTCAAGGGCGTTCGCTGAAATTACAGACGTGTTCAAATTATTAGACTAAAGAACGTGTTTTTAATGTTCCTAGTTTCAATGATATAAAAATAGAGGAGAAATGCTTAAAATCTTATTGTTTTTACTGGTTACCTCATCCTTCATTGTTTTTAAGAAATCTCTCTTTTATGGAACTCCCAATTCAATTTATTTTTCACTGTTGGCAACATTTGTCAGTTTCCATCCTAAGTGTGTTAGTGTAAGCTTGCGGTACACGTGCTTTGCAATTCTGTCTACAGTGTGATTGGAAGTTCCTATGGTGACATTCGGTTTGGTTTTCGTTTTCCATACCTCTTGCTACATTCTGCTGATATTATAAAGTCTGAGAACTTGATTATAATTAATATAGAGAAAAATATTGAAGAGTTCGGTGTAAAGTAAGGTTGTAGGAAAGAAAAAGGACATTTTACCCCGGAAAACTGCTGTTGTGGTAGCACTTATTGCTGAAAACTGTGAAACACAGCAGGAAATAGCGAACAGAATGAAAATATTGCAGAAACCTGTTTGCAGAATCAAAATCTCAAAGCAGGAAAGTAGTGAATGCAAGTCAAAGAGAACAGGAAAATATGGACGTAAGAGATAAATCAGTCCTAGAACAACGAGATAATTGATGATGATGGCAATATTGAACCGTAAACTAACGTCTAATGACTTGAGCCATCAGCTGATAAGTTCTGGAGTTGCTGTGTCTCCTGTGACAGTGAGGAGGAGGCTGTGTGAATAAGGTTTAAAAGCAGGCCGACCAGAGAAAAAAAACAGAAAATTACTCTCTCAATGAAACACAAGAGACTACAATGGGCCAAACAACATCTAAAGTGGACGAGTGAGGACTGGGCAAAGGTATATACAATTCCATGACAAAATTAGGGGAAATGTATTGCAAAATAAAATTTTGTGTTGCAGATTGTGATGCTTTATTGGTATGCAATAAATGCACATTTTAATTTTCGAGTTGTTGAGGTCTGTGCCAGGTCAGAATTTTTTGCAAAAAAATTATTCACAGCTTTATTTAATTTGGAATTCTCTGAGATCCTTCAGGTATGCTTCAATGACGAATCTGTATTCACCGTGGTGGCAAAAAGGAGTCAGTGTTTGTAGGAGACTAGGAGAAGCTTTAAAGTCTGAATGCGTGCAACAATTTAGGAAGCATCCAATATCTATTACGGTATGGAGTGTGATGTCTGTGAAAGGTGCTGACAGATTGCATATTGTCGAAGGGACAATGAGGCAAGATCAATACAAAAAATTCCTTGAAAGATAACTATTTTCCCAAATTTTGAGCGGTACCCCAAAGAAGATGCCATTTTTATGCATGATGGAGCTCCGTGCCACAAAGCCAAAAGGGTCTCAAAATATTTGGATGGAAAGCAGTTGAAGGTGTTACCCTGGCAAGGAAATAGCCCTGACATGACCCCCTTAGAAAATTGATGGGGTAATATCAACCGAAGGATAAGGAAATATAAATGACTATCTAACAAGAACTCGTCAATAAACTAGAGGAAATTTGGTACCGCGACAATTAAATTAAAAACTCATGTGAAAGTTGGTAAAAAACATGCCAAACAGGATAAAGTTGTTGATTAAGAATAAAAACATGCACACCAAGTATTAAACGTATCAATGTAACATGTACGCAGATGTAATCATGCAATAAATGCAAAAATTTTGCAGAAAATGACTTTTGTCTAATAATTTGAACACGTCTGTATTTACTTTACCGAATTATTTAATTATTGTTACCTAATGTCAGTGGACGCAACAATAACTAACCGCAGACAATGATAATGGCCGGTTTGGTGTTTGCGCTTCTGAACTTCCACGGGTGTCTACGGACGAAAGTACCTCAGTGCGGAGCAAGAAACGACAGCGTGCACTGACCGATGAAGTTCTCATACCCTGGCGTTTGACACACGAGTTTGCTCAGTGCTCCCATTCGGCCCCCGCCGCACGCTGAGTGCCGGGAGCAATCGGTCTTGGCGCTACGGAGCGAAAACGTGATGAGCTCTGATCCAATCGGAAGCCTTTATGTCGCTACAGTAACGCCACTACGGTGTCGTTCAAGCTCCCGATTGGATGAAACAGCTGGTGTACTTCAAACGCACCTCTACATAAATCCAAGGAATTTAAAAGAGTCCGCAATAGGAAATACCCGCGCTCTGGTGGCAAGAAAACGCAATGGAGATTTATCGATAGTTGTTCGATTTCTCAGTATTTTGCGGGATAAAAATGAAAAAAACCTATATTTGATTAATTTTGTATTAATAAATTGATCAATTTTTTTTCATTTTGATCAATAAATACGAAAATGGGCAACATTTAGGCACTTAAACACAAAATAGGCATTTATTAGAGAAATAGGCGATTATAGGCACTATAAAATTACCTTAAAAAACTCCTGATGCCTCAAAATGAATAAGTAACCTAAAATATTGAATTTTCCATGGAAGGAAACAAATAGGCAAAAATCCGCAGCTTATTACTTAGTAATTTCACATACAGTTGCAGATTCTACAGGCTCTGAACAGATGGGGTAGTATCAAGAAGCGTCGAACCAGCAAAAATGTAATAGAATGGTCAAGAAAATCTTATTCTATTGATTACGGTTTGAGGAACGTTTCTTTGAGGCATTTGGCCTCAAAATTTTAGTTTTTAATGCCCCAAAACGCTTGGTTTAGGAGTTATTTAAAGATGTAGATTCAAATCTCCTGACGTGCGTTGCGGGTTGCATTTTACATGAATATATATATATATATATATATATATATATATATATATATATATATAGCTGTCTTTCTTTTAACAAATCCTTCATATTTTTAAAGTCAAAGTGCAATTCGTCACGTCTCCGTGAAATTCTTTTCTTTAGAGCCCTCATTTATACAGATTGGTTGCGTGTGAGAGCCGCAAAGGAAAGGTACATTACTGAAATAATATAGGAGCCGATTTACAACTAAAGGAGTTGCTCAAACAAAACTAAGCTTTTTATCGCAATGTCATAGCTTATCATCAAAAGTGCGTTGATTTGTTTAGTAGCTGGACTAGAACGTAAGGAATGTTAGTCTGAGGGCACAATGTGATATTTTCCTGCGAAGAAGACCATTCGACTGAAAACATCCCCAACATTGATTCGTCCTCAGGACCCAGCATGCACCTAGTCAATGTTTGAAGGCCGAAGGTGTTTATAAATACGAAATTTATCTTTGAAGGAAAATGTGTATGAGAACGTGTATTCTCACAATTTTCTTGGACGGAAAGGCACCATTGAAAATGGCTGGACGAAACTCAACGCAACCACGTTCTGCAGAGCAGTATAATAAAATCAAAGCAGCCCTGACAGGTATCCGGCCTGGCATATTGTCAAATAGGATTAATGAATGCTGCCGAACAAGTCATGTCCTCTGTGAGCACAAGTGTACCTATGTGCTGCTTTGGTGCTTGCCATGACGTTTTTCGTTAGGGCTCTGTACAACCTCATAATGCGCGTGCACGATTTCGTAAACTGACAAGGCGATGTGTAGCAAATGTGTCGTTCAAGTATTGCTTCTAGTTCCTAATACTTTTGTTGTTGAGGTTCTAAGATATGTAATAATGAATAATATAATGAAGAAAATTAACGGGCATTCAAAAATGTATCTTATGTTCTACAAACAAAAATATTTACGCACGTGTCATTGTTGTAATTTCAAACCATTGTTTATTTCTATCATTAGAATAATTATTAACGACAGGCTTCATTGTTGTTATCATATTAACATAGTTGAACGATTTGCATTCATTATTAATTTCGTATCGTGTAACTTATTTGTTCACCCACGACACGTTAAGTGTATCATCGTTTCTGATGAGGTGTCGCGCATCGGAATCACTTTCGTGTTTCACCTCCAAGAGCCAGGGTGAAACTCCTCGACGGCACATTTCGAATTAGCAATAGGCCAACTGTTTTTCACATACTTCTCTAACTTTCTTTTCTCCTCTTTGATCCATCTCTATACTTCTTCAGAAAGACCCGCTTTATAATCATCAATATCGTCATACCTCATCACGCCCAATGGTGGGGAACCCAAATCCTCAATTTCGTCATGTATCCGCAAATTAAAACCAAATGCAAATAAATATATTAAATAAATAAATACAGTGTCTTTTATTACCACTTCTAGCTTTCGCTACTTGTAAAGCTCTGTCCGCTTTGTTCCCACTAGTGTAATCTCTGCTGTTGTCGCTATTGTGTCGGCTCTGTGCCATTGTAACTGCAGCAGTAGCAGCGGCAGCAAGGGCCTGCGCGTCTAATTAAATGCAGATCTGTTATTGGGCGGGCTGGAAGGAGGCGTGATTAATGAAATGCTGCTCCATTACGCGCCTGCGCGTGGCGTGGCCTCGGCTGCATGGGAATGAGCCTCTGCCAGCGCCGCCCCTCCCCAGATGGAGCTGTCAGCAGCTGGCGGCCGAGGAGGCAGCGCCAGTGGTAGTAGCAGAAACAGGGGAGAGGTGGTGGCGGGAACTGCAAGCTGTAAAGGTGCTGGAGATGGCGGATGCGGCCAAGTTGGATGAGGGTAATAAGGAGGATGGATGGGAAGGAGGAGGAGGGAGAAGGAGACAGAGAGAGTAGACGGAGGGACGAGAAGGCGGAAGGAGAAGAAAAAGGTGCTGGGAGTAGAAAGAGTCGAAGGTAGAAGAATGAGGCAGAAGAGGAGGAGGTAGAGAATGAGAGGGAAAGGGCTAAGGAGATGGAAACAAAGGAGGGCGAGAGGGCGAATGGGGAAGAGACGGGGAGAAGGCAGAATAGACCTTTTAAAAGGTGAAGTGGAAGAGAATATGGAAGAAGAGGAGGCGGAAAAGAGAGCTGGAGACGACGAAAATTAAAATCGTGGAAGCAGCACCGGCTAGATGAAGCGCGGTTGGCAAGAGACAACAGAGCAATTACGAAGCCAGAGAAAACGTGGAAGAGAAAGCTGGTGAGAGAAACAGCATTTGCCATCGAAGATATTCGCGGAAGCCATTGAATATGTAGCGGCAGCATTCAATTAATGACGTCTTTGAATGACGTAGTGATGATAGCGACGGATATAAAAAAGTTAAATAATAAAGCAAGAACAAAACTTACGGCCTGAGGGTTCAGAGGGGATCAGCAGTAATTTTTTTCGCTCCCAAGAATAACTGCTCTGCTTCTAACTTTGCTAACCGGTGATGAAACACTTATTACATTTCTAAACGCAATTTGTACCCTTGTAGTTTCTCCTATGTATCCATGAGAAAAGCTAAAAAAAGTCACTTGGATCAGTATGATTCTACAGTCCCCAACTGTCAATAGTAAAAATACATTGTGCTCGAATTCTTTGGACCAGAACAGGTTTCTCAGGGCCTTAATTGATGTCATTGTAGTGCCTCTGACTGGGAGGACGTAGGTTCGAGTCCCGTCGGTGGCAGGATTTTTGACACTATCTAGATTTCTAAATCGAATTAAGTCGCTGTCTGGAGAAGAATTTAACGGCCGGCTGTTCCGATCGGTTTGTTTTCCGTGGTTTCTCCGATCAACATCAGAAGAATGCTAGAACAGTACCCTAACAAATTAGTAACCGACTACGCCTGATTTTTCCTTTCTCTTTCTCGTCCTGTCCTCACCCTTACATACATACACTGACACATACATGTACTATACTACTACACATGTCGGGAGCTTCGAGGAATGACCGGCTGGGGTGGTTTCGTCCCCCTTGTGGGAGATACCTGGTTGGAGAAAATTCCGCTAGCCGTCGGGAAGGTCGGCGCCGGATCATACCATCCAGCGGGGAAGATCACTTCATCTTCCGAGGAAAGAACATGCACTGCACTTACGGGACTAATGACCACCGTTAATGTACCCAGAATTACCAATTAATAACACAATCAAATGGATTGGCAAAGAAAATTTTGAAGTACTCTTTGTCATGAAATACATTTACAAACTAAATTTTGAGTGCAATGTCACGAACCATCTACTTTCTTCAAAACACAAATAAGATCCAGAAACCCAGAAGCAAAATCTAGACAAAGTAGTGGGAATGCGCGGAGTGTTTCCTCCTCTTAGTGTTATTACTCGACGACTCATTTTTTCAGTGCATGACATCATTTAAAGATATACAAGTGAGGTATTAATTGCACGGAGAAAATAATCTCTGATTTTAATATGGGAAGTGTAAAACATATTCGAAAATAACTTTTTGAACTTTCGCAATTTTGAACATTTCAGTGTTTTAATGAAATTTGGAAGATTACCATTTTGATCAATACAACGTGTCCGATTCATGCAAATAAAACTATAGAAAAGAGAGAAAAATAAAATTTGCAGTACTTTCTTCAGAAAATTTTTAAAATGTTCAGGAGTTTCATACAAAGAACTCCCAAAATTGAAATATTGTAATGATCTGCGGAATGGCATAACTAGATTTTACTCCTAACGTCTCGATATGACAACATAACTAAAGGGAAAGTATCTAACTTCCAATATTTAGGATGCAATATATCTTAATGACATTGATGTGAAACATCAAATATCCAGGCCAATTTCAGGCTATCTCCGGCACGATCAAAGGAGCACTGGGAAACTGAGCACAAAAATATACCAAGCTCAAGCTTTATAAATTCTTGAATTTATGAAAGTTCCAAATGATTTTTAGACAGTCGTAATGATTATTCAAATTACACAAATATTTATAATCTTGGCAACGTTTCGGAGACTATATGTGTCTCCATCATCAGGCCTTTAATTATAATATAATGTCATAACATGAATTTGTAGATTATAAAATTTATTCTTTTCTTATTCTTTATTATTCATCATTAGACAAGTCCACTCTTACTTCTGAGAGAGTACGATTTTTGAATTTTCTATTAAATTTTGTAAAGATAGAATCATAACTTTGTAAAAACTGATTGCATTCAAGATGAAAATTCATCGAAGAGCAAATTTTTATAAATAATGATTCCAGAACTAGTCTCGAATACCAGTTAGGTTCAATAGCTAAAATTGTGAAATTGAGAAAATCAATAAAGTGATAAATGATATAGTCTCCGAAACGTTAGCAAGATAATAAATATATGCGTAATTTGAATAATCATTACGACTGTCTAAAAACCATTTGGAACTTTCATAAACTTAACAATTTGTACAAGAGACAGCTCTATAGTTCAACTTCAAGCTTTATAAAACAATGGCCATATCTACTCTCCGGTATGGATGCGAAACATGGGTAACAACATCTAGGGAAAACAGGAGAATCACCGCAGAAGAAACGAGATTCCTGAGATATATACGAAGAGATGCACATTAATGGACCATATCAGAAATGAGGATTTACGAGAAGAATTAGGATTTAACATCTTACAAGTAAAAGATAAATACATATTGTGATATACCAATGTATTACATATTTTGCCAGTAACATTTCCTGTAAATGGGTTGGGTTCAAAGGGTCTGCAAAGGGCAATATACAGCCTTAGCAACGCCGGCATAGTGGTTGGCAAGGTCAATAAACCGCATTCAGGACTTGAATAGGTGGGGGCGCTGGCTAGAAAGACATATAAGATAATTTGGGATTGGTGTAGAAAGGAATGACTATCGAGGGCGTGGCTACTTGATTTGGTAAGAAATGGATGGATTGGCTAAGGGAGAATAGACTGTCAACTCCTGAGAATAGACTGTCGAAGTTTGTCGTTCAGTACTGTACTGAAGAGAGGAAAATCAGAAGATGTCTTTTATGGGAGTAATGACATCAACCCAAAATCTTCAAAGAACATACACAACACTTTGGTCGGCAAACAGAAGATGTTTATGGAGGATAAATGGACGTAGAAGAAGAAGGGAAGGAAAATTAAGAAAGGAAGAAGAGGAAGAGGAAAAGAAGGCAAAGCGGTTAAGAAGAGGAGAAAGATGAGGATAAAGTAAATAAGGAGCAGTTAGAGGGAGAGGAGACTGAAAGAAAGATGAAGTAAGAAGAGAATGAGAAGTATTAGGGTGTGCAAGCAGAATGCACGTGAGAGAACAAGGAAAGCGAAAGGAAGAGGGGCTCCTAAGCCGAGCGGCTACGGTGCCACGTGGGCGGTACGTGCCCGGTGCGCCGTCCACGTGTTTGCTTTCCATCCGCCGCGCCGCGCTTTTAATAAGCGCCGCCCGTTGCAGCGCGCAGACGACGCGACGCGGCGGCTGCGAGGGGCTGCGCGGGCACGTGCGCCTTCTGCGCGCACGCACGCCGCCACGGAGCAAACACGCCCGCTCCTGCACACACCTGGCCTCCCCTGCTCCAAGCTCCAAAAAAAGGACATTCCATGACTGGGTAGCTTCATCCGCATTTTTAATAAAGACAGCTTTTACGTGGTTTTCTTTGTCGTTTTCTTGAAACAAGAGAATACATTTTATTTCATGTTACAATAGTATGTAGGATTCATGTAACGTGAATATTTGTCCTTTAAAACTTTTGAGGGCAACAGAGATTGTATAAAATTCGTACGGGTTGCGTCCTAGGTAAAAAAATAAAACGCTTTAAGGTTGAGATTGATTCCGTCTCTTGCATAACAAAGAAATAATCTATCGTCCCAAGCAATCAACTATATTTTTTGTTGTTTTTTCATATTGTTATCCTGAACTGCGAGAATACATCTGTTTCATCGAATAAAAGTATCTAATGTATGCATGGTATCCATGTTATACACTATACCGTGCAATACGGAGAAATGTGTAAAACTTTTAAAACTGAATGAGAATCTACAGTTCTCAGGTGATATTTCAACGTAGAAAACGTACATGGGAAAATGTTTTTGAAATAAAAATTATATTTTAGAATTTACTCATGAGGGCACGTTAACGAGTATTATGATATTGTTTGAAATACTAATATTTTATGGTAAACTTAATCAATATGAAGTACAATCATGTAACTACTGTATATATGATTAAAATTAGTACGTTTAAATAATTAAAAAAACTGAATCTCTTACAAAGAATTACAAAATTAAGAAGAAAATATTATTTTCCCTCTTTTGTAATGCATGTAACTATTAAGCAGCGTTGAGATCCACTCTCGAGTCTAAATCACTCTTAAATTATAATTGATTTATCTCATAGATGAACGCGAGAGTTTAGCATCACTTCTCCCATGAACGCATTTACAGACTGGGTGTACTAGAATGAAAGAGATTTGTGTTCACATTGCTTTAACATTCGCTCAAGATGAACGCAAGGTGCATTATTCGTTAGTAAAAATTTTGTACTGAAGAAGAAAAAAAAATGTTTATGTTTATTTCTAATTATATTTTATTTACGCTAATTCCTTAAGTATATAACAAACACCAAATATTTTTTCATATAAATTGAACTTTGAACGAGAATTATAGAGATTTTCAATAATATCTTAAATCAAAGATGAGTAATTGCAACAAATGATGGAAAATAAATTATATAAAATTGTATCACGTGTAAGTCTATAAGTATCCAAATCCGGACTGTTAACAGATAAATTTATATTATCAGATTAGATTCTTTTATGACCACTGTCGCAGTTAATATCACACCTAGTCCCAATAATTCGGCTATTTGTCCATCTTCTCTGGAATCTGGTCAATATATGTCTTTAATATATTTAACACGAAAAGAGGAACAGTTTATTGGTCCTACCCTTTTTTCCGCGACTTTACATCATCAATGCCCATACTTAAGTTCATTTGTCTCAACCACGGCCACCTCTCTTCTCAAAGCACATCGAAAAATGTTGTAGTACAATGTACTAAACATGTTCGTGTAGTAAAGAGCGATCATATCGTAAAGACAATTATTCGTGAGGTATGATTCACTAAACACGATTTAGTTTCGTTCAGTAAATCAGACAATAGGAAATCGTAAGTGAGAGAGTAAGAGAGTTTTCAGTGGTACTATACTTATTTCGTAGATAAAATCATTCCGCGAGATCCACGTTTCATGTCGCCGTACTAAAACATTGCTTCGTAAGCGCGCGTTCAAGGCACTCTGGCCAATTCGAAAGGTTATAGAGCTCACGTGAACAGTGAGAAATCAACGCTGTATTTAGTACTATAGGCTATATAAAAGATGTGTTAAATTTTCATTGATTTTAAATAATTGTGTTATATTATTCTGAAATAATGGTGGAAAAAACGTCGCCACCCAGCGTCCATAGCTGTGCTTCTTGGCACGGGTCTGTCAGGTAACCGCGGCTAAGGAAGTACGAGCCGACGGAGCCGCTGGATGGGAGACCGCTCCGAAACTCCAGTTACGACCTGTTTAGTGAACACACGTGTATTGATGTATTTAACCAAAAAGTTTCTTGAAAGTAACTAAGCTCTTTGTACTTCCAAAATATACTATACCGTTTAGTTCAATCCACCATGTGATTGTATGAATTAAACATTTCTCTCCGAGCGCCATCTCTTTTTTATCACATCCTCCGTTTTCTCCTTCGTTATATCAACACCGTTACTACTTCAACATATTGCCCATACTTCTCACCGCCACGTCCAAGTGATGATCACATCTACTTCCACAATCATATTCTCCTGTTTATGACTTCCTTTATCATTATCATCTGTATTACAATGCCACCTCCGTCTCTCAATGCATGGTCATCCCTTTTTCGTGGTGACTTTCCCAACCTTTTTGTAATCACCACTATACCACTATTGCTTACGACAACATCCACCTCTATTTCCATGGAGGCCTCATAGCAACCTCAACCTCTACGTCTAAAGTCACCTCCAAGACCCTTGTGGTCTCACCTGCACGACATCCTTTTCTTGCGTTATTCCTTCGTGTTTCAAGATCACCACAACCTCCGCAAATATCTCCGTATCGGAGATCTCTGCTCCCGCGACCATCACCGCCACTCCGCAGCCCCGTGCCCACTGTGGCCATCTCCACCTGCGCCTCCCGCGCCGCCGCCGTCGCATCGCGGTCCGCGCCCGGAGCGCCTCAGGCGGGCGGGCGGGCGGACGCTGAGTGCGCAGGGCAGCGGCCGTAATAGCGGGCATCAACTTGCCGAGATAGCGGCGGCCCGGGGCCGGCCATTACCCGCCGCTGGATTACCCAGCGGGGAAACGAAATAACCCCCGGGGAGAAAAATGAAAAGAGCCCCGGCGGCGGAGGGCCGCGCGGAGTGAATTAACCGGGAGACGCTCGCGGACCGCCCCGCTCGCCGCCGCCGCCGCCGCCGCTCTCTGCTAGCGAGTGTACACGCGCGTCCGCAAATGCACTCGCCAGGGACTGGTTTAGAACGCTGACAGACGCCCATAAAAAGATACTATTCTATATTTTTGCTGCGTGTTACACAAGTAACACACAAAGGAATATCCAATTAGATTATTTCTGCAAAGTTCAATGCACTGCGAATAAACGGTACGAATTTTTGATTCAGTGTTTTGTTTCAATAACAGATTCTTTTCGATCAAAATTATATGAATTTCTTTTCTTTCCTGTTTTTTTAGCGTCGCTTGGCTTGGTTCTCCGACGGACACTAGTAAAAAAGCTACTCCTCTAGGACATTTTTTTCCAATCAACACTCAAAGCAGGAGTTAATAAGATAATTTTCTGTGGCGTTATTATTTAAATAAAATGACATTCGAACAAAATTTCAATATTTTTTGAGTTCTCCAAAATATTGGAGTAATTGTTAGATGGGATTCATAAGCAAACGTTGCACGCATACACAGGTTCACGTTTGTTTCATTTTCCAGAACAATACTGTAGTGCCTTGCACATTTTCTATCTTGCCCAAATACATTTAAGATATTTTAACTCTAACATTGTGTTATTGTATTTCATTACCACACTTGTTTGACAGATGTAAATCAATAATCTTATCACTATGGTAATTGTATGAAAGAACCGATTATTTTCTCGTTTGACATAATCAATTAGATGAATTTTAAATATAGTTACTAGTGTCTACAGACCAAGTTGTTCATGGCATCAGAAAAAAATAGAAAAATGTTTGTAATAGGCAATTCTTTGTGCGTTCATGCTCGATGAGCTACTTAATTCACAAGTGTCTTTAGTTCACTCTTACTATTACGTATACTAGTGTGTTATAAATCGTATATAAAGTATATTGTAGAAATTTTAAGAAATCCGTCACAATACAGTTTCATTTTATTTGTATAGTTCATTATTACTTTCAATTTAATAAATTATTTTAATTAAGTTATGTTTTAATTGTTTGTTCCCATCTAAAAGTTTTTGTTGGTGAGCATTTAACATTAACAATATTTCTGATGTTCCCAGGGATCGTTTGTTTCTAGCCAACGTGAAAAAAATCATCACTAACACACACACATAAATGTTGGTATGTACCTGAACTCCGACACTGTGACACCAATATCCATGAAAGTTGGCACATTTACATGTTTTTTTCACGGAGAAGGTTTTTATGCAGTTCTTTTCTTGTAACTCTGCTGGATGGCAATGCAGCACAAGACGCGCTTCAGATAAATGCAATTTCCAATACAACCCAGTTCTATTGTTGCTGGGCTTTGCCGTGTGACGCGAGGAGTGGCCGAGGAGGCCAGGAGGAGCAAAAGAATAGCGCAGGATGGAGAGAGGAGAGAGGGAAAGAGAGAGGAGAGATGAAAGAAGATAGGATAGAGGGAAAGAGAGAAAGAGAAGGAAATAAGAAGAGGGGGAAAAGAGGGAGATGGAAAACGAGAGAGGGAAAGAAATAGAGGGAGAGAGAGAGAGAGAAAGAATATACACACACACACACACACAACCACACTTCAGAATCTAATTGTTAAAAAGTTCTAACACTTCTGAAATCATCAAGCAGCTTACAATGACTAATAATAATACAAATACTAACAATAAGAGGATCATTTTCATTAAATTGAAACTAAAAGACCCTAATTTCTAGAGAGAATATGGCATCCTGCTAAATGCGCAGTTTCATCTTCGCTGGTTTCACAAAGACACAAAGATACTTCTGCTTCTCTACAAAAGAACAGAATCAGAGCAGTAGACTGGAAAACCTGCGGATTGTTCTGATTAAGTGAGAAAACAAAACTTCCACGAAAGGAGTTGTTGAAACTCCTTAAAATCACAGACCTCATGAAGTCTTCCCTCAAATTCTGTCAGCCACCCAGAAAGAATAAGAAGTTGCAACAACTCACACTTAAAGTGTGCTTTATCCTTCTTGACTTATCAAGACGAATATTCCGGACTTATGCACGCCACTCACAATATCCAGATATTGCTTTGCAAGGTAAGGAGGAACAAAGCGAGTTCGGTTTATCGAAATAAAGTTTTGTTCAATGTACTAAAGAAATAAACAAAAGGCGTTTCAAGGAACCGTCTGCAAATTACGTAACGCAAATCTGGAACATTTTGATTACTCCATCTCCCCAGTAGCGCATCTGTAACCGCGCTCTTGACACTGTAATGATTTGTATTTTTTTACAATAAAAGAATCGTCACAGAGGGAGCCGACTATAGATTCAACAAATGACGGGAGAATGGCGTGTGGACATTTACTATGTTCGAAATGCCGCGGTGAATGAACATTAGTTCAAAACAATAATTAGCTAAAGGGAAATTTAAGAATAGCTTTCTACGTCAGCACGTATAGTTTATAAGGCGGCAAGTGTGTGTTTTTCTATTTAACACAGTGACTATATTCCGTCTGTGTCAAAAGACAAGTGATGGAGAATTGCTGGTGTGAGTAAGCACAGAAAAGTACGAAATTCGAACTGAATAACAGGAAATTGGGGTGTTTCGGACTAATAAACATCGAAAACGGGAATTTAGGGAATTTTTGGCAGATACCGTTAAGCAAGGGGACGCCGGGGAGACGTAAATCAGAATAATTTGATGTCAATAAAGAAGGACAAAAGACTGAGAGAGCGTGTTTTGTTGAGGAAAATGTTTTGCAAATGAATTGCAACAATACTTTTCGGTAGATGAATTCTAGTCTCAGAGGTGAGAGGACCTCATGTCTTTGTCTTACTATGCGAGAAATGATTTTCGGACGTGAAGAAAAGAATGTTACGAGTTCTTTTTAGTGACAGTCGATTTATTTGTGAGTTGTGTTGATGATATGGTAAATGGTAACTGGAACTTGGTGTAGCCGTCGTGGACGTCAAGGAAGTTGTGCGCAGTTACGACATCGCTACGAAAAGGGAAGTAACGACTTATGTACTTTGATAAATACGACGAGAATTATCATATTTTGTTGAATCCCAAGCATGTCATCGTTTTTTTTATAAAATTTTTATTCACAAAGAAAAAGGCTATACAGGGAGAATACGCATGTCTCGTGGTGTGAATGATTTGTAAATATTGTGTGAATGTTGATTCTTTTTATTTTCTGTAGTTTTGAATTTTGTTAATGTTATGGTGGAACAGTGTTGATGTTCATGAAAGCCGAATATACAACGCCAGGAATCCGAATAAAGAGTATCAAACACGGTGTGTTTGCATTGAATTTAGATTTGTTATTTGTAATATAGCAGATACCGGATAGTGTTACAAAAGGAAAGCAGGTCTTCATCCAGTATTGGAAACTTGCGCCGGACCTACGACATAAAAATTATTTTGCAAACAGCCGCATCTAATGATAAAGTAATTATGAATGAATTAATTTAATAGATAAGATAGGAAAGGAAGGGATGTTAGATAATAGTTAGATAGACAAAGAGGGCAGCCGGTCGCAACACCCTCTAAATAATTACCCAGAGCTTGCGCACTCCCCCTCTTACCATTTAGAAAAAGCGAAAAATATACAACTATAAAAACAATTTCTATTAATTTTATTTTGTATAAAGTTAACGATAATTTAAGTCAGAATTAATTGTCGATTACACCTTTACTACACCTTTACTCTGATTAAAACAGTGTCCCCTGAAGGTGACGAGCCCACAGAAGAGGCAGACACTGTCATTCAATCGCGAGCTTCGTTAAAACTTACATTTTTGGTCTTGCAGCTCCCGACTAGGTGGCTGAGTTCCCATCTCTTTTCAACTCACATCCTTCAAGTGACTCTGTTTTTTAATCGAAGTATAACAACAAGATGGGCGGACATTTTTTAAGAAAAGGAAGGAAGTATTGCCGAGAAAAGTTTAGAGTAGTGCATATGTTCTCGTGGAGGACGCATGAGCGAGAATATACTACGCCATTTTAATTAATTTGTACGTCATTTTAAATTTATCAATATTCTACAATACATTATAGATCAGTTTGGAATATTTTCTTCGTGAAATAAAATTCTATCAATGTACCATGGATAAAAATATATTTTCAATTCTGGTAAAAAATTATATATCATAAATTTTTAATTTATTTGTATTTTTAATTTAATTTGTTGTTATTTTAATGTTTAGTGTCAAAATGAACAAGAGGAATTATTACAGCAAATGTTGAAAAATAGAAAAACAACACCAGCGTCAGATAACACTAAACTAACACTCTCTACCCTAATGTAACGTAGCTTTAGCATTACGTAATTTATAGATGTATCCAGGAAAAAATGAAAAATGTTAACAAAGTCTATCTGTGCAGAAATTATTAGCTAGAAGCACTAGGTCATTGAAGACATAGAAGCAGCAAATTGGTGGAGATCATTATCTTTAAGTAGTTAAACAATGGAATAATCCCTTCATTTTAGTTTAGCATCACAAAGGCGGACATTTCTGATTATTTGAAATGCTTCTAATCCTCTAAAGACGTCGCATGGCTAAATACATGCCACTGAATCCGTTGATCGTAAATCAGATAATTTCACTCTTAGGTCTCCAGATCTAATATACCCAATGCCGTATAAAGCGTAATGCTCTCCGAAAATTTCATTCATGTGCCTCCCCATATCTTTCAAAATTTTCACTTTAGTAATCCAAATACTTTTAAATTCGTTTTATTCTCCCCATATAATGACTAGTTTTACGCCCCTCAAATTTCAAATCCTGAATGAAACTAGATTATCTATTTCACAGAATTATCAAATGCTGTAATTAGCAATAATATGATCTACTGATCATATATAATATTGAAGTACATCAGAACAAAGATGTGTTCTTGTACTTCAGGAATAAACTATGGTCAGGAAATTAAGAAAGCTACGGCGATACATAACATGTAATTTGTAAAAGACAGGACGAAAATATTTTTACATTAATATTTTATGAGAACAATGCATGTAGAGAGAGACATTGTTATTTAAAAAGAAAAGACAGTCGTGACTTGTTTTGACAAGCAACGAGAGAGAGTTGAACACCGGAGATCGAACCAAGAATGGAAACAAAAGAGATGTCGATTTTGTAAACATTAGGTGAGATGCGTTTGAGACACGAGCAGTGGCGGATCATATGTTGCAGGCAGAGAGGAGAGATTTACTAAAAGTTATTAGAAACGTTTTTAATCGCGGTGAGGTACTGATTGTAAACTGTAGGCCGAGACGCGAGTTTTTCTTAAGGAAATAGTTTTACAGAAGTGAAATTCTAAGGGACGCGATTGTAAGAACATTCGGACGTGACATGAACTTTTGATGGTATTTAAGTACGTAATTATTTATGTGTGTGGATGTAGTGTGACGAACCTTGGTGTAGGCAATTAAAATCCCAGCGCGACGGCCGCCTAAACGTGCGCGCCGCCTGGTAGGAAACCACTGCGCCCGCGGCCGGCCTAGGTCAAGGAATAATATTGCAATAGAGGTTTCGTGAAAGTATAGTGGTAGCTGAGTGAAGGCAGGGAATAAAGTTGCAATAGAGATTCCGTGAAAGTATGGTGGTAGCTTGCAGAAGGCAGGGCATATGGGAGCAGAAAGTTACGAGAACCTGAGGCGTGAGGTTGGAAGTTGATGGTGTGGCCGCGAGCCCAGTTAGCGAGAAAGGAGAGGTTGTTTGTGCCAGTGGTGGATAGAGGCACGATCGACGGAGGCGTCTGGTCTTGGAGTACTGGAGTACGACGTGGTTACATAGAGGACACGTTGTGCTTAGGCACACGATAGAGCGTCGGCAGCCGCATTTTCTTCGCTGTGAGTTTTGCGCTGATGGCGAACGCCACGGCCACCGAATTGAGGTCGGTGTTCAAGACAAAATAATTTTGTATATGGCACTATAAAAAGAAATGAGAATTTTGAAGCAATTGACTAAAGAATGCAGGTTGATGTATAGTTCCTGTAGTTCACTGTCAGATTGTTTTTTGGCCTGATATATCCTTCCCATTGGTATTTTCATAGTCATTGTGTACTATTTTCGAAAGATATTTGAAGTAATGTGTCTTTCTTAGGGGAGAACATCGCTGATTTGTGAAAGAATCTTGTTATGTTAATAAAATGCAAGTGCACCTTCTGTCTTTAAAAAAGAAAATTTTGATGATAGTGTTAAATCTAAGTCAAGTTAGAAAAGCACCTTGTGCTATTTATGAATAATTAAAAAGGTATAAAAATATATTTGCTATGAACTGTTGAAGAATTTAAGTGGACTTAAATATCTCGAAATATTTATTGAAACTTGGATGGCTGTTGAGTAGAAATAAAACATATTTTCAATTTCAACCAAAGGTGTAGGTTGTAATAAATGTTAATTTTTACATGTATGTAGTAAACACACACGTTTAGTTTTTTTCGAGCAACTTGTTGTAATATTCTGTGTTTTTCAAAACTGTATTTATTCGTTTTAATTGTACGCAAAATATATCTTTGTAATTGCAATACATTTCTTGCAAGAAATTACTAATGAAGTGATAATGCCGTGTATGTTGATAGACGGTTAACTGCAATTTTTGTAAACAGAAAGTACTACGACATTCTGTCGTCCGAAATGCCTGTGCTCTTCCCTCTGATGTAACTTTATGAGCACTCGTCTCCCCAGAGATCTCTTTTATTCAATTTTTTTAATTTAAATTTATTTTGTCACAGAAGATATTGCTATGATTCTACTTTGTGCCATCTTTAAAATTCATTATTTTGCAGTTGATTATCCTCTTCATGTTTTTTCATACTGTCAAATGGTTTTTGTTTGTTTTCTACTTTATGGTCAATGTTATTGTCATTCTGTAATTTTTGTTTTGCTTTCAAAGCGTATCCAATTAAATGTTGTTCAGTGGTAGCGACTGTGTGTTTATTTTTCAAAATTTCAAAAAAGAGCCACGTTCCCACTGAAACTCCCCACAACCGACCTACATGTCCGGTTATAGTAGCAGCAACGAATTTTGCAGCCAAAACAAGAATGATGGTTCATGGTAAATGGTATCCACAGGCAACGGCGAAGGTTGCAGTTTATTTCGTCAACAGGAAAGTACATTCGGGAAGAAATAAGAACTTGATTTGTCAGAGATATAATTGTTCAAGGCCCAAGAATGCTCCTAAATTTAAGATAGATTTAAAATTAAAGAATTTTTTTTCAAGTTAGTTGATGGCCATCAAAAGTTAATTGTTAACATCTAAAGAGGGGATTGTTAACATAATCAAAAAGGGAATAGTTAATATAAAAACGGAATACTTAATATATAAAAAGAAGTTATCAAAATTAAATACTTTTTGAAAGAAAAGATCATTGAATAAAGAACACGGCCGACATCTCATGTCGCTGATGCTACAGCCATACCATTGTTGTCATTATTAAAATAGAAATCGTTCATGAAAAAGTATCCTCATTTTCGTTATTAGCTAGTGTGTGTGTATATATATATATATATATATATATATATATATATATATATATATATATATAAAAGATTACCAACCGAAACCTTTTACAAGCGGTGTTTTTCAGCCCACGATACCAGGAGGAGAACCCTGAGAGAGGAAGTATTGTAATGTCCCGAAAATGGCCGGGGACGTATTACTGAACTAGCCACCCAAATTATATTCCGTCCATACAGTCATACATCAGACGTTCAATTTTTGTAAATGAGAAAACACCCATGAACCTATAAGCTATGATGGAACACGAAATGAACTCGAAAAACCAAAAATATGCAGATCCGGAAGACTGGGAACTAGTGTACTTAAGAATGTATGCTTGGTTTCATAGTGTATGCGAAGAAAAGATACTGACACTCGAATGCCGATTCCCCTACATCTTACCCCCTTAGCAAATGAGACCATAGGCCTATGCTACTATACTACCTACACAAGCAATTATACTAGATGCAATTGACCATCCACCCGCCATCGCAATGGCCTCTGGTAGCCCTCCCCCCCTCCGTCACACACGCAGTCCTTCGCCACGTGGACTGATGGCAGGAAACAGAGGGCAAACGTCGGGGAGGCAGAAAAGGGCGATCTGATCCTCATGAATTCGCCACGACTCTTCCAGGAAGCGCCAGGCGCGACACGCCTGGGCCCGGGCGGAGCGCGGGCGGGGCACGGGCGGGGCACGGGCGGGGGCAGGAATTGAATTTTAATGCTCGCCTCCGCCCCCGCACGGAAGGCGCCGCCACCTCCGCCCTGGCGCTGCCTCGCACCGTCGCGTCGCTGCCTGCGCGGCGCGCGCCCAACTCCGAGGGGAGAAACGGGAAATGCGCGCCGAAAGGCGGCGATCATTTGCAGGAAACCTCCTCACGTTCTGCGCTCTGCTGCCAGGTAATAAAAATTGAGTTTTATTAAAGTTGACCTGTTATCCGCCTGAAATTAATCTATGCCAAGTAATTATGCACTCTGCATCTGTAAGCTGACCATTAACATCACAACGATATTCATACGACCGAAACTATTATCCATCTAACCTGCTGCCAGGCAGGGCCGAGCGGAAAATAACCTTTTTATGACTGAAAGCTCGTTCGGTGCCATTTCAGTTTGCTAGGAGCAAATAAAGCAAATGTGCAATAAAAGAAACTGAAACTCGGTGTGCTTAATTCTTCCAAGAACAATATTCTTTTCTACAAAAATCGCGTTAACACATTTAAAAAAACAACAAAATAATAAAATGTCTGAATAATGCAACTGACTTGTCATTGTAAAAATAATTAAAAATTCCAAATGTTATTTATGAAGTTCTAGAAAATTATTTATATCTGTCAGACCGCCTGATACTGTTACAAGAGGGAGCACACTAATGACCCGTCATCGCTTGGTTTAAATTTCCACATTCACAATTTGTAAAAAAAAAAGACTGAATGCTCGAAAACAAAATATTATCAATTAATAATATTATACTAGCGTATCCATGCGATTTCTCTCGCATGTTATACCTTACCCTTTTCCCTATCCTTCTATTTCCATAATAATGGGGGGAAATGTTAAAGAAACGTGTTTATTTGTTTGAAAAATGTACAAAGGTAACTTCCAAAGTACACACAGAATATCAAATAAAAATAAAAACAATAATGTTGATATTTGAAACAAATTTTCAATAAAGGTTCATTCAGGTGTTCTTGGAACAATTCACAACCCATTTGAAGTAATTATACAATCCAGTTTACTTTTGGCTTCCCGTGGAAGTCACAAAAATATTATATTACGATACTACCTATATATTACGATGTCAGGAACATATTTTCTTTGAGGCCTTCGGCCTCAATATTCCAAGTTGTATGACCCTAGAACGCTTCGTTTAGGAGTTCTAAAACTACTCCTATATCTTGACACTGGTGCCCAAATGTTGCAGGTTGCGTTTGACACTAATACTTGGGGTGTTTTTTCAACCTAATCCTTTACATTTTTACAGTTGTGTAAGTTAAAGTTCGAGTGCAATTCGTCAAGTCTCCGTGAAAATATATTTCTTTACAGCCACATTAATCTTACGCGTGAGAACCGCAAAACTCGTCTATACCAATGAAGTATTGTAGGAAAGGAACAGGATTAGATACGCACCAAGCTTGTCAGAGTTTCATTGAGCAAATGTTGTTAAATCTGTTTTCGCATAACGAAGGTAACCGAAACAAGAATAATTATGATACTGAAATTCTTTTTGATCTACATTCAATGAAATGTATAATAAAACTACCCTAGCAAAATCAATCTTGACACAATTGAAATGGAATATCGTACGGAAAAATCGTTGTTCGGAATAATATTTCGCTCTTCGCCTTGATCCTTACTAGCATATTTTCAATTTTAAACTAGTGGTGCTACAGAATGGCACAGACTTTCCTGCATTTGTTTTCTATTTCCTTGGGTCTGGTCTAGCTATTCGGACTTGCCACATACTCATGCCAGCTGCCATCTATCGCCGCCCAATGAATATTTTTTTTTGACATTATCTTAATTTTTCGGTTTGCTAATGGTAGAATGGAAATATTAATTTTAAAATATTAAGTAATAATAAAACCTCGTTCTAAAAGGCAATTTCTTTGAAAAAATTTGAGCAGTTTTAAGAAAATGGCGTTTAAGCGCTACTAAAAAATGCGAAATTTGAAGCTCGTTTTCACAGAAAACTTTTGAGTTTTCAAAAAACATCATTTGAAGTCACTTGAAGCATTTACATTCACAAATTTAATAGTGTTTACAAATTGCTGGTAATGTGCATATTAAAGGGCGAGAGTTCTTTGAAAAAAATTATATTAGAGTAATTTTTGAAAAAAACAAAAATATACCTCAAAATAAACTTTACATCGTATTAAAGAGTGCAAATAAACATTACCCTTTTTATGAGAAAATAGCGTTTGAGTGTTTCTGAGAATACGAAATTTTGAGCTAGTTTTCACAGAAAACGGTTGAGTTTTCGGCAAGCTTTATCTAATATTATTTAAAGCACATGTACTCGTTAATACAATATTGTGAACAAATCGCCATGTTCTTGAAGTCTTGAACGGGGTAAAGGGTTTTCTGATGTGGAATTGTTTGGTCCAAGGATTGTTTTGTGGGGAATAAAGTTTTACTCAATATAAATATTAACGACGTGATAGACATAATCCTCCCAGCACGTGACATACGGATTTAGGGTTCGAACAAACCGTTAAAGCTGCTCTCCGATCATAAATATTTAAAGAAGGGAACATTGTTACTTATTCGCGAGATTCTGGTTTCAATCCACCGAATTATGCCCCCTCCAACCTTCCTTAAAGACATACTTCCATTTCACGTTTCCTCTAGTCCTCAATTTTTATGATTCACGTTCCTAGTTTTTCGCATACTTGCCCTCTGTACTAGAGCTCTCAATACCCGCAGACCCGTCAACCCACCCGCCCGCCCGTCTCAGAAAAGTGCGGGTCGAACCCACTCGCATTCATGCGGGTACCCGTATTATACGGGTACCCGTATAACTCCAAGAGCTCTACTCTGTACACAACTTTTCCCCTCACATTTTCATAACTCTACACCACCTCCGAGTTCCGCATTGTCTTCTTCAATAAAATTCCGCTTCCGTGGGAAGCGCCCCACTTGCCCTCACCTGCCATCCACGCGCTGCAGCGGCCGAAGTTTCCGGAAATATCAATTCCACAGCGACACGCGAAGCCGTACATTCTTCAATCGCGGCGGCAGCCCGAGCGCCAGCCCTCGCAAGAGGAGCAACAAGAACCCGGAGATCGAGAGAAGAACGAGCAAACTTGCAGCAACTTGTTAACTAAGCCCGAGTAATAATTTAAGACGATGCCAGTGCGCTCTCGTAGCCCGTCCAGGAAGCTCGGAGCCGAGTGCGTAAATATGCCGCCCGTTTCCTCGATTCCTCTTCCTTCCAACCATTCAAAAACAACCCCCAAGAGACAGGTGCCACGGAAGGGAGACTGGTGGTGATGGACGGAGGACGAAGACGGGAATGGAGGATGAGGGTGAGGCGATAATATCGGGGAGGGAGGGATCAAGGGCAAAGAATGGGAGAAGTGGACCAGAGGTAGAGGGTGGGAGATTAGGGACGAGAGTGGTGAGAGGGGCGGGGCGAGATGGAGGGGGCAGGACGTGGGGGGATGCGGTAGACGGGGGCGGGTGGGGCAACAAGGGCGAGGAGCGAGTGCAGGGAGCGGAGGCGGAGGGCGGGGTGCGAGGACGGTGTGTAGGGATGAAGGGTGAGGGCAGGGAGCGTAAGCGGAGGGGCTGGAGCCAGGACTTGCGCGGGTGACGAGGGAGGGAGTGAGCACGACAGAGAGACTCCGGCGGGGCGGGCGTGAAACGGAGGACGCGCTGGGACACGCACCCCGCCCCCGCGCGCCGTTCCTTCTGCAGGCGCTCAAGACGTCGAGGGCGCCCAGAGAGTCAATTAGGCTAATTAGACGGCCGGGGAGCATAAATGTTGACGCGCGCGGCCCCGCGGGGGGCACTCGCGCCCTCGCGGCAGCAGGTCGCGGCCCGCAGCGCGCATTTTCGCTCGTTTTTCTCGCAATAATGTCCCATCTTGAATGCAAATGCACCTGGTGCCAAGTGCCAACAACGGGCGTGAAAATGGTCGGGGACCACTACAGAATGGTTAAGAGTTCTATTCGTGGCGCATTTGACAATAATTAATGCTTGTGGGTCATGGAATGGATACAGCGGTTGTCGCTTCATAAAATACACTACCTACTGTACATGTACCAATGCAAATAACCTCGTGGTACGTGAGTAGAATTTTCACGCTTATAATGCAAACTTCATTAATTACTAGCGTCGTCAAGGGAACTGACAATGGTTATTAGAATGATATATGAATGAATTAATTAATCTGTATTATCCCACGAACACTTGCTGGGATCCACCCCAAGTTGAAAATGCCATTCACAAGAATTTCTTAGCACATGATGTAAGCATATTCATGTAAATCGTCAACTCATTTCACGAATTTAAGTCAACTGTGGATTTAAAATTTCTTCCATATTAAATCGAAGTAATTTGATTTTAGAGATATCCCTTGTTTTTATGTACTCCTGTTTAGATATTATAAATGCAGTGCAGCAAAAGTGAACATATGAAAATAGTGAGATGAAATTGTTTAAGTCAGTGTTGATAATATACGTCAATTTTGCCCGTTTTGAAATATCATATTCCTAATATTTTTTTCTTCGTCTCGTTTCCCTAGCTGACATCCTGTTCACAAGAATCTTAATTTGTCTGAGACTTTGCTTGTGCGATCATCAAACAGTTATTATTTACAAAAAAAAAGGCAAAAAATTTTTTTACTCATTTACATAACATCATTAGAACTTTATCATAAACTGATTAAAACTTTATTCTTGCAAACTGAAAAAAATGGGTCCTAAGACGTCGAGAAAGTTTACCTACTACAAAGTGATCAAGGAATCAAGGAAGGTTTATTTGATATCTCTTTGCGATTTGCCAAAAGCACTTCCAATTAAGGGTCTAATCACGATCTCTGAATAAAAGAGGTTTATAGGTGAAATAAATGTCCATTTTTTAATTCCCAGAGGTGAAAATATCTTTTACGCGAGTTAAACCCACCGTCCAACCAATAAAGCTCAAGTAATGAGATAGGGATTAAAGGTCGTATAATTAAGGGGACTGATGGCCTCGTTCGATCGTTGCCACCGGGGCGTCACCAAACAGCGAGAACAGAAGGAAACGGGAGGAAAGATCTGGACAACACTAGACGGTAGGGACTGGGCAAAGTATATATGAGTTGCCAATTATTCTTGTGTATTTTGTATTTTAAAACTATTAAATTATTCAGTGATTTCAGCAACGTTTATGCCTCTCATCAAGGAAAAAATATGCGCTTTCAATGATCAATATCTGTCTCAAGACGGTTTTTTCTCAATTCAAATTAAATCTCATAAACAAAAATACAAATGAAGCATTTAATTAACCTTGCTTTATGCATGATTTACACATAACCCTTAGACAATTGAAAGTATATAGAAATGGCAGATAAACACAACTTCTCTTTCAATACTCTGTTATTTCTCTTTACGCTTAATAGTAATTTAACCGACAAGATTAATAAATGTAAATTGAGCAGAGAGGACTATATTTTGATTAGCGGAAGTACCCTGCGTTACCCGAATATTACTAATCACAAACATATATTACAGGAAAATGAAGTAATTAATATAGAGTGTATCCTGGCCTTATCCCGTCTAACCCACTTCCACCTACCCCAACTGTTCTCTGACTCGCACGGTGTCCACCCGTCCAGCACCAACCTGTCTCTGCACTCTGCCCCGCCAAAATTCCACTTTGTGTCACCTGCCTCGACCTGCCATGTTCGCTAAGTTCACTGTTGCCAGCACCGACTCGCTGTCGGCAGCTGTAAACACACGTATTATTGCATATTCTCGGCAAATTATCAATAACAATTTTCACCTTCAATTACCTAAAGCTTAATTGCGCTATTCTTACGAATCAAAACGAATTTTCTAGGACATTTTAAGGGCTTTAAGAAAGTTTCAATTCTCTTTGATCAATTTACTCATTATATTTCAAATATTCGCGAAAGAATGGAAGAGTAATCACTTAAATTTTGCTTTTTAAGGTAGAAAATTGGAATAGGGCTAAATTTTGCTAAATCTCATAAGACATTGACTTTTCTCTTATTTTGAAAGAGACGGCATTTCACGTCTTTCTCAGTCATTCCGCTAGATTTCGCACGATCGCGACCGTATGAAGCAGTGCTTGCAATCATGCGACTTCTACCGGCAAGACCGAGAAAAGACGCGAAATGCCGTGACATATTCCATCGCGAAGATGGGATTTGAGTGGCCTTGAGGGTCGCAGTTAGAAAAATCGCAGTATAAGGACTCTACCTTTCAGTGAAAACCGCATCGAAAGAGGTTCAGCCATTCCAGAGATTACCTCGGAGATTACAAACGTAATCAGAGGCAGGCAAATAAAAATATCGCAAAAACAAGTGAATTGCTTTTATTTATGCACTGTCTGAACAATTAACCACACTTACAGCTCCTAGTAATCTGAGTTTTCCCACCTTGGGTATACGAAAATGAAGGCATGCAAGGGCCTAAGATTCAGCGAAGTTTGTTGAATGAGCCTGTCAGAAATTGAACCATTGCCCCCCCCCCCCACGAACAAACCCCTAGTGAACTGCGATTACCCATCTCCACTGTACAAGAAGATGATGAAGCAAAAAAATAATAATTAGAAGAGGAAACAAATACTCGAAATTATGACTCAGGGGAAAGAGGGAAAGCAAGGTTCAGTGAAATTGACTCTATGAATCCGTCACAAATCAAAACACACTGGCTACCACGTATATTCTCCAAGATTTTATTTCCATATTTCGAATATGCAACAAGAATGAAGAAGCAAGGAATTGAATAAGTGTAAGGGAAAACGAATACATCGATTTGCGACTTACACGAAAACGATTTTCATTAAAATTTACAGTAGAAATCGAACTACTAGGCCCCGCACGCCCATGTTCCAAATTATCTCCCTCCTCTCAGCTTAAGTGCGCGGAAGGGCGAGGGTGGAGCAGGGGGTGGGGGCCAGGGGAGCGAAGGGAGCAGCGCTGCGCCGTTAGAGAAACGTTTTACGGCCACGATCGCTCGGCGCGTAAACACTTTGAAGTAACGGCCACTGCGCGCCCAAGACGACTCCGGTCGCTAATGGCGTGACAGACATTACTCCACAAGGCCAGCGGCAACAGATGCCAAACCATTATAGACGGAATTCAAGATCATCGACAGGATGAAAAACTGCTCGGAAAATAATCGCTTTAAATCTCCATACCATAAGATTGGGGATTAAAGCACCGCTAACGTCCGCTTTTGGACTAATATTGTACAAGGCCATAACATAAGTTTTTGTAGTAGATCAAACGATTGTAGTCATCCAACGGCGTTCATGTATTTCACTTATAAATTTGAACCTGGTTCTTTACTATCTTCCCACAACACAACGGAGATCTAAAATGTTAACTTATCCTAGAGAAAAGAACGAAAATGAATGCATTTGCGCAGAAACACTTTTTTAATATTTCCCTAGCTCTTTGAGAAAAGTTGATAATCTTTTTCTTAACGTTTTGAGATCAGGATACTTTTTGCTCTGTAGTACCCTGGCCTTCCCCACATCTTGTAGTTCTCACTAATACCAGGAATCTCGAAACACGCATGTCTCCCTTACCTTTACAATATGCATACATTCCAGCCAATATACGAATATTTGCAAGTTTGGGTTAGGACCCCTCCGGTCACCGGCCGGCCATAGCCCATTTGTCCATTTCTGTCTTTCTTTTCGTAATTGAGGGAAGCTGCCCAGT
Source organism: Acheta domesticus (assembly GCA_031308135.1). NCBI lineage: Eukaryota > Metazoa > Arthropoda > Insecta > Orthoptera > Gryllidae > Acheta > Acheta domesticus. The sequence goes on along the minus strand of JAHLJT010009436.1, from coordinate 92,954,450 downwards.
GAGGCCACCTCAGGGAAGCTAGCGGATATCGCATAGTAGGTGCCTGTCTGGAGGGGAACGATTCAGACGCTTATGTGTGGGTGTATGTATGTATGGTGGTTGGGTCTGTCTCACCAGATCACGACATAAAAGGAATCAGATATGGCATCCTTTGAGTTCAAGCGTACTAGCTACCTACTAGCCTCGCACACATACTCATACGCCACCCCGACATTCCATGAATTAATCAGGAGTGAAGACGAATGAATCAGGATCAAAATGAATAACCTAAAAGGTGACACCTGGTAAGAGGGAAAAGTAACTACGCCACAACACACACGTAAATACCCTTCCCTAAACGGGTTTTGAAACCGCAACCCTACGTGCTTGAACGGGCTTAGTTGGCTCAGAGCATCAATTGATGTCGCTTCAGTGCCTCTGACCGGAGACGTCCTGGGGTACGAGTCTCGACGGTGTCCAGATTTTCGACCCTAACTACTAAGCTAGGCCGAATTTAGCTGCTGTCTGGAGGAGAATTCTAGCGGTTGGCTGCTCTGATCGGTAGTTTTCCTTGGTGTTTTCGATCAACACCAGACGAATGCCAGAGTAGTATCCTAACAAACGGACCATGGACCGCCCGCGATATTTCTTCCTCTTCCTTGTTCTATCCTCACCGCTTATTTACACACACACACTTTCACCTATATTCACTACACATACCGACTATACTGCCACACATACCGGGAGACCAATCGGGTGTTTACGCGTAGAGACATCCTGGTTTGGAAAAAACTAGCCAGTCGACGTGTAACGTACCATATATTTCATGATAACGTACCATATATTTGACCTAAAAATATCGTAAATGACGCATCAATTCTTCGAAGACTGAAAGTGAAAAAGTGCCTACCGGGACGGATGCCGCATCAGAATCCACTAGCAGGTGAATAACAAAATCGTTAATTGTCAAAAAACAGACGTGAGTTCATGAACAATCAAGATTATTAATAAGAGCGCTAGACTAGAATCATCCCCGCCCGGGGAAGACATGATAAGAATATGCGCATCAAATGTACTAATTAACACTAAAAAACAGAGAAAATAGACAATGATAAAAGCTTAGACCTTTATTGTCTTTCTATCAGAAGATAAAGTCAGTCTTAATCAAACAGTGTTCTGTTTTTGAAGCTGTCTTGGATACGTCAGTTTTAAATCTTTTAACAGTTTGTTTCGGTTTTTGTCGGTCACGTTACCTACCCGACAAAAAGAGAATTTTATCTTTGTAACTACCACCTATACATTACTAGTACCTTAAGTATGAAAATACTAACTCCAAGTAAAACATGCTGTTTTATTTCTTAATATCGACAAAAGTACTTTAAAAGAAAGGCGTATAAAATACCTGTGAGATGAAGCAAAAGGCCTCCATCCAGGCATCCAAGACTCTTATTGAAAATATTTCTCCAAATGAATTGGGATTAGGATACCCAAACTTCGGGGAGCAGAGAATATGATCAATCGAATTGGGTTTGATTCCCGGCCAGGGCAAAACAAAAGCTGTAGCTTTCTTATACACATGGGCGCAGTTTCTACATCCTGTGTGACGAAAGCAGAGCGCAGGCAGGTAAAAAGCTAGACAATTATGGGAATGAGACATGCTCAACATGTGCCTCGCTTACCCTCAGGCCCAGGCCTGAGGACACCATTAGCAACGCAAAAGTCAGATTAATTTGACCATGCCATCAGACGTGAATGTGGTCGTGGTCGTTGTCTTGATTGTGGCGTGGGCGGCCGTTGGGCAGGGGGACATTGAGCAGGAGGCATGTGAAGGTTGGACAAGCGAGAGTTGGAAGAGTGGGAGCGAGTATTGCCTGGGCAATTGCTGCCGCGGGGAGGAAATAGGGAAGTCCACTTGAAATATCAAATACACGCATACATCTCCAATAACTGATAATCCATAACGAACAAACGAAATACACGTTAAATACAATACATATTTCGCTATAATGTGGCTATGGCAAGTAAGATTAAACATACATTTGTGTAGAATGAATAGACGTCACATCGAATTAACGTCAGCGGAGTGTGATCTGGGAAGAGAAATCCAGTTCTGCTACATCGAATATTTGCTGCAGATATACCTGCGAGGGATGAAATTTCCAACTGATAAATAACGCAATCGTATTCAGCGATAAAAAATCCTGTACTCTCACGTACCTTTTGTTTGGAAATAAAAACGCGAAGTCGAGGATTTGGTATACATTGCGATCGTTTTAAATAAATGGGGATTAGCATTTTGACATTTCAGCCAGAACGACGTATTTTTGTCAGAACTTCGTGTTTTTGAAAGCTACCCACATCCATTTAGGAATTTAATCACATTTTAAAATATTTTTTTAAAAAAAACAGGGATTATGTAACAAAAAGCTTGCAGATTTAATAAACGTTAAAATATTCCCGCTATCAACATGACAGGCCAGAGAAGTGATTTACATAGCATTATAATCGTTGGAGCACAGTAACCTGCGAATGAAAAGGTACAGATATTTTAAGGTATTTCAGGACAGGAGTAATTGTTCAATGCGTGACCTATCGGATCAGCGTACTAGCATTCCACCTCTTGATACAGGGGTTCAAATTCCGGTCGATTCGGATGGAATTTGTGGTGGACAAAGCGGGTTCGCGGCAGGTTTTCTCCAGATTCTTCTATTAAACCGACCTTTCATTATAACTATTACTCCCCTTTCACCTACTGAGTCAATTACAATCATGTTTGCAGGAAGTGAGTAGTAGTAATATAATCTACCAATTAATTTTGCTGGGTATATACCAAGAAAATTACCTAGTTCACGTTCTATTCTTTATTCCATCTCTAGTATTTTAAATTTAATCAGTAAATCACTGCCAGCTTGAATAAATATGGTTACATCTTGAAGTAAATGAGTAGGCGTAGTTAGTAGATTGTCAACTGAAAATTACGTTTCAGTACCTGTTCCTTTAGCAACAAAATTACAGCAGAGTGAATATCTACAGCCAAATGGTTTGCATGTTAGTCTCATAAGAACCGGTAAATACCCTAACAGCAATCACGATAAAGATAAAAGGCCGCAGGATCCACGGAAATGACTCAAAATAATCATGTTGGGTCTTCTCTAAAACAATTAAGGGTCTGATAACGTGTAATAACACTTTACGAGCAATACCTGGGTGGTCTGAGATCACCAGCGATCGTCTTCGATCATATAAGCAGCTCCGAACAAGCCTGTGGAGCGCGACCAACTTCTGATGTGTGGAAGTTAAAAAAAAAGTTGCATATTGTGCGAGACATCACGACTGACCTTGATGAAAGGTACCATTCCATATCCACAGCAATTTCCTTATTTTCTCAATATAAGCGCTTCCTGGATGATTCCAAGTGCCTTCTGACAGGGACAGGCTACTTTCATCTTATCACCGAATAGGAGCATTCGATGAATTGGATATCGGGCGTGTTAACAGCCAAGGGTATTAGGCCCATAAGTGTAGAGTATTTCCTCGGGAGGTGACCATGATCTTCCCCCGCTGGATAGAGATATCAGCTGCCTTACTTTCTAGCCGACTAGTAGGATTTTCCCCAAAGTATCTCCCACCAGTGGGGTACAGCCCCAGCCGGGACAAGTTCTAAGCTCCCGACCGATCTCTTGGCATATTAGTGTGCGTGTAAGTATGGGGTGAGGATAGGACTAGGAAGAGGAAGGAAAGATCGCGCGCGGTTCGTGGCCCGTTTATTAAGGCCTCTGCTCCGGCATTCGCCTGGTGTTGATCGGATAAACCACGGAAAACTATCGATCAGAGAAGCCGGCCGCTAGAATTCTCTTCCAGACAGGGAATAAACTCCACCAAACTATTTTGCTAGGATCGAAAATCTTGCCACCGTCGGGACTCTAATCTAGGAGTTCTCAGTCAGAGACACTGCAGTGACATCAGTTGATACCCTAAGTCACCTGTCCAGGTTGGAGCAATCGAAAACAATGTACGCGGGTTCTAAAATGTTTTATCTCCATACGGTACCCGCACAATACAAACAAGCATGCAACTGATTCGGAATTCAGGATTTGCATTAAAATAATATTTTAGTGTATTAAAAGAGAAAATTAAAAATCAAATAATATAAAGAGTAATTTACAAAAACTTCTGACGTACAGTAACCAATAAACTTGTTTGGACTTGTAGAGACATTGTGAAATGCAAATTCCATCACACTTGAGCAATTTGGTGCAACGGTAGCAAACGTTTAGAGTCACTCTTGTAATAACTTGAGCAGGTTGTAAAGCTCCAGAAACTTCTCGACTACAAGGTTTTTCTTTCGAGTGCTGAATAATGAGAAGTAAACGGAGCAAATACACGTAGGTATTTAAGAGGAACACATTTTGTGCATGTACATAGTGCTTTACTGCATTTGCAACATTTCATATTTACATTTATTTTATTGTTCTTCCTCTACAAATGTAAAAATACGACGTATTTCTCATCAAAAACTTTAAATTATCTATTTTCGCATTTTGCAAATACGAAATGAAAATGCTACAAAAATGTATAAATACAGCTTTTCTTATCAAACAAATAATTATTGAAAGCAAGTATTTTTAAATAAATCTGGTAAAATTATACGATATGCCTAAACATAGTGTAATGCCTTTTTCTACGCTGAGATTTATATTATGTTACTAATGAACATAATTCTCAGTAGGGACACACTTTCTCAAAGTAATAACACATGCAGAGTTTTATTAAGGTGTTTACTACAAGAAGAGTAAATCCCTATGATCGTACTTGTTCAAGAATTTTAGAAAAGGACGTAGAGACGTCGTTAATTTTTTCTGCATAGATATTAACAATATTGTAAAGAATATGTGTTTATGCCAATGTGCAAAATGGTACAAACAGTTAGTATAGGTATTAGCTGTACGAAGTTTTGAATCAATACTTCAATAACGCACGTTTTATGCAGTTATACTTAACACTTTAATTATTGTGATAAAAATGCTGACCAGTATTTGCATCAGAAAGAGGTAAGAATAAAACGGGGAACAATTAGTTTCCAGATAGGTAATTGTGAGAGCGTATTATCCTTTGTAAGAATTATATACATTCGCAAAATAATGTGTACTTTTAAAAAATAGAGATGACCTCATGCAGAAAAAAGAGGATTTTTACCTGTATTTTACCTGACTCAGTCTGTAGGAAACTGCGAGACCTCAGTTCAGCGAAGTTGTCTGCCGCTGCACACCGGCTGTCCGTCAACATTCGCACAATTGAATTAACTAATTTCTGCGTTCGTCAGTGCCCCGCGTTTCAACAGCTGCGTCCTAATTATAACCAGCTTCAATATAACACGATTTCGAGAAATATGAACAAGGCGAACTCGCTGCAATGTCCAATGAAATTACTCATCAACGGAAATATTTTACGTTTTAACTAATTATAAAATATAATTTTCCATCTGCTGAAAGATACTACACTAAATTTATTGCAAAATTATATTAAACTGTATATATTTTCATGCTTGGCAGCCTAATAATTGATCGGAAAACCAATAGCGATTTATAACGGCGATAAATACGTATATTGCGGTTGATTCTGAAATGCATATAATCTCTCGCTGGATGTCATCGTTGTCATTTTGTTTTTGATGGTTGTTTTGTTTTCAATGAACTTGGTGTGATAAACAAGAGAAGTAATATATGCATTTATCCTAAAAGTGTGAAATATTTTAAGATATATTAATATGTGTTTTCCCTCCCTAAAAATAAAAATCAAAGTACAACTTCTGAAAAGACAGAAGTTGAAAATATAAAAAAATCATGCAATCAACAGGCATACAAAAGAATTTCAATATATCCAATCTGAAAGATACCAAAAAAATCAAATTATTAAGTGTACCGAATCATCGAGGATTGTCTTAATAACGCACGTGGCTATAAGAAGAGTAAATAAATGTAGAAATACGGAGGAGTTTAGATAAAGCTGGTCAAGAAAACGCTGATAAGAATTGGTATAAGTCGGAAAGAATATAGAAGAGATGAAATAGAGAAGGGAATGAAATAAGAATGTAAATAATTGTATAGATGTGTGTTTTAACAAATTATATTGAAAATTACAGCCGATATTTGGACAGTTTAGGGCAGGCATGTCAAGATCGCGGGGAAGGTAACAAGATTACTACAGCAGCAGGCGCTGCGTCCTAAGAAATTGGATCGAGATTTAAAAGTAAGGGTAGTACAAATTCCTCCGGAGTGGCGGGAGGTCAATGGATACCGGGACCATGACAGTCTTCGGGAGAAGTTACTTGACAATTATTTTCACAAATTTAGCTTTATTAATTCCCATTTTCTCTTTAAGGCAAATAAATGATTTATTAAAATGAAATATTGCCCGTAGAGCGCCTGGCTTTGCAGGCGGGCAAGTAGCTCTTGAGGGCATGGTTTAACATGCCTGGTTTAGGGCATGAAATGTAATTATATTGAAACGGAATATTTTTGTGGCTAACCTCTTTACGTGATCGACAAACAAATAATTAATTTACCAAAACAATTATTATGTTAGACAAAGAACTTTTATTTGGGATAATGCACGCAGAGAAGATTAAGAAAAATATACGAAATGAGTTATAAAGTAAGCCATTTGAATTTGGAAATAAAAAGAAAGAACAATACTCTCAAGGAATTCCTAGAAATTTAAAATACATTCTACAGTGTATCTTCTTGTCGAATAAATTCCATTTAAATTCAACATGAAGCAGTAAAGGGTGAATTCAACAAGAGCAAAAGGAAAACACGACAAATGTTATTTCACTACGGCAAAAACACCAAACACGCAGAAATAAATTTAAAAAACTAAGACACGAAAAATGACGCTCGGCGAAAGAAAACAAAACCGAAGGTGGGTCAACGTGCGACCAGCGGCGGCGTCGCATCCATCCGGCAGCGGCGACGTGCGGGCGCCCCTGGTGCATATTTAGAAGCGCCGAAATCCCGTCCGACCACTCGTCGAACTCGTTTTCTCCAAGATGAGAGGCGCGCGCTGGTCCACTTCCCTAGGCAATTTCCTGGGAGTGCATCTGCGCGAGGCCGAGTCCTCGGCGGCGGGGGCGACGGAGGCGGTGGGTGCGGCGAGGGCGGCGGGGCGGCGGGGGCGGCAGTGATGGCGGTGGCGACGGTGGTGGGGGCGGTGGTGGGGCGGAGGTGATCACAGTACGCAGCACGCGCCGGAAGAAATATCCAAAGAATAGCCTCCGCGCCAGCAGCAACTAACGTCTGCGCGGTATCTGAACAAGTTGCAATCCTCAGGTATTAAAGATGTCATTTTTTTGCTGTCCAAACCTTCAATACAACTTGAGTGAGTATTGACTGCAAGACTCCAATTGCATGATCCTCCCGGCCATTGATTTCCTAGAAGTAACACTCTTACTGCTGAGTGATCACAATCGGTCGATATAACTCGATGTAATAGAAGCAGCACTCAATTTGACAATGATTCTCTTTTTTATGACCAAAATTATCAAATGGGAAACTTTTCGTCGCTTTAAGGGATCTAAATATCAACAAATTGTGACGTTCTGTCGTTTTATTCATACCGATTGTTTTCAAGCAGAGCAATTATTAAAGATGACATTTTTGCGAGTCCACAGATTAGCCCAAATTGCAAAATAAATCCCAGATGGTTGACAAGACATTCAAATAATAGCTCCGTCCTCGAGAAAAATGTTTTCATCACAGCACCCAGAACGAAAGGTTTGTTCTCCCTTGCTGTCCCTCGCGCACGTCCTATCCGAGTGCACAAGCGACTGAGCAGCCTCGCGTCCCCCACGAGGCCGTCCGGCCGCGCGGGTAAAAGGGGCTAACAAACAAGAGCAGCGAAAGTCGCCGAGCGGAGCGGAGCGGGCCACGAAAGAGCAGCGCGGATACATTTACATTTCAATCAGCTTCTATTAGTAGCTCGCGCTCGAATCACGCGCGGGCCACGGCGTCCGGATCGAAGCGACTCCGAAGAAGAAAAAGTTGCTCTTCGGAGGCGATTGAATCGGCGAATAATCACAGAGCGCGCTCTAAAAACGATCCAGCTCCCGAAACTTGCGGCGAGCGATGCTCAAAATCGGAATGTTCTAAATACGGACATTCATTTATGTGAAGTTTTAAATGGCTGAGGGGTCATTTTGGTGTTGTTAATTTCACATTATAATCCCAAAACGATGCTCACGGCTTTCGTTTCAGCTATGAGAAAAAAAAGTATAGGTGGGGTTGTACGTGCTTGAATGTTTGGTTTTTATAGCAGTCGGCCGAAAACCTCTCAATGTTGTTTCCTCACCAAAAACGTCTGAACTTTGAAATATTTTTTTTCAAATGTTAAAGTTGTGGTAAAATCATGATTAGTTTCTAATTTTGACAAAAAATATGCCATAAACTCTTTTTCTTATTATTAATAATAATCTTATTATAAATAATAGAAAATATAATACGTTGATGCAGTTTCTATCCGTAAATGTGCTCAAAGCATTATTAAGGTTTATGACATAGATCAGTGACAAAGATAAAGACAAGAAAAAGGTAAAATAAGGTCATTATCTTCTCACCAGTGTCAGGCGATGTTTTCCTCCTGTTTCAGGATTCAGCTCTCACCTGAAAACGACAAAACCATTGCTTCAACTACAGGTCACTACATGCACAAATATTGGCACTTATTGAAATTAATAAGACGCCTGATGAAAAATGAAATTTCGTAACTCTTAACTTTGAAACGAGACGTTGGTAATTATAAATGAGTGGTGGCGACGGTGGTGGGGGCGGAGGCGATCACAGTACGCAGCACGCGCCGGAAGACAACAGTTAAGATATTGTAGGTGTAGGTATTTAATGAACAAAAACAAACACATGAAACAATATTCGGGAAATATTCTTAAAATCTGTAAAATGAATGAACAAAATGAACAAACTGAATAAAATGAACAAAAATAAATGATTGCATATATAATACATTATACATTCATAAAAAAATCATCATAAAGAAATTAAAACATCAGTAATATCCCTCTATATAAATACAGTTACTCGAGATTTTCATTCACGTATTTTATCGGCAACGGCAAGGAATGCATTTTTCGTAAAAAAAACAAAACAAAAAAAAACAATAATTATTTCTTAAACGAGCTGGCCGGCATAGCTGAGGTCGTTAAGGCTGAAGAGCAGTAGCTGCCACGTGCCTGAAGGAACTCGGGCTTGAATCCCTCATGGAGCATGGATATTTGTGTGTGTCTGTATGTTTATAATTGTCCATCCATCTTTCATTATCATCATTTCATACATACATCATACTCCCAGGGCTAACAACCTTGAGTGTAAAAATAGAAAGAAAGAAGACAGAAATGCTGATCCCCCCCCCCCAAAAAAAAGTCACATACACTTACCACCAGGAAAATATGACTGGGACTCGGTGGGTACAGTTGCACGTTCCCGTAGTCCTAACGTGACCAATTCGCGACCAAAAAAAAGATTTAATGTAACAAAAATGAAAAGTGCAAATTAGAAAATAAACCAAGCGCACAATTTTTAGAAAATAGATCATCTAAACAAACCAACGACTTCAAGAATTACATTAAAGTTGCTGCATTAAAATATACCATTTTTGCAGCAGCAAAACAAAAAGGGATACAAAAAGAAAAAAGCTGTTTGGCATTTGACAATATTGCCAACCTCGCGCCCGCCCAAGCAAAGAAAAGCGCCCTTACACCCGCTTGGACTGTTACCGATGTAACGCCGCTGAACAGCAATTAAACGCCAATTCGCCGTAAAATTGCGGCGGGCCCCCGCCTCGCCTCGGGCTCAACGCGACCGCGTAATGATAAATTTGCCGAGGGCGCGGCACGATATAGTGTGGGCAGGCGTGGTTAGGCCGCTGGTGGAACCCAGGAACGGTGACATCGGAGAGAGAAAGAGACGGCAAGAGCAATTGGGGGTTGGGTTGAGCAGAGCATGGGCATGGGAGCGAAGTATGGGGGAAGGATGGGTATGGGTGAACTGAAGGCATGGTCATGAGCGTGGTCGCAGTTATGGTCATGATTGTGAACGTGGACGCTAACGTGGCCGTGGTCATGAACGTGGACGTGAACGCGAACATGGGCTTGGGCGTGGACGTAGACATCGACGTGGGTGTGGGATGAGCTTGGACGTGGTCGTGGACGTGAACGTGGACGCGGACATGGACATGGAAGTGGACGTCAACGTCAACGTCGTCGCGGTCGTGGTCGTTGTCTTGTTTGCGGCGTGGGCGGCCGTTGGGCAGGGGGACATTGAGCAGGGGCATGTGCAGGTTGGGCGAGCGAGAGTTGGAAGAGTGGGGGCGAGTGATGCCTGGGCGATTGCTGCCGCGGGGAGGCAATGGGGAAGTCCCCTTCAATGCACCCGCAAGCGCCAATACCGCCAGGGAGTGTGGTAGCGAAAGTATTGTGTAAATCTCATTTGAGTCAAGCATTTCATGAAATGGCAATGTCGATTTTTTTTTCTTCATAAAGCTCGTCTAGTTTCTCAATTAACCGCACCGCGGGGAAAAAACGATTCACAACTTAGGGACCTTTCTTTGTCCACCATCGAAATTAAGAGATCTTCGATTTCTCTCTTAACTCAGCACGTATAGAATTTAAACATGTACGCCTTTAAATTCTACATTCTATCGTAAATCAAAATACGTATGTGTTACATTCGTCATTTAAATCAAGTGACTAAAGAAAACAATATACGAAAGTTACACGTTATACTTACGTAAGCCGTTTCCTACCACTCTTTTAAGGCGAAACCTACTAACTCCCAACCAAGAAGAACGTTCATTACTCCTACTACGGAGGCAACAAATCTTTGATGTTAACTAAATTGTTTAGTGAATTCTGCGCTCATTCATCCATTGCACCTAAAATGTGAGCTTATAAAATGTATCTGAGACAATAAGAAAATCATGTATTTGAGATAACAGAAGATTTCATAACAATTGCCCTATAAGGACAATCGTCTGATGGTTAAAGCCCTTCTTCTAAATCTGAACGGAGCAAATGATGGATTGGAAATAAATTGAAGTTGAAGGAGTTCTCTTCGATGTGAAGGAGGAACGAAATCTTCGCATCCACTCGAGTCAGGAAAAAGCGTAAGATCGATTGGTTAAAGGTTTGAGGACATTCCGATGTAAATCTGCAGGAACTCTCCTCTCTTTCAATAAGTAGAAATGCATTTCAAACACTAATGTAAATTATTCTTAACGTTTCTTAAAATTGCTAATCTTATACTCTTTGTCCACACAAGTGATCCTTAAAAATTGATCGAGTACGTGCATTTGGTAAAGTTTTGTTATGAACGCCCAGATATTATTCTGAATCAGTTTCAGGTCAACGACAATATTAAGTTCAATGGCATCTATGCTTGTTGTGATGAAGGTCTCATGAACGTATGAATTCTTTTACATGATTCATCAGTACTATTACAAGTCAAAGTAGTGATTGAAAAACAAGTTCATCAATTGCAAATCTTTTGGAACATCCAAGGACAGCGGAAAAGTAGTGACGTTAATTTTATTATCATTATGGTTGGTGTTTAGCGATTACTACTGCATTCCTGAGAACGAAATATTTATAAACGGATGATATTATTAGACACACGATTACAGACACGCAAATTATTATAATACACAATAATTTACGTAGCACTTTAATCTGGTGTGTACGAAAACGAACTATGGACTCCAAATTTCCAAAAAATTCATCAAATATACTAATTTTATTCTGTAATATAAATACCGGGACTTTTAAAAGATTAGTAACTCTAATAATAACGAAAATAATAATACTAAAAATAATAATTGTGTTTATAGAGAGACGAACTCAGACCATAAGGTTTGCTCTTCCATCTGACCTCTAATTTGTTCTCCAATCTCACTTTAACATGAATCTTAAGATAAACTCACGCTCGTACTAACACTGACGGGCGGCGGAGGCAGAGAGAGAGGAGGCGGCCGCAGGACGCTGGCGGCGCGCGAGGCGATCGCCGACCGTCGGAGCGCGGCGGAGCGTCCGCGTCGGGGCAGCGGCCCCGGGCCCGCGGGGAGTGGCGAGGGAAGCCCGCGACGAAACAATGGCGGCGACGACCGCAACAGTGCGGAATGCGGAGTGGGGGCATCGTCGCCACTAGCAAGCAGGCGGAGGTTCTGGAATTAAGATGGAGGCGAGAGGGACATCGGGAAGACACGAAGTTAAAACGGGAATGAACTAGGAGCACGGTGATCCTGGAGCAACCGGCAACACATTCAAAAATCAAGTATGGTATAAATTAAGAGAAGTAAGGGTACAATTACAATATCTGTCAAAGGTGAATTGAAAACAGATTTGCGTAGCACGAACTTGTGTACTTGACAGTTACTGACACATCACGGAATTCATTCAACACAATTTGCGATTATTCGTATTGCTCGCATAATGCACTCCTGAAAGCTGCGGTCGATCGAAACGTTGGCAACATTGAGACGCAGTATCCTCCTGTAAGGCAGGCTTTTGACTACGTCAACGAAGTTTATTTGCCTAAACAAAAGGTAGTAACCGGTAACGGCAGATATGCACGTCGAAATTGTTTGTGGAAAAGAAAGACAATTAAAAATAAGAACCAAATAGGATACGACAATATTTCTGGAACAAATACGATGAATTGTTTCAGAAGCAGTGTAACTTCATTATTAAGTAGAAAACGATGGTAAATACACGGTAGTAGAAACCTCTGTGATTTAGCCTCGATAGTGAAATACCTGTACATGCATAATAACGTATGTTATCATGTCTTCATAAATGTACTGCAGAAGAAAATATATCTTATATATCTCCAAAATATTTCTTATATCACAAAGCACGAAACATTTTTAATGAGAATTACTCAAATATCCTAATCAGAAAAAGCACCAAAGCCAGTTTAGTCACTTCAGCTTGCAATGTTTATCCCGAAGGCGGCAATAGCGGCAGAAGCGACGACGTGGCAGACGACAGAGTTCCATCGCGATCGAGGACGCCGCCCTCCTGGCATTGGACAGAGCGCCCGCGGGCGTGCGTTGCGGTACTCCAATTACGCCCCCGCTTCGCCTTGCTCCCCTTCCTCCGCCTCCGCCACGGGGGCGCGGTGCGACGCGATCGCCACGCCGCGACTCGCGGGCTGACCAGCAGTTCCGGGAAGCGATTACCCATCCCCTCGCAGCGCCCGCTGCGCACCTGCGCCACTCCCACGCGCCGCTCAACCACTCGCCCGCACGCCCACTCAACCGCACCTCCCGCCCGCCCACTCAACCACACGCCACGCGCGCCCTCTCAACCACACGCCCCGCCCGCCCATTCATCCACACGCCCCGCCCGCCCACTCATCTACACACCCCGCCCGCCCAACTCAACCACACTCCCCGCCCGCCCACTCAACCACATACCCGCCCGCCCACTCAAACACAAGCCCTCGCCCGCCCACTCAAACATACGCCCCGCCCCGCCCACTCACCCACACGCCCCGCCCACCCACTAAACCACACGCCCCGCCCAGCCCACTCAACCACACGCCCCACCCGCTCACTCAACCACATTCCCCGCCCGCCCGCCCAATCACACGTCCCACCCGCCCAACACACGCCCGTCAACCCCACCGACCGCTTCGCCTGCCTCAACACGCCTGCCTGCCCCGCTCGCCCAACCACACTCCCAACTTCCCAACATCGCCCCATTCTCCCAACAACACCCAGTTTCCCTCATCATCATCCCATCCCAATTACTATCTCTATTCAACACCTCTGTTACTACTCACCCAACCTCTTAACTACCACCCACACAACCTCTCAACTATCATCTATCCAACCTCTTATCCACCCAATCTCCCAAATACCACTGCAGAAGGGACCCGCGTCATCAGCCAGATCAATCGGGAAATTTAATAAAAATCCTGCCTTTCTCTTAGCCTTTGGCTTCGTTCACAGACAAGAAACTATCAAATACATTTTTTCTGACAAAATAAACGCGTTTTTCGCTGCAGTTTTATATACCTTTCTCTATATTCCAGTACTATGCGAGAAATTAAAACTAATATCTAATATTATTGAAATGATAAACATTTTAGATGCAGTCATTGGTCATTCTCCACCTTTTTGAAGACTCGGAATTTTCATTATAAATATATACCAACGTTCAATAATCGTTTTCGGTGACGTGGGATGTTTTGACACTAACGAATTATTCACAAGGGTAGTGAAAGGTGGATTTATAGATAACAAAGATCTTAAGTACCCGATCTGTTACATTTCCACATTAAGTATTAGCTTTCGCATATAATTTTTCTCGATTCTCATTTTTACCCATGATGTAAAAAAAAGCGGGAATTTGTTCAGTTTTTATAGCGATTTAAAAATATCAAACTCTCAGATTGATTCCAGTTAAATCGAACTGATTCAGTTCACTTCCGCTTAGATTAAACTGTTGGCTTTTTTGTGGTAAAAACCAGGCAAATTCTTTACCGAACCTTTTAGGTGCTTGTAGATTCAACAGGTATTTGAAATTGACAAATGGCTATTTCCCACTATATACTAATACTATTATTTTTATACACAACTGAAGTCAACAATTTTACAAAGCTTAAAAGTTACAAAAGTCTTCAACTTTTATTAATAAGTCGTTAAATCGTTTTGAAGAAACATTCTGAATTTGAACTTGAAGTCAACGTAGAAAATATTGTATTATATTTTCAATTTAAGTAGTATTAAATAAATTCACAAAATATGAACCATTTTAAAGCTTAGTATCTTATTCTCTGGGGAGAAGTGCAAGACATCCAACTGCGGTTCCTGGTGGCGCGCAGGGACAAGAGTCAGTTAGGAACATCATTTGCTTAAATTACATGCTGTGAGAGATAACTTCGCACTTCCTAACAAAATCATCCAAACAAACATAGAGTATCCTCTGAAAAGTTACCACTAAGCAAGTTGTGTTGTCTGTCTTGCACCCGGCCGCCCACAGTGCGCTCTCTGTACTTTCTTGAGTATCCGCTGCAATGCCCCACACCGTTTCTGTGTCACAGCGACGCTACACTCAGATGCTTGTCCGGTGGAACATAATATCCCTCCAGATATCTTTCCACTGACGTTATTTCATGACCATTGACTTGATGTGTTTTCGCTTGTATGCTGACGAGACTCCCTCCCTTTTTAGTTTTCATTTAGGAGTATTTCAGAAATACGTACGCAATCATAGTTTCTACTAAAATCTTTTTGAAAAAATTAGAACTACATATTAATACTTCACCGATTTAAACAATCTCTATCTAATCCACTTCAATATGTAACTTGCCTAGTCAAAGAAAGATCATTTCTCTAAATTTTGAGTAAAATCTCGTAGTGTTTAACTTTATATATTTGGGAATTCTTAAATTGCATTCCTAACTCGAAATTGATAACTTTAAACATACAAATGCTGTGACAGCATTCCTCCTCCACCAACTCTTTCCTCCCTCGCTTTCATTCCTGTTTTCTATGTGAGAAAACTTTCATTCAAATTGCATACGTATTTTTCATTGAATGACCTCCTTATAGAATGCACTAATGTAATAAAATTTTGAAAGTGGTTAGGCGGAAGAGTAGGCTAAATGGCCTGAGCCTCGCCACAAATAAAGACATTTATTATTATTACAAAGACATTTATTTATTTCAACAGCTACGCAGCAATAATTTCATGTCGTTCGCAGATGCATCGAGTAGAACTTCGTTATTCTGTCTTCTGCCTGCGAATCACTAATATTGGGTGTGATTCATTATTATCGTTATCCTCAAAGTATTTAATTCTAAGCATTAGATGGCGGTGTAGAACAAAACAAAATATCCATGTGAAATGCAACCCGTAGCACTCGGTAGGAGTTTTGATTCTGTCGTTAAACAACTCCCAAACGAAGCGTTCTAGGACATTAAAAACTAAAAAAATGAAACGTTTCACACACCCTAACCAACAGGAGGAGATCTTCTTGAACATTATATTACATTGTTGCTGGTCCGGCGCTTTTCAATATTACCCCATCTGCTCAAAGACGTGAAGAATGTGCAACTATATGCGACTGAGAAAGAGAGGGAGATGAGAGAAGGAGAGACGAGGGGAGGGAGAGAGACAGAGAGAGAGACAGGGAAAGAGGAAGAAGGAGAGACGGGGAGAGAGAAAGGGAGAGGCGAAGAGATAGACGGAGAGAGAGGCAGAGAGAGAGGCAGAAAGAGAGGTGGAGAGAAAAAGAGAGAGACGGAGAAGAGAGAGAGAGAAGGAGAAAGAGGGGGACGAAGGGGAACAACGTCTGTCGGGTTCCGCTAGTTTTAACATAGTGTCTTTGTTTTTTGTTCCAAATTGAAATAGTACTGCTATTTAATAAGAATTTTTGAGAAAAAGAATTTGAAACACGAGAAATTATTAAAATGAAATTTTGTTTCAGTTAAAATCACTACCTCTCACAAAAATGAGTGTTTTTTGTCACAAGCGTTAAACTGAACGCAAAATTTTCATGCTGCAATAAATATACCGAATATTCACGGATTCGGCAATTAAACTATTAATATTAACAAATTTGTCTGTACCCTAGAAACGATAAATATTTAATATAAATAAAAGCATGTTGTATTAGTAACATGTGTAAAATCTTTTGAATACGAGTAGAGTCTATAAAAATGTAGTAATGTATGTGGCAGAGAGAAATTGTGGCAAATATACATTAAGATTACTAATAAAATCATGTCGAATAATTTTACAAAATTATAAACATTACTCAAGTTTGCAAACCCATTTAAGATCTTTAGAAAGTAATACACATCACATGATGTTACATTATCATGCAAAAGATGAAGATTTGTAAATAAAATATAAACAAGTCCAACTTAGCAATACCACAACGCAGACCAAAAACAGTATCACACCGCACGCAGCAATCCGTATAGACGGACATTATTGCAGTTTCAAATTCGTTGAAAATGCAAATAACCCATTTTCACGCAATAAAAATCACCTCACGTCTGCGATGATTTATCTGGCAACATCTCTCCACCAGAAATTGGCATGATTAATGATTAAATCAGGTTAAACCATTGAAATTCTGGAATGTGTTAAATGTGCACCGAGCTTAGTCACTGGCTGTACAGGTCCGTGATTGCTGCCGGCTACATAAGCACCTGCGGCATATCTAATAGCTGCTCAATTTCCCACACTCCTGAAGCGAAATGCGTATTCTTAACATATACCGAACAATTTTAGCAGTTATGTGCCTCTGCAATTGTAGTTATAGATGAAATAAATGAATCAAGACCTACGTCTTAATATGTATAGCACACACTATCAGAGTGATTGTAGAAGCTTATAAAAAGCAAGTTTCGGTTCAATGCATAACATTTATACATGAAAAATTATCTTAGAGTGCAACGAACAAAACTGAATTTTCTGGCGAGTTCTTCAATTTCAATATTACTAAACCCTATGAAATTAAGGACAGTTTCAAATCATTGGTATTACTATTCCCAGTCAACTGAAATTTCACATGTCGGACGACCTACAGCAGTTTACCACCAAGGTTTGTACTCCACTTCTCTAAACCGTGTGACAGACAAGTTTGGTCACCATGATTAACCCTAAATTAAAAAGGTACCAATAAATTTACTAAACAATGTTATTTACCCACACAATACTTATATCAGATACGTAGGTGAGTGTCGATATATCCCAACCATAATAACAAGTCCGAAATAGGTCGGCTGGGTTGGAGGCGGCGGCGCTTTGATTGCTGCGCCTGGCTGTTGACCTGCAGCAGAGCGCAACCCACGCAGGATATTGCTCACTCTCTCCGCAGGCAGTGAGGCCGCTGCCACCGCGCCGCGCGGCCGCCCACAGCCAGCGACGGCTGCCCATCTGCGGTGGGACTGGGCGAGATGGGCACAGAACTTCCACGATTATTTATATAAGGATCCACAAAATATGGATTCAGCCTATGTGACGAATAAGGGAAAATAATTCCCTGCAGATGAGCCAGAAAAATCCTGTTTTCAGATATCACGGACCACAAACATTTTTATTGTCTGATAAACGCGTGTTTTGACTGATGCATAACAGTACATTCTCTTTAGTACGTAAGTGTATGAAAAATTAAAATAATTTTTAGGAAATCGTGAATATATTAAAAGGCCGTTAATCGAAGTTAAAGGATATTTTCAATATAGACACAATTATTTTAAATATTCACAACATTAATACGATTTGACTTTGCCAAATTATGTTAAAATTGTTTACAGGGCACACTCATATTCCTTTATTTAATCACTAGTGAGAACCCGTGCGATTAAATCGCACGGTTAGTCAAATAACCAAACTGTTTTCTGCTTAAATTCTTTTTTTCTATTCCAGCATTATAAACAACCTAACCTCACTAAGATCACTAACCTCTCATATTTCAAGATTTCTATTCAATGTAGAAAATCACGTTCACGTGCTTACACAACCTACACTAAATTGAAACAAACAAAAATGCTTGAGATTGCATTTCCCGCCACCGTCCGAGTGTAATTTTCTTCCGATAGATCGCGCGGCAATCAGATATTACAGATCCCGAATCACTACTTTTTTTAATATTTAGGTATTTTTAACGCCCTTTTTCAATACGAATGTCCCATGTGCAGGTGAAAAGAAACACGATTTTTCAATCTATTGCTTCTTTATACAGATCGGTTTCGTATGTCGCCCAATTTATTGAAAAGACCAAACAGCCCTTTGAGAAATAATATATAAGATACTGGTCTCAACATTTTTTCTTTCACAAGGATTAAAATAACAGATTCTATAAGTATTTTTCATACTGAATTCATATATCATTTCAGTTTTTCCCATCAGGTAAGTGTCTTCTGTGATAATCATTTGAACGTGTTATAATTTCCAATAAAATCAGTAACTAGCTATCCAACACTAAATGGTATATTACTCGTTCTAACTTACATTCTGACTACACATTCTACCCCTACAAAGTGCTAATGATGATTTTCGAGAATATTCTGCTCCTGGAACATCTTTCTTTTTGGTCCAACATATTAGAACTACACTTGCTTTAGTACATGTTTCCCATTGTAGATATTTACTGGTGAAAACCTTCACCGGGCTCATTGCTGACAGCCCCACGAATTTCCGGGAAGAAGTCTAAGACAGAGGCTAAGAAGTGAATTTTCAAAGACATGTTACATCATCTAGCTTTACAAGAATGAAGAAAATCAGCCATGCCACGTTAGTTTTCTGCCTGATGGTTTCCAAGAAAATTGCAATATACATTTTTGAAAGAGTTCCAGGCAGCTTTTTCCAGTGGATTTAACAGTTCTTCAAAAATATTTATCAGCCATTAAAGACCGCATTTGAGGTCCTACAAAAATCCCTTCTTTCAATTTAGCATCACTTACTTGGGGAAATTTCGGTTTCACGTACAATAATCCATCAGAAAGTTTATCCATAGCTTTTACAAATAAAATCATTCCACCTAATTTAATATGTAATGGAAAAAAAATATAACTGGGCGTGTTACATATTTTTCTGGTCAGGGATACAAGATTCTTTAATATTTTGTCAAATAGAAATAACGATCATTTAGATTATCCTTCAGTTCCCTCCAAATTACGGGAATTGCAGATGTATTATGTGTACCATTTTTCTAGCAAGACAACAGTCTTACACACAAAACATAGTAATGTTGATAACACTTTTTCGCAAGTGGTGTTGAATTTCGCCTCTGAGTCTTTCATATCAGCTGATCATAAATACAACATATATTATCTGCATGATTTACACACGTTCTTGGCATGATAAAAATACAAAACATTAAAACACAGTTTACCATTGTACACTTCAAAACACAAAGGAAGATAATATACTCGTATCGCTAGGTATGTGCTAACAAGCTCATAAACATCTCAATACGGACACTTCACAATGCCAGATTAACTGTTCTGGGTATGTCAAAACATGGATGAACCTGCCTCTTGATGTTTCAGCATGATATTGCATATAATTTCCAGTTTGAATAAAATAAATTAATAAGTCCTAATACGTTAATAGCTATATTTATATAATAATATTATATTAATAAGTCCTAAATAAGTCCTATACGAAAGCATTCCTATGACAGGTCAAAGAGTCATATTTTAAAAGTCTGTTAAAAAAAACTGCTGAACGGAAAAATTCTGAATACATATCTGAATTTGAATGAAAAAAACGCACTATATTCACAAATCAGATTTCTACTGAAGAAAATCTTGTCGACCAGTGTTATTTGAACTTGAAGAAAGTATTGTCTGAGCTTAGGTGTTCTTTTATTTTTGTTCTCAGATGCTCATGTAAACAAAACTAGGTGAATCCGTGCGATTAATATGCACAGACGGAAGTGCTGTAAAAATATTACCTTAGAAAATACTGCATACCTATGTACATTGTTTTATATTAAACAACTTATCTTTACACATATTACACTCTTAACACCCATATACTGTGCCCAGCCTGACCAGGCTGGAGCAAGACACATTCACGTGCGTGAAATGTATGAACGTACTTCCTTAAAACTACAAGAAGCCCTAAGGCAGCGTTTGCAAACTGGAGGAGAAACGACGTCAGAGCAGCATTCCCATCCGCGAGGCGTTCGAAGAAGCAGTGCGAGCAAATGGGGGATGGAGGAAGGGAGGGATGGACAGCATTGGCAGTGGGCCATTGCCTGTGTTTCAGGCAACATGCGAGCCCATTTACGCCCGTGAATTTTCTTTCGATTTGGGAAGAAATCGAAAGAATTATTTTTGTAGATACCGTAACAATGGCGAAGTGTTTAGTGTGTTCGCAAGACCTGCAGTACGTTAAAAAGTTTAATTTACAGAGGTATTACGCATCTCTGCAATCCAGAGAAACCCGCGAGGTGAAAATAATTTCTGAAAATTGACAGCCTGCAATCAAGAGATGAGTAAAGGGTTTCAGTTCGGAGAGCAGATTTTTGTAACGTCACAGAACATTGAGTAGGCAAGTACTGCCTTAGAGTTTGCCTTATTTAAAAGTAACTAACCTAATTTGTTTTACATTATTTATCTTGTTTTGTTAAATTATTTTAAAGTCAACAAAAAGTCAATTTACTTGAATGATTGTGAGCGCTTTTTCAAAAAGGTATGTCGTTGGCCTTGTAGAAAACTTAATCGCATCTCCTTCGACTGTGAATAAACGCCGAAACAGCATACAATAAGAAAAATAATAATGAAACCCGCATTCGAAAACGACGGTCTTGGTATATGCACACTTAATACGCATCTAGCTAGACAAACGTTTGCAATTAGGTTCACGAACCTCTATTCAAGTGCCTGGAACAGTGATTACCAGAAATCGCATAAAAAGGAGGTCCATTAGACGAGGTGCAATAATGAATGCCTTGAACGATGAAGGGCCCTAAGGCGTTCTAAGAGGAGCGGCATCGATCACAAAGCATGGACTCACCGACACAGCGGCGGTGGTGTTGGCGACGGCGGCGGCGGCAGCCCTATGTCGATCCCAGCTCCGCATTACTAGAAGCCAGAGCCTTCCGAGCCGTTTCGCTCATTTGCGCCAATTTTACGGTTCGCAGTCTGACATTCAACGCTCATGAATCCCTGCGTTCTGGCAATCAAACGCACAGTTGGCTCGCTTGCTTCGTCCGAATGCCAGATTACTAAGTTCCTCAACTTCTGCTTTCTCATGTCTTAGCTGCACTTGCTTTTCCGTCCGGTATTTCACTAATTATCAAAAGGTTCGATTACTTAGCTCAACTAAATCGTAAATACTATTCTTCTCTTCTCGTATTATACATTTTCTCGTTTTATATATTCTTGTTTTATCTTATGATTTATTATTTTTTGCATTAATTCATCTTTTCATTGTACACATATTTTCTATCCTATCTCATTCTCATCTTAATCTACTTCTCCATGAACTGAAAAGGACTTTTCCATTATCACATTAATACGAAATTACACACTTCCTATCTCACTGTTATTCATATTTCAAATTCGCATACTCATTAAGTAATAGTTTACCTCATTCAATTTGTTATTTATCTGCTTTTTGTAGTATTCTCCAATTTTTCTTTTAACTTTGTTTGTTTGTTCCTATAAAGTAAGAACTTTTCCTTTTCCATAAATACGTCTTCTTTACTTTCTTCTCACTAATGTACTATTCCGTTCTCCACCTACAGACTCTCTCTTCCTCACATTCCGTCTTCTGTTTAGTCTACTGCCTCTTCCTCTTCTTGATGGCGTCCCAAAAGCTGCTCTTCCTGCGCGGCCGGTGAGCAGTTAGCGAGTCGTACTCTTGTTTGATTACTTGATTCCGACAGCAAACTAGTTATCGAGTCGGGAGGACGCCCCCCCCCCTCCCGCTCCGCGCCGACCCGCCCCTGCCTCGCCACCGGAAGCTGGAAACAAACATTAGGACGCAGCGGAGCTGGCAAGTGTAGCAGCGCCGTCGCGTTGGCCGGCGGCGGCGGTCCACACCTCGCCAGGACCCCAGGCGGCCTCGCGCTGGCGAATCAGGTAATCGCAGCGCCCCACTCACCCACTGCAGGTCGGTGCTCGATCATCTACCAACCCATGTGAAACGAATCACAAAAAATAATGTGCCTGGGAAAAAGGGAGGGGGTGGAGGACCGTTTTTGAAGGGGGGCCCTTTAGATAATAAAATATTTTATTTCTGTAAATACGTTCAATCTCGAGTTTTCCCTCTTTTTTAACCTAACAATTTGGGGAAAATGCTGTCCAAGACAACCGACAAAGAGTTCATCACAAAATCAATTGTATTTGTTAATTGTTCATTAAAGTTATATTCTTCTTTTATTGTGTTTCATTTATTTATTACACAATATATGAAGAAAAAAAGGGTTAGTGGAATAGGGGAACGAAATATGTTTTTGTCCCCCTCTTGTATTTAGGCTGCCTAATACAAGAGGGGCAGAGGACAAAATTATTATCACTCGTTCTAAACTATTCGTATTGAAAAACTTAGCTGCAGGGATGTGTGAAAAAGAAATATAGCTAGATAGAACATTTTATTTATTAGGGTTTAGAAAACTGTCATTTATTAAGATCAATGAAGTCTATAAATGATGATCTAATAAGATGATAGTGATAAAGATGACGAGGTGAATGATGTATCAAATAATGGGGAAATGAGTAACAGGAAAAATGGGATAACCGCTAGAAAATGTGTCCAGAGATTATTCTATACATTCTATAAGGATTGCCCGAAGTCTGAACCCAGGATACAGAATTGGAAGGATGTATGGAAGGTATGTGCTAGCCACTATTCCATGCGATGCCTCCCCGCCTATGCAGGAAATAAGGCGCATTCTTGGAGAGATATGGACAAGTCAAGTTATACGCACGTTTAGCGACAGCCTTTTGATTTTATGCATTGGAATAGTCAAAATCATCTTTAAGATTTTTGTTTTGAAATCAAATTTATTGTTTACAATACTAATGAATTTCGAAACATTAACCTTTAGTCACTACTTCTCCCACCAAACAAAACCGAATGTGTGGTCACCTCACGTCCTATCGAATTATGTAGTGTCCAGAAAGAGAATTTTGGTAACATACTGCAGAAGTCGGATCAGGAAAATTACAGTATTTGGATTAATATTTTAATATTTTTCGTTTATGTCTATATTACGTATTATATATCATAAGTTGGTCCATCATTGATAAGACAGAAATCTTTTAAAAAACAGATTTATATACAAATTTTCCACAACGTTTCGGAAACATTTCCATGCATTCCAATATCGTCATCAAATAAAGCACTAATTCCCAGGAATATGCGTAATTGAAGGACATCTTTTTTCGATTTTCAAGCTTAAAATTCGTTTTTATCACCCCCCAACATTATCATCTTTCCGAAAAGAAAATGAAAAATAATACTGTAAATGGCGTAAACTACTGTAATAGATCCCCGCGAGCGTTGCTTGTCTCCACCAGCTGTACCTGCAATCGATATTTGAAATTTTCAGGTGGAATACTACTGTTTCGGTTTTCGTGTCTCACTGGTGCATTCTACTTCAGTACAGACACTGAAAATAAGAAGCGATTTCCATTCTTCATCTAACTAAAATTTAAGATTCTACATATTACACAGATACTGAAAGTACAAGTGTGATCTGTGATCGTACAAAATGTGGGGTTCTACGTGCTGTTACGCGTCCGAGAAGACAGTCTTTTCTTAAAACATCTAAGAAAGGAGTCGTCACTGTATGTAAAATACTTTTTTCATGGTGACATCTCTGTGCGGGAAAGACTTTCACGCTCGGTAGGTAGCCTACAAGAAAAGTAAGAAAATAAAGTACACACTAATGGCAAAACATCTTCAATTCACTTTTATTACACTCTTCCCAATACCTACTAACTTATAACTATTAACGTATAATTAGTAGGTAACAGTTAAATGATAATAAATAATGAAACTCACAGCGATTAGAACATTAGATGTACACCAATTTTTCCACTGATGGAAAGTTTTTCTTTAATTCTTTAGGAAGTTTGGGTGATGAATTAGATACTGCAGAGTCTGCAGATTCAAACAACTACTGTGGAATGTCTGCAATGCTTCTATTTTAAATCCAGTAATTATGATCACCATGTACCAGTTAGATAACAGGATCTCATCCGAAAAAACAATGCCTCAGTACTTCATGTGCAGTAATAGGCTGCAATTACCTTATTTGCGAATACATTATTCACATTATTTGGTATTATTATTATTATTATTATTATTATTTTGTATTATTATTATTATTATTTTGTATTATTATTATTATTGTTTTATAATATATCTATCAATTTTTAAAATTAATCTACAACATTTCAACCACTATCCATTTGCCTTCATAACCTTCTAGAACACCACAAACACAAACATTAACAAGTTATTTTCAAGACCCTACAGAAACCAAACACTTCAAAATTCAAGTTAAATTTCATAAGAAGGACGATTGAAAAATTAGTAATTAGTACAAGTATCATTGGATCCGCGTTTCGTAACCTGAACTGTTTCAAGCATTTAATTATACTCGTAAAGTCATTGCACATGGCATCCAAAATAAATATTTCAGTGCATAAAGAATACCATTGTGTGATGTTTCTATTAATCCGGCAGTAGGCGCGCGGGGTGCCTGAGTCACCCCAGCATTGTTTCGGAGCTCACTATACTTTCAGTTTCATTTATAATCTTGCGAGCTTCTCAATACCTTTCGAGGAAAGCTCTGTGTAGGTATCTCAACTCTTCTCTTTCAACTGCTTCCTGTCCTTCCCTGGAAATTTCCTCGCAAAGACGATGGCGCGCTGCGTGGGGGCCACCGAGTCACCTCGCGCAACCTTTGTTGCTTCCTGCCACGCTGTTCGCAGTAGTTTTCAGCAGGACGACACAGAGAGACGTTTTATTTTCAAATATACACTATGGTAAGTGCTTTTGTTCTAAAATATTTTTCATAACAAATATTTTAATGATACGATTATAATATACGTATATTTATATTATTATGATATATTTGTATGTATATTTGTATATATTTATTTATATTGTAATATATGTTGGACTCTGAAATATGTTTACATCATATTTTACATCATATCTATATTCTTATAATGTTTACTGTTTTTTAGGCGCAGAAGAGATTTCATCCTATACGCGATGAGGAGAAAATCGTGAGCTCCTGCTTTGTAAACGTTATTTGCAAAAAAACATTTTTAAAAATTAAAATTGTATTTGTACTTGTTTCCAAACTATATATAAAACTTAGAAAAAACAAGTATTCATTAAAGAAACAAAATAGTTTGTTATTAATTGTTTTCTTGATATTTTTACTGTGGGGCGGCTGAGGCACTCCGTGCGCCTCAATTTGTTACAAAACTTGGCGAGCCTACTGCCGGGATAATAGACTTTTGGTTAGGGATACCATTAATTTATAAATTTCAATACCTGCTTGTTTTATACGCAAAATATTTTGCCGTAACTTGCAGTAAAAACAAAACGTCAATATTACAATATTAGATTTGTGGGCAGGTTATCTATATTGATTAAATTCTATCCAATTAATTCCATCATGTGTGATTGATTTGCAACGTTATGCAGAATTTTCATGCGATTTATTCTATCGCTCTTGTTTGTAGCTTGGAATGGTACACGCGTTTCCCATAGGAACAAAATAATATTTAATTATGGGTCAGCAATATTACTCTTTCGACATTGCGCGGAGTTACACAAAGAAATAAAATTCGTTTTAATGGAAGCATTTAATTTACATAAAATAATATAAAATTGCCATTATTTTCAACTGTCCTTTTGAACAGTTCTCTGAGAAAACCACTCTCTGACAGTTTTAGAAGTCTTCATTCATTTTCTGCCACGCTTTTTTATTTAGCTCAATTTATTCTACTTCTTTCTGAAGACGTTTAGTAATTTGCACTTTTCTCCAACCTTTTCTACTCTTCTTTCCACATAGCTCTCTAAATCAATACTCAATATTTCCATTATCTCTTAAAATAAGCCCTATTAAGTTCTTGTTTCTTTTTCTTTTTATCTCTACAACAAATTCTGTCAATGAAGCTTCATAATTTCCATCTAAACTATCATCAAAATTTCAATCATTGATATGTTTTCTTACAATTAATGTTCTAATATCAAGATCAAAAACTCGTAGATTGAATGTTGCGGAGTCACGTTTTAAATGTTTATAATAAAATACATCTAAATGAAGAAACTTTTTTAAATTACATAGCATTAAATTACAGCATGCCACATTATGTAGTGTGTAAAAATGCCACATAATTATTTCAAACTACATAATTTTCCCGATTAATTTGCCAAATATTAATGATATACCAAGCAAGG
The DNA here is from genome assembly GCA_031308135.1 of Acheta domesticus. Lineage (NCBI taxonomy): Eukaryota > Metazoa > Arthropoda > Insecta > Orthoptera > Gryllidae > Acheta > Acheta domesticus. The sequence goes on along the minus strand of JAHLJT010009436.1, from coordinate 92,927,506 downwards.
GTTCAGAAGCAGAAGTACCGAATAAAGTTGTACGTTTGTAAGAATTTTGAATGTTCACATAATTTACACATTCTCAAAATTATATATCTTTTACTCTCACAAACTCATTTATTTATATAAATCTCATAGTTTTCGTTCTACACAAATATTGCAATATATAGTCAACACTTCTTAATGGTTTTATGTATCAAGAAATCGAAAGTCGAGAATTGCAGCGGGAAAATACGCTTTGTGGTCACGGTTGGTTTTACGATCAAGATCGGTTTTACTGCCAAGTTACTCAAAAATTATCTAAAATTAACAGTGGACTATTGAATCGAGGACAATAGATTGTGGCCCTGATAATAGCTAGACCATAAAACGAGTATAGCAATACCGAGATCCAGAGAGGTGAAGGGCAGGAAACCAACCTTCTGTCACAAATCGTCCGCAAGCATAAAAGCAACCAATAGCGGAAGGAGAGCCCGCTATCCAAAGAGAAACACAAGAGCGCTCGCCGTGCCAAAGCCGACAATTCTCCGGGACCAGGGAATTCCCCACGGGCCAGCGAGCGGCGGCCACATCGATTTTGCAATCGCTCCCATCTGCCATATCGCGCTCTCGCGCGACTCGTCGACCCAATCTGCGCCCGTCATTGCACGCGCCACCCCTCGCTAATGGGCTCGTTAGAGGATTGTAACGGCGCGGCGTCCTCAAGATATTCGGGCGGAAATGTTCATTTACATCCATTCCGAAGCCGTTTCGCCGCGCCCGAACAAAAGCAGAGCGAGCGTGGTGCGACATGGCGGCACGCTTAATCTCGACTGCGGCCCCGTCGCCAGAGCCTCCGACCACGCCCCCCGAGGGTTGTACTCCCAATTAGCTCCTTCGAACCTCCGCTAATTAAATTGTTGTGTAATTGACGTATCGGACCCGCGCGACAGGGCCGCAGAGAAATCGGACCAACGCAGAATAAAACTGGTGGTCTGTCGGAGAAGCGGATATAATCCGTGTCCTATTTACGGGAGTTTACGAGTAAGGGACGCGGTACACAAGGGACACAGAGGCAGATAACAGATGAAAAGAGAATTGATGTCATGTTTTGTGAAAGAACAGTTCCATATTACTTTCCTTCGGATATCGGAAATATTATCGTTCCTTAAAGCAATGTTACAAAACCCATCACTAAAATGATTCACAAATGGAATTTCTAGAAGCTTTTATTGCATATGAATACATTTATAACAGTATTCAGATTTATCAGACAGAAATGTATTATCATGCAGGTATGAAAAAATATAAAACACATCCATTCTCAGCAAAATGGCAGAATCGTTTGCTTGTAAATATAAAAATTGCATAGAAACACGTTTATTGAAACGAGCGAATCTACAAAAATGTACTCATGCAATCGATGGGTAATTAACACAGCTGTTTGGTCTAGTAACATAATCTCAAAAGCGCACACAAAGATCGGGCGGTGATTACATCGCCACGCACAGAGCGACGGGTGCAGAGCCTATTGGACGTCTTTGCCAACTTTTCACCGCAGCGCGCGAACGTCGCCCGGGGCAGTTCGTTCTTTAATTAAGCGGCGCCGTGCGGCATTCCAAGTTCCGAAGGGCCCTCGCAGGCGTCGGAACGGCGCGCCGCGCTCTGCGGCCAGGAGGCCGAGCGCGGGGCGGGCCGGAGACGGGGCGCGGGGTGGGAGCGGGCAAGGAGTGGCGGGAAATGAACGACGGAGGTGGGGTAGCGAGGGTGGGACAATGGTGGGAGGGAGGAGGGGACAATAGCGGGACAGGGGCAGGGCGGGGCGGGTAGGAGGAGATAGTAAAGGTAGGCTGGGCGCCGAGGAGGCTGCAGACACGGGGCGCGTCGGGAGGGCGGTGGCCAAGTAGGACGGACGAGGTAATGCGGCCGGGCGGCGGGAAAGGCGCGTAGGGGCGGGACAGGAGGGCGGCGCGGGGGTAGGGTGGACGGCGAGGACCCACTAGGACGGTGAGGGCGAGGTGGCCGGGCGGCCGGGCGGGGGAGGGGGCGGCGCGAAGGGGGCGGGACTGGATGATGGCGGCGGCGGGCAGACAGCCCGGAACGGGTAGTGGCAGCGGGGGCGGGAGCGGAGCTGCCTTGGGGGCCCTTGCTGGCCGAGGCGGCGGCTGCGGCGGGTCGACTTTACGAGCATCCTGCAAGATTAACCAACCACCCGCGGCGCGAATTAGGGCAACAAGTGGCCGCGAAATCGCGCGAGGGCGGGGACGCAGGGGCGGCGCGGGCGGCGACTGGGGTTCCGAAAAGCGGTATTGGAAGCTATGAAAGGGGCAGAAGGGAAGCAAAGGGAAACGTGACGGCGGATGGAATTGAATGCCTAAGTTGGTAATAGGTGTAGTGGTTAAAGTAGCGCTGGGAGAGATAACGTATGGGAGTACGGGATACGAGTACGGGATAACGTATGGGAGTACGGGATAACGTACGGGAGAACGAGATAACGTATGGGAGTACGTATATATTCCAAAATAAAAAGTGACAGTGAGATGAGAAACCAGAAGCAACAAGGATAATTTAGCCATTAAGAATCTACGTCTTACTGCTCTAAAAGGATGAAGAAAAATGTGGGGAATAAGAAGGTATGTCATTCAATATACAAATCGTTACATGTTAAAGGTAGTGCAAATATGAGAAGGAAAAATAAATACCTTGAAGAACAATGAAACTGTGTAAGACAAGTAACTGGTGAGAAACAGTATTAAATGAGTAAGACGATGGAAGGAATACTCGTGATAATGGTGACACAATTTTACAAGAAAATTGTCTAATGTTGGTATGGTGTGCGACGGGAGGGAATGTGCTTTAGAACGGCTTCGTTACGGGGCAGCATCGTGAATGCTGCAAAGAGGGTGGGGGTGAGGCGGCGATAAAGGGGCGTGGTGCGTACGGAAAGAAGGTAGGGCGCTGCGGGGGGCGCGGGCGGGCGTGGGCGCGGGCGCGGGGCGGTTCCACTGCGGCCGTCGGGGGAATTCGGCCGCGAGGGCGGTCGATGAGGACCCTCCCTCGCACCGCCCAACGCCGCTTCGCGCGGATAAGTAGTTGGGCGGCCGAGGGGGTTACTTGTTTGGCGTGGCTGCCCTTTTGTAAACATCCACTTGTCGAGAACTGCTCGGTGGTGGTGGGGGGGAGAGAAGAGTGGGCTGCGAGATGCAGTCTGCTAAGAGAGTTGGATTCGCTCTCCAGAAGGAAGAACATTCAAGGCGTACGTTTTCTACGAAACAATTCACAATTTTTAGACAAACAAAAGAGCATGCAAATGATTTTATACTTCCTGTAAATATCATTATGGTATTTAATTTCGTATTCTTTGCATAAATATATTTTTATACTAGAATTCATTTATAAATTATTTTTATTAAAAGCAATGCCTCACTAATAGATCACATCACTTCGTACGTCTACTAATAACACAGGAATTACAACCAATTTAATATCTGCAGGTTCTCTTGTGCGCAATTCGTGGATATTCACAGTAAAACAACATTTGTATAAAAAAGAAATCTATTGAAAGAAAATAATATTTGTTTCTAAATATACTCTTAAATGAGCGTGGAAACAAAACGCATTTCATTTTCGGCTGTTTTTCAAATAATTATGGTTGTTTTTTCCTACTCTAAGATTATCTACACTGTACACTGTAGATTCTACAGTAATCTAGTATCCTAGAAGCCCACACTGACGAAGTGTCCTATGTGGATTCCTTTCAAATGATATTTCTCTTACACCTCAGTCACGTCACAGCCAGAAGCTCCATTTCCAGGGTCAAAACTCAAACCAAAGGCAGCATCGCTTTCAAGCAACTACACTTCCAACTCGTCTAACAAGCTCAGCTAAGTCCTCTTGCAAACTAAATATCAGATCTTCCTTCCATCGCTCCCGATTCGTCGCATGGCATCGCGCTGTGCACCTCAGTTCGAGCGTCTCGCCCTCGCCGCCCGAGCGTCGCAGTCGCGGCGAGAGGGAGGCATATAACTTCGTTACGGAGTTCCGCGGTCCAGAATGGCGCTCGGGGATCAAGTTGCGGAGCGGGCCATTTACCGCCCACGCACGCCTCGCGCCTCCGCGCCCACTTCCGCCTCCGAGTGCTCATCGCCGCGACGTTCCCTCTGGCGCTTAAGGGCCTCTCGACGCACGCACACACTCCGCAATAAACGGCAGGCGGCGCAAGTCCACTCCAACGGTGGCTCAGGGCATCAACCCATGTCACTGCAGTGCCTCTGACCGGGAGGTCCCGGGGTCGAGTCCGACGGTGGCAGGATTTTCGACACTAGCTACGTGGCTGGGTCGAACTACAATTGCTGTCAAGGAGGAGAATTCTAGTGGCCGGCGGCTCCGATCTGATCGGTAGTTGTCGGTATAGTATCTCCGATCAACACCAGGCGAATACCGAAGAAGTACACTAACAAACGCGACGACGACAATTAATCCTTCCTCTTCCTTATCCTGCCCTCAACTCTTACTTATACTCACGTGCACTACACTATCATACTTCGGGAGACCAGTCCGAAGTTTGAGCTTGTCCCTACTGGGGTGGTGCTCAGCTGGCGGGAGATATCCTGGTAGAGGAAAATTCCAAGTTGACGTACGTCGGCGGCGATTTCGCTAGCCAGCGGGCGAAAATCACCGCCACCTCACGCGATGAAAACATGTACTACACTTACGGGACAATTACCCTAGCCCTTTTTGCGCCCGGAATCACTAATCAAGCAAGCAAGCAAGTCGACTCCAAGTACATACGATGTTTGTTTGTTTGTTTGTTTTTCGGAGAAAAAATATGAAAAGAATGAAATACTTTCTTAGTAGTGTCCACCAAGAAGAAAATACGATGTGTAATGCTAGTAAAATAATAAATAATAAAGTCATTATATTTTTTAAAACAGTTCCATGGTTAAATGATCTACATTAGATAGGTCCTCAAGTTTATATTCGGAGTTCTCACTGCCCTCTTCTGCCCTCTGCTCTTCCTGCCCTCTTGCACTTCGGAAGGACTTTGAAGATCAAATGCACTCCAGCATGTAGGAATAAATTGATGGGCCAGACGATCGCAAGTAACGGTGCGGGTTTCAAATGTATTGAGGAATGGTACTCTATCTTCGCAATGTTAACAAAAAAAGTAATAAATTAAAGAATCATTCATCAATGTCTATTAAACTTCTAAACAATAATTTTAATGTCCGTGAATCAAAAAATGCAAGGTTTCAATAACTTCTACAATTGGTGACGCAATGGGTTTCACTTCAAGTAGTTCGACCCTGTGCACGCACTAACTTATTATCATGACTCGGCCTCCTTAAAACAGCACCTATATATTTTGAATAATTGTAAGATTCAAATAATGATAATTATTTAATATAATGTATATTACCAGTGTGGCTTCATTCGTTCAGTTTTTCTCTCAATTTGTTTTATGGATCACAAAAAATAAACATTTATCTCAGTTCTGTTCTGACTAAATTGAAATATCCGTATCTAATTTCAATATCAATATTTTGGTTTTGTTTCTTTGGTAAGATTACTGAAACATGGAGGGTGAAACCAGAAAAGAAAAATTCTAAAATCGAAAAAATGCAAGTAAAATCAGTAGGGTAGGATAAGTAACGAGGCTATCTACCAGAAATGCGAGTGTACTACGGACAGTGTAATTTTCCCAGTTACCTCGTGACCACCATCATTTGGTTAAAGAACTCGAAACCTACTACTTAAACAATTCTGAAATATTTTTTGCCATTACCTTTAAAGTTACTTGCACCTCTGAAATTAAACTCTCTTTCAATCCACTTGGAACCCAGATAGCATCTGCTTGTTTATTTCAATTCAATCAGCTCAGTCAGTCAATTCAGTTTCCAAAAAGCTCCAAAATCATCAAGACGTCCTCCAGAGCGCGCAGTGAGAGGCGGCGTGAGGCGAGCGGGTTGGGAGGGCGACCGCGCAGCGCCGCGGAGCGCGATAGGCCTCGCGGAGTCCGCGCGGTCGCTCCAGTGATTCCGATAGAATAGCGAGCAGGTGATTTAGCCGCGCGCAGCGGCCTCTCCCAGCGCAGGCACGCAACGCTCATGAATAATGACGACCGCGCGGCAGCCCTCATCCCCCTCCCCTCCGCCCGACGAACAATCGCCGCGCGCCACCCGCAGCGCATGGCGCCCGGGAAAAGCTTCTCAAGTCGCCTCGCCGATGTTCTCCCGGGCATTCCCATGCTCTAGTCCATACGCAGGGTTGGTAATTAAAATTGCAAACCACAATTCTGAATACCGTTTTCGCCTCATCAATTAGTTCCGGAGCAATTTTAAGTACAAGGTTTAGAGAAATTGTTTCAAATATCGTCTATTGCTACTTTTCCACTTACGCCAACCTATGATGTATATAAACTTGTTTACTTTATTCAGAATGAATTATTAAATACGATAACTAGAAGAAGGTGTATTTTAATACAATTTTTTTAATTCTATTGACTGCTCGCGAGAAAATATCAAACAGAAAGGCCCTCATGACCATCAAAAACTAAATGCATAAAATATAGTTAACGAAAACTGGTTTCCTGTCGAGTTATTATTATCAGTAATATAATTCTCAAGCAAATTATATTAAGACAAAACAAAAAAAATATAAATTATTCCAAACATGTCCGAATTAATTCTGCGCGCGAGAATACGCTTACTGTCACCGCGTTATTGCGCGCAAGATTTCCGAAAATTATAAGTCCTATTTAGCGTAATAAAAAGATTACTTAATAACTGATACAATTAAATAAATACAGATAACTTCTCTTTTTTAGATTTTATTAACAGTAGAAAATATCTTACAAAAATTAATAATTGTGGATTAATGATTGCATTATTCAGTTTATAACACATTATTATTACTAATAAAAAACTTTGAAAAGTTTGAGCACAACAAATTATATTTGTTATCAGAATTTTCTTTAGAATTACGCTCAGTTACGACGTCGAAATGTATTTGCTTTCATTAGAAAAATATTGTAATGAAATTGTAAATTGTAACTGCAGAATGTAATTGTAAAATGTACCGGAGAATCCCATAACAATTGCGATTCAGTAGCTCTGATTATCCTGCTATCTCTGCCTTTTTGGTCACCCTTTCTGTGAATGTCAGCAAAACTTCCTTTCAATACTACATTATGTGCCTCTCCGGGAAGCTTGTATAAACTCATTTAACAGTGAAACGCTTTCACATTCGAAAGCAACGGCATTCATATGCTCGCGGCGAAACATGCTACTCAGGCTGAAATTTTAACTCGTCAGCGGCCACGGGCATTGTGGCCCCGCTGACCGGGGGTAAATTGGGCCGAACGCAAAATTGCCCCGTGCACTGCACTAGGGTTCACAACCAAAACTGGGCGTCATTTTCACTTTGCTAACTCATTGCCATTGTTTCACCGCAATTTGGAAAATTCTAGTTGTACGCCACGCTTAAATTTCCCACTAATTTGTTTTTTTTTTTTTAATTAACACCGCTTGAAATATGTAGCCTAATTTACAAATAATGACTTGATAAGCCTAATATGGGTATTGATTCAAAATTATCAGACGAAATTTGATACTAATGTATCGTTGATCACAAACATAGAACATTAATGTTGTTGCAGCGCATTAATATGTTAAAGCGTATTGGTCTATTTGATAATGCTGTGGAGTGGTATCTACGGAGAGTTTTTAAATCTGTTTCTCTCTCGTCATTTGGTACGGAAAGTACATAGAATCCATACATTGTGTTTCGATTCCTCCCGTCAATGCGAAAAGATGGTTTCTCACAGGTACGAAGATTGATGATATGCAAGTTTATTTATGTAAATGTTACCTTTTGTTACAAGACTTACAATTGACATTTTTCGGCACATAATAGATTCAAAACACATGCTTTCGTACTAGGTAGTGATATCATGTCCACAAGATGATAATCACCTCGAATAGAATAGCTAATAAGAAATAAGAAGCCATATTTACCTCAAAATACTAATTGAGATGTCGCTCTACGACTTAACACGAAGCCTTAAAAAATGCAAAAATGTGTTATCTCTGCAGTAAGGTTAACATTTAGGGTTTCAGACTCACAAAACATTACTATAAGCTTTCTAAACCTCTGAAACAATTTGTTGGACCTAAATGTCACAGTTCTACGAAAAAAAGGAATTTCATTGTCTTATGTATGTCAAGTACATGGTTATAATGCATTTTAATGGCATTTATGCATTAAATAAATGGCGTGCACTCAAAGATGAAATTATACTTCCCAAATGTATGTTGTTTTCTCTTAAATATTTACTTTGCCTTCGTGAAAAAAGCGTCAAACAAAGTCTAAAATATTGTAAAATTTCCCTCGCTATTTTCAGTACATCTTTTTATCAGGAGTGATAAAAAGCACGTAAGCGCAATAAACTTAGGAAAGGGGCGCAGCGTGAGGCCTCAATCTCGGCGCTTCTGGAGATCTCTTAGCACAAAATAACGGGCGAGGTTTACTTCGAGCGCGAAGTGCAACCGCCGGCGAGCAGGGCGCGTTGGCGGTGGCAAGGTGCGCCAAGTGACAACGTCCATGTTCTTTTTTATAACATTCATAATTTAATAAGTCGATGTAAGGTGATATTTGTAAAGAAACTACTTTCGTATTTACGATCTCAAGAATATCAAACAATTAGAATGCATTTATAAGTTTTTTATGTATTTCCCCTAGAGTCACAACATGAAAAATATCCAGATTATATAAATTGTAAACAAAAAATATATATTCATATAGAAAATTCACTACCGCATCAAATTGTGAAAAATGTACACACACACGCACGCACGCACACACGCACTCACGCACACACGCACTCACGCGCGCGCACACACACACACACACACACACACACACACACACACACACACACAAATTAATATCAATTCTGTCGAAAAATATTATATAAGTAATGTAAATAATTACCATAAATATTTACATTTGTCGTCCGAACTCAGTTTAGAATCTTCATTGTCACTTACGCTCTTACAGTATATACAATTGGAACATACAAGTATATATGTTCCAATCCGATTTCCAGCGTATGCTGAAGGGTGACTTTCTCAAAACAAGTCATTATAACACGTATGTATGTATGTTTATGTAATTTATTTGTTCTTTACATCTCTATACATGAAAACACAAGTAAATATTCAAGAGACAACTCCGGGCCTTCCTTCATTTGCATAGTACTCTCTTCGGCTTCCCAAAGCGTGGCCTCCGGTTCAGCGGGTTGCCTACATCAGCGCTGACCCAGCGAGATGCGGCTGAGACATCACGGCCCGAGATGGTGGCCGGGCGGGCAGTGGCATCCCGGCAGCTGTTTCGCCACGCGGCGCTACGGGGGGGGAGAGGGTCGGAGATGCTGGTGGAGAGGGTCGGCGAGGGGTCGGGGAAGAGGGCTTAGGTCGGAGCCAGGCCACCTGCGGCGCCCCGCCGGACGGCAACCTACCAGCGCGAGAGAAGGGACACAGGAGGGAAACTCACAGAGGTGATACAATCAAGTTATTCTATGATTGCCTTTATATACGACTGCGTTTACGAAACGAAAAATGGGCGGAACAGATATATGCGAAACCATATCAGTTAAATTATACTCGGGAACTTAATAATGGAAGTATATCAAAATTAAAATAGGAATGTAATCTCTCGTAAAGAAGAGTTCGTAGGCTTCCTCGGCCGGTCATTGTATTCTTGGCTGAGATGTGAGATTCTTGGCTGATAAAACTGCTGGCAGTTTAGCTCAGAAGAAGGCCACAGCAAGATGGCCGAAACGTCAGATCTATTGACTCAGACGCGGCTCATTCCGGAAGGCCAAGAATACACACTCATAAAGAAGACATCCAACCATAGCCATTTACCAATTATTACCAATAAGCTCATTTTAAATAAATTGTAACGCGTGCTCTCACGCCGTAGTTGACTAAGTATGGTCGTTTCACCGTTGAAAGGAAATCTACTCAGGTCGCCGTAATAATAGTTATAAAATATTCGATTCATTTATTTCAACAAATAGTAATAGTTTCGACAATCTGGTGTCGAAATGTGCCGGAATGTGCAGTACCGCCATTGTTCTGTCGTAAAGTACGTGGTACTGCTTCTTGGAATTTTCTGTCAGCTTTGCTATAAAATGAAACGTTCTGGTAGTGAGAAATGTAGGACTGCACTCCAGTAACCAATTAAGTAAAATTGCGCTTGAAGATCACGGCATAAAGAGGTAAGGTGCAACGGCGTCCAAAACCAAGGAATGGACAGAGCCACCAGGGGGCGTGTGGCGGCGGCGGCGGCGCCGGAAGCGGAAGGGCGGGCGCGGGCGCGGGCGCACGGGGACGGCCCAGCGCAGCAGCGCTAATTAGCGATAGGACGCCGCCGACCGGGGCGCGGGCGGGGGCCGAAGGGACGGGCCGCGCCGGGATATCAAAGGACCCTGCCTCCGCCGCCGCCGTCAGCGCCGCTGCACAGGGGCGCCTCATCAGCGCCGCTCGCCCATTCGCTGGCCGCGCCGCGCCCGTCGTCGCCATGCTCCACAGGCCCCTCCGATCCAATGTGTCCGCCAGTCTCCTACTGCACTCTGCAGCTGTTCGGGGTGGGTCGTTAGCTCACTGGCCTCTTTTACTCCCAGAGAGGGGTTTCCATATCGATTGCGGTGCGTGGAGATTTCAAGGGCGGAAAATTCACAATGGCCACGTCACATACCTGAGACATTTGAAAGAACCTGACTAAATGTTCGGCAAAATCAAATCCCATTTTTGCTTAGCCGGAGAACGCCCCAAGAATTGAGACGGTAGATGTGCCCGAAATCATAAAGGGCATTTCCGGCTCCCTGGCCGGAAACATAGGGGGCTAAATTTATCGCTTCATGTGCTAAACTAGAAAATTCCCATCAATTTCTCCCCATGATAGGGATGGGTCAGTAGATCAAATTGCAAAATTTCCGAGCATTACAAAGAAACAATTCTCTCCACAATAGATCTTGAACGGATTCTTTTCGGTAGCATTACATTATTCAGTGCTATACAGGAGATATGTTTAGGTCGCTAAATGTATTTAGTTTTTATTTAACATGTAGTCCAAATCTAAGAAAGCAATTTATTTTACGTTAACTGCTTTAAAAACAAATGAAGAGAAATCTAAAGTGTAAAGAATATAACTAGTGGACCTGAAACAGCACATATTTTCTCGCCCTTAGTAAGGGCTATGTAATATTATTATATCGCTATTTCTGTCTATATTAACACATCTCAGTCAATGAGTGCTGGCAACAATGCGCGCATGTTGCAGATAGGAACTGTCCATCAATAGGCACATATTTTTATCAATTCTTCCTAAAACGCCTCCTTGCCATAAATGGGCCTTTTTTAGTGCGAATTGTTGAGGTTTTATGAAAATTCTAAAATAATGGAACATTATTGCTAGTTTCGAATCACAAAATATTTTTTGTAGTTGTCTCGAAGATATTCAAAGTTCATTCTGAAATGTTTCATTTTCTTTTAAATTAATACTACAACCAAAGGAAACCATAATTAATCACTTCATAATTAATGTCTTCAAACAGGAATTACAAATAACAAAGCAGTAAAGCAGAATGCCCGATTAAACACATCATTTTACTGCCAACTCGCTTGCAATAAATGTTTCAACTTCGTACTTAGTTTTCGAAAAAGAATAATATGAAATAGTAAATGAACGAATAGTATTTAAATTTCCAACCCAGCATACACAGTCATGCAAGGATAATTTCGTAAATCCGAATATCCAGAATTAAATGCCATCCTAAATACACTCTCGTCATAAAAAAAGCTGCATCCCGAAGGACAAGGCGGATTGCGATCAATGTTGGCAGGCAGGTAGAGGGTACCACGCATTAGCAAAGTAGAGGTACACTTTTACATTTGTAGGACCAACATTTATTGCGCTACACGGCCACAGACGGTGCATGTTAGTATGGCGTGGGGCCGCCATTTTGGTGAACACACGCGTTCAGACGTTGCGGCATGGAGTTGTATTGGTCTGGAATGATGTCCTGGGACTAGTCCATCCCATGCAGCATTGCACTTGAGCGCGCAGTTCTTGCAGATTTATGAGTAGGGGTGGGATCCTAATCGCACTGCTCCATAGCACCCCAATTTTCTCGATCGGGGAAAGGTCTGACAATGCTGCTAGCCATGGCAGAGTATCCACAGCTGCAAGGCATGCTCGGGAGATGGATACGGTATGCGGACGCGCGTTGTCCTGTTGAAATAGGACACGGGCTTGGGCGTTAACGAACGGCAGAGCCACCGGTTGCAGGATCTCCTGAACGTACCCTGCGGCAGTCACGGTACCTCAGAGGAACACTAACGGTGAACGGGCACCATGGGATATCGCGCCCCACACCATCACACCATGCTGGCGGGACGTGTGATAGGATACCACAAACCACTCGTCTCCTCACTGCGTCTCCAGACTCGGACCCGGTGGTCATCGTCATTAAGGCAGACGCAGGACTCGTCGCTGAAGATGACCAGCTGCCAGTCTGCATGGCCCCAGGTCCATCGTTCCCGACACCGGCGAGTCTCTGGCGATGATGCTGGAGTGTAAGTGGCAGGCGTCGTAATGGTCGACGTGCGTCAAGCCTTGCGTTGTGCAACCGCCTGCCAATGGTACTAGCACTTACAGGATGTGACAGTCCAAGGCTGCACAGCCCACTGAGTAGCACCAATCGTTGCTGTTGGATCTGTTCACGCGTGGCGGACAATCCGTCGGTCCTCCCTCCTCATGGTGCATGGTGGACGTCCAGATCCTGTATTTCGGGTGTGTATGCCTTTCTCAATCCATTGCTGCCAACAGCAAGCGATGGTGGTATCCGTACAACTGGTGTGGTGCGCAATACGGCGACAGGACCAACCAGCCTCCCGCACACCCACGATGCAGCCCCTCTCAAACGCGTCTAACTGGACAACCGGTTGTTGAAAGCATCGCCGGGGCAAATGACGCTCTAACGACGCTACCCGATGTCGCAACGGCCGGCGCGGCCGTTTGAAGCCCTCTAGATTTAGTAAGGGTTACGTAATGACCCTCTAGACCGGTGGGCGCGACGTCACTCCCTTACCCCCGACCCTCCAGTGCGCGTTCGACCGTGAAAACAAAATCACTGGCTTAGCGAATAGTGTGCAAAATACCCACGAAATTTGCTGTGGATCAGTAGGGTCCTTTGGGGTGCAGCTTTTTTATGACGATGAGTGTATATTACAAATGCATTCGAAACGACGAAATCATTACTTTATGTATATCTCTATAATATATTTTCTTTCCGACTTCCATTTTATTGAACATGGAGAACATTGTAATACTCAAATATTCATTGCTGAATTTTTTCGTATTTTAATTGAATCGTATGTTTAAGAGATAAACCTAATTGGACTAAATGCAATTGCTCTGACAGAATTGGTATAAAGGTAGCATTTCTTCCAAATGCGACCTAAAGGCGCGTAATTCCTCTCGACTTCCTCTGGTTAGATAAAATGAAAGTACTGTGATATGTAAATTCTCATGTATTTTTCCGGTACCCTGTTCTTAAAAATCTTCAGTGTTTCCTATTGCCATTAATGTGTTGTCGGAGAGACGTCTTGAATCCAGGAAAAGCGTAGGCTTTGGGTGTACGCCTTGTTGTGTTGAATTAAATAACTATAATAGTTGTATGAGGTAATTAGAAACTACGGTAATTACTCAAAACTCGTTTTGCACCACACAACGCGCTGCTGAGAGTATTAGTGCAGTGCGGGACGAAATTCTAAAGGAAACAGCTTTTCCTCAACCATTAGAAGTCGCAATTGATTGCTTAAGATCCAGGAAGCAATTCTCACAAATGCTCACAATTCTTCTGAATATCAATTAACACAATTTTCACACAATGTCAATTGATATAATGAATATATTCTAAAGAATATTGAGAGAAAGGAAATGATCGTCCAGATAAACAAAAATTATGTTCGTAACACTTAATAATTCATTCTGCGATCATTTGATGTAATTCAGAACATGTAGTACAAATAAATGTAGTCAAACCAAATAAAACGGTTTGTTCGCCAATACTTTCAATATAACGTATCGTTTTTCGGAATGGACATGTAGAATGATTGAAAATCAATTTAACGTTTGTCATGAAATGTGTAAAAGCATTTAAAAACAATTTTGATGAATTAATTTGGCACGTTAGTTTTAACTGTCCAAGCCATAATGAATATCAAAACGAGGGCTAATGGTCCGTTATAGAAAAGAATTTGCATCCAAAGTATTGTCGCTACTGAGTAACATTGTCAGCAAAAATTGTTTTTTGTCCCAAGACATGTACATACTCATTAATTTTAAGAGAAAAACTTCAAACTCGCTAATGAAAGCGCTTTCCTATTAAAATAATCTCATTTCTAAGATTCTGCAGTTCGTGATGATAAAAAGCTACGTTAACAATGTAAATGCTGAATCGTAAATTTCAAAATTCCCGGAGGATGAATGAGGTATTACAGAGACAAATGATGTTCATTGAGCCAATTTTTCTACCACTTTTACGCACCATTCATCACCACATCCTATAAAAAAAACCATAGACGTCGACACGCCCCATACTAAAACTCATAAAAGAAAAGCGTCACCGCGTCTTCTTAATAGCAGAGGAAAAAACTGTTCCCTTTAGAATTTCATCACGCACTGCTCTAATACTCTCTTTCCACAGCGCGTTCTCTGCAGCAACACGGTAATCGAGTTAATGCTTACAAATCGATGTAGCAGCTCTCCGACCGCCCGGCCCTCCTGCCCCGGCGGCGGCGGTTGCGGTGGCGGTGGGGCGGAGGAGGCGGCAGCGGAAGAAGTAGAGATGGGGCGACGGAGGAGATGAGGATGGAGGCGGAGGATGTGATGGCGGAAACAGTGACGACGCGGAGGCCAAGGAGGAAGCAGTGTCAACGGGGAATGGGCGGAGGAGGCAGCGGCGGAAGTTAGAGAGGAGGACACAGGAAAGAGGCATCGGGGGAGGCGGTGGTGAATGCGGAGTCGGCGCGGAAGTAGGGGGCCGAAGCAAGATGCGGCAGCGGCGGAGGGTGACGCAGCGACGGAGGCATCGACGCCCTCGATGCAAGAAATGACGCTATTTACGGCGGAGTAAAAAGGAGTAGCGAGACTCGTCTTGGTGCGTGAAGAAACCGAATAACGTCTCCCGTTGCGGTGATACCACCGTTCGCTTTCTGCACGCGCCCCAGGGCGCTTTACGACCATGTTCAATGAAACTTGTCGGCCCTCAACGGCCAATTATTCTCGCTACTGTTGGTAATGTTTACCATTTTTTTTCTAAACGTTGCTTGTCTCCAGAAAGTGCTAAATTCTCAGAATAGGAGTGCGGTAAGATCAGTTTCGGCATTTGAATGTGACATTCTGTTGAATATTCTGGAAACATGGCGCCTACGTGCGTTGGTATTAAGCTAACATTCCATAAATAGATCCGACTGTTTTCGAACCTACAAAGAAGAAACCATGAGAAATAAAATTTATAAATTCTTCAATTTACCTATACATTTTTTTAAATATTTTATTTAAAAAACTCTACATTTCGTAAAAGCTAAATATGAAAGGTAAATTTAAATCTCTATTTTCTGGCTTTTATATCATTTAAATCAGACATCTTTGATTTAAATAATATAGCAGTAGTTCCCAATATGGTCAATAGTAAAAACAAGACACTCCCGTATAGTGGATTAGTATAAAATTTACTAGTCTTCATCTAGTTCCGTTCATATAAATTCCACTTAGCCAGTCTTTAACCAAGCCATCGCCGTCCTTCAGCAACGATATCGCCGCGTTACAAAATTTGCGTGGTCAGACGGAAGAGCAAGCCTCATGGCCTGAGTCTCGCCACGTAAAATAAGGCAATTCAATTCAATTGAAAATTCAAAGTATTCGATCATTAACTCGGAATCTTTATAGCGCACACCAAGTCTGGGCACTCTGGCATTCTTGACGTCTATTACACTATTCGTTACCGCCTTCGACATTCCCAATAACTCATCTGTAGTCAACAGATCATAACTGTCGCCACTTCCATTGCTACTACTACCACCACCACCACCACCACCACCCAGGTCTTTTCCGCATGTCCGCATGTACGGATTCACTGCCTTTGTCATCCTCACCGCCAGCATCAGCCTTGCCTGCTTTACTGTCAACGCCTCCCCGCCTTCCCTTACCACGTGCTACTACCGCACTCTTTGAGTCGCCAGCAGCCTGCCTCCGACGCGGCCCGCGGCAGACGTCACAGCCGCTCCGCGTTCCATATTCATAGTTATTTACAGCGGTCGACGGCAGCGGCGTTGTCTTGTTGTGGAGAACGTGTTCTTGATTGCCTGCGAGTGCCTGCGGTTACGCGAAGGGAAATAGCCCCGATGAAGCACTAACGCTCAGTCAACCACTACAGCTTAGCTTTGCTCATAGACGACGGCAAGCGGATCGACCCCCAAAACTTATTCGAAATTTCACAGATGTGAAAGACATACTTAAGTGGTTAATGATGTAGAACAATTATTTCTGAAATTAAAATGTTCAATCATTTTAAAAGTTGTGTTTGACAGTACATCGTAAATTCCATTTTTATTTTCCCGAATACGTACGTATAGACGGAGTGATATACGTAGTATAGGGAAAGTTATGTAATGCTGCGCGAAAAAATGGCCAATTTTCGGCGGAAAAAAATTAATTGCCGAGCCGTGAAAACGAATATGTGGATAAAACCAATTGCTCAATTAAGAAAAAAAATCCTCTAACACATGGTGTAGCCAGAAACCCTGTTTTCTAGATCCTTGATACAGAAAAACCAAATGAAAGGAAAACGTCCGTCCGTCCGTCCGTCTGTGAACACTGCTAGCGGCTAAACCATACGTACGGTTTCTTCCAAAATGAATATTCCCGTCGATCTGGTTCTAGTCGAAGCTTTGAGATTTTGAAAAAGATTCTTCAAAATTTGAGGGTACTTTATGTGAAGGCCCCCGGGGATTTTCAAAATTTCTCAAAAAGGGCTCCAAATTTTTTCTTTAAATTTCTTGTATGAATAGAGTAAAATACACTTATTAACATGGCATAGATCGTAATTTCATGGATAACTGAATTCTCGAAAATTGTGAAAGTTTGAATTGTTTTGGCGTCTTTCTCCAACAACAAAATTCAAGATAGAGATTTTTTCTTCAAATAATTTTTTTTCTGCATATTGAGTTCTTTCATAATGGTCATGTAAATGGTTTTCAAAATTTTAGTAGTTTTCGTGCAATATTGCGTACAATATGTGCAATTTTAAAAAATTATAAAAACAAGATTTTCTCAAAACGGCTCCAAATTTTTTCTTTAAACTTTTGGAAGGGATAGTGGTAAATGTACTCTATCAGATGACATAAAAGCCATATTGCTCTATAGGTTGGATTTTTCAAAATTACAAAAATGTAAATTTTTTCACATGTTTTCTCACGTCGATAGTATTTACGTTAGCGGCAATTTTTGCACATTATTATATTTACGAGTACATGTGCTTCAAATAATGTCAAGTAAATTTTCTCGAAAACACAACCGTTTTCTGGGAAAAGTAGCTCAAAATTTCGCATTTTCAGAAACGCTCAAACGCCATTATTTCATATATGGCGGCAAATATTTCATTCAAACTTATGTAACGGATAGTGCTAATTACACTCTTCAGTATAAAGTTTATTTTGAGTTATTTTTTTTGTTTTTTTTTCAAAAATTACATAATTGTAATTTTTTTGAAGATCTCTCACGTCTTTAATATGCAGATTACTAGCAATTTGTAAACATTATTATATTTTTGAGTGTAAGTGCTTGAAATAACTTTAAATCAAGTATTTTGAAAACTCAAATATTTTCTGTGAAAATGAGCTTCAAATTTCGCATTTTTAGTAGCGCTAAAACGCCATTTTCTCTTAAACGGCACATAATTTTTAAAACAAAATTGCCATTTACGGCTAGGTTTTTGTGTTCTTTAATATTCTAAAATTAATATTTTCGTTCTACCAATAGGAAACCGAAAAATTAAGAAAATGACAAAAAAATGTAATTTTGGCGGTGATAGATGACAGATGGCACGAAATAGTTTGTGGCAAATCCGAATAGCTAGTGAAGACCCATGGAAATAGAAAACTAATACGGGAAAGTCTGTGCCATTCTGTAGCACCACCATTCTGTAATTATTAATACATTTTACACTTCTTAGAACTTTCTTCAGACGAACCCATTTACCCTGAAATTTGCATTTCACCACCGAGTCTCCATGCAAGTTTTAACAACTAAGTAGGAATAGTTTTCCCGGATGGGGCAGTCAATTTTTTGAACAGACACCATAATTTCAACACTTATCCTGTACATCCCAAAAGGGTGTATTTTAAACCATATACTTGAGAGTAACATACTAGCGCACTTCTTCTTGTTTTCCTGTCATGTGCAGTTATGGAAAACACGATATCTCAATCACCTGCTCACACATGGCATCCAAATGGAAATAACGTGTCTTAGATCATCTAAAATCATGTTTAGCTGCTATGTGCCTTTAGTTAAGTCGGAGGGAGAGGCCGGTGTAAAGCAAACGGTGGTTGGTCAGCACCGAAGTTGACAGTGCATATGCAGCTAAGGTCTAACGGTTTTGCTACTTATTATGGAAAAAATGCTCATATAACCACCGTTTAGCGCTTTGGAGAGTACTAATAGTATAATTTAGCAACATAACAATGGTTTAGCACTAAAAGTTGTAAATTCTTGCTATTAGAGAGCCAAAAACAATGATTCTATACGCCCGGACGCCATGACAATGGTCGAGCGCTATGCGCACATAATTACCATTCTGGGCATTTTACATAAATACTATTAAACATTTTATTTATATATATATGAACATTTTATTTGTATATTATATAAAGATATTTTATATACATTTATTATTGTACATATATTATATATATTGTGACCACCCGTTTTCCTTAATGACTAGAAAACCGAGTCACATTTCTCACCAGGTACGAGACAGGGCTACGACAAAGTTGCAAAACGCCCGCCTCATGATAAGAGAAGTTTTAATACTTAAAAAAAGAGTTCGCTAGAGTCGAAAACAGGGGTAATGACCTCTTTCACTACAGAAAGCTTTCTTTTTGGCAAGAATCGAGCAACCGGTAAAGTCGTGGCGAGGAGTGTTGTAAAGTTAATGAACAGTGCCGCCCGTGATGACTACTTCCAGGAGCGATAAAAATTCTACACAGAAACATGGAAGAAATTACAAAGAAATATTTCATTATAAATATGAATATGTATTAAACATTTCATTACAGAAATTCGCATAATGTGAATTTTAGGAAATAGTTTGAAAGTAGGAGCACGTGCGTGTAACGTAGAACTAAAACTCATTCTTGGATGTTCTCTTTTCTTTCATTTTTTCTTCTTTATTGTTACATTAGTTTCTCTTATTTATCTCTTTCCCTTATATAATTGAGAGAATAATGGAAGGGAAAACGGTCAAACAAGACGCATTATTGATTAAAAGTTTCTGAATTATTCAAAGATATGAATCGATCTTTCTTTACGAAAACTGTGTTAAGTTATTGAGGGTTGTTGTATGTTAATACAGTTGACTCACGAATGTGTAAATGTAATTAATAATAATAATAATAATAATAATAATAATAATAATAATGCCTTTATTAATGGCGAGGCTCAGGCCATAGGGCCTGCTCTTCCGCCTAACCACTCAATCTACATTAATACAGAGAAATAATATTTAAGAGGGGGAGGGCCAGCTGTACATTTACATCTGGGAGAGCAAAACTAGGGACCACCCCGGCATACGCCTTAAGCGATTGAGTAAACCCAGAAAACCTCAATCAGGATGGCGGCTAAAGGCCGAACATTTTAAGAACAAAGAGAGAAGTGAAAGACAGTGGAAATGCAGATGGAAATGAAGAAGAAAGGTTGAAAGAGAAAGATGAAAGGAGAGTGACTAAAAGGGGGGACAACTGTACATTTATGACTGGGAGTGCAATACAAGGGACCATCCCGGCGTACGCCTTAAGCGATTGAGTAAACCCAGAAAAATCTCAATCAGGATGGCGGCTTAGGGCCGAACATTAATAGAGCAGAATATATACACAGTAGAGAAAGAGAAGAGAAAGATGTTCGGAGGGGGGCGAGTCATAATGAAAAAATGGGGAAGTTTGTGAGCAAAGGGAAGGGAGAAGAAGCGAAGAAAAGGAGGAAGAAAAAGTAGGCGGAAGACGTGAAGTTATTCCAGAGACGTTACATCAAGGTACATTCGGTTTACATGAGCACTTTACATAAGTATAAAATCAATTTTAACTCCAGAGGAGTACAATACATTATAGGCTAATAGTAACAATATTTAAAATACAATATTGACAGTATTCAGGAACAATATAAAAGTATAGTAGGATCTTAACATCAAATTGTATTATACCAATATGTTGCAGTAAAGATTATGATGATAATACAAAAATAGCTACGAGTATAAGTACGTTTATCTGGAATGTCGCTAGTCACTTTATGTATATTTTATTTAAACAATTCCATTAAGATACACTGAAAATTATATGATTGTATTAAATAATTTACAGGGGTTGATACAGAATGGAAAGTGAAGAGAGTCATGAGGTATGGGATGGAATTTTGAATTTAGAGAGTGCGGAAAGTACAGCATTTAGAGGTGCGGTGACCGGGTGCTTGGAGGTGGGAAAAGTCTGGAGATTGAAGGAGATGTTAACAGCCATTCTGCATGTCATTATTCCTTACCCATGTGGTTAATTCATTTTTGAATTTACGGAAGGTATTTGAATGTTTTAGGCTTGCTGGTAGTTTATTCCAGGCTCGGATAGCTGTAATTAGGTGTTCTACAAAGTAAAATTCTTTGTTTTTCAATGAAAGCTACATACATCAAGTAGTACTTGTATAAATCACCAAAGAAAGTAAATCAGATTAATGAGAAATGTTGTTATTTACAAAGTCATTCACATAATCTTGATTTTTGTTTTCAATGTTTAAATTTAAACTTCTTCAAATCTAGAAAAATCTTCAACTTTATTTTATAGTTTTAATGAAAGAGTCACAATATTGGATTTGTGTAATACAGTGATTGTAAGTGTACATATTAGATATAAGTGTTCGTGATGTAAGATTTTCTTTTCAGGGAAGATTTTATTTTGAATGTTGTGTATGTTCTTTTGTAAATGGGAGTGGAGGAATTCGTTGACATTCCACAGTATACCACTCCGATGGTTGGTCATTATACATATAAACTCTCATTTGTATTTAAAATAGTCCAGTTGGTAGATACACTTTACCTGGAAAGTCATAAAAACTTTTTCTTAGAATATGGTATATTTCCCAGGCACTACTTCAAAACCCCAAGTTTTCGACCTCCTAGACCCTGTGCTAACTCGAGGAGGCCCGAAAACCGGTATTTTGCGTACCTTTTTCGTTTTTTTCTCTGTAACTCTTTATACTTATGTTGTGTAGATAAATGACTCAATTCAATGTTTAAGAAGATAAAATTTTCTACAACTTCTGTATTTAACATTTTTTTTAAACCAATTTCCAAGCAACTACAGCTTTTCAAAAAAAACTGTATTTTTTCATTTCTCTACAAAAATATGTTTCTGATATTATCAACCTACATATTTTCCTCACATTTCAAAAATTAAAATCAAAATTAAAAAACCGAAATAGTTTAATATTCTTTACCCATCGATATTCCATTCATTCGTAGCATATCAAAAATTCGCCTCACAAAATTATTTATTAGTTTTGTGGAAAATTATCAACGAGTCATTGAAAGAGGCGAAAATATCTGGGACAAATAAAATAAAACCCATTGTTACAGCCCCTAATCACATAATGATTATTTTTATATTAGAATAGACAAGGTTGATATTTTTAGAACTGTATATTTAATAGTAATTACAGACTTAATTCTAGTTTAATACTTGAAAATGTTTTGACAAGTTTTGAAGTTTCATAGTGCTAGAGGAGGAGAAGGAAACAAACGACATTTGTTGATTGGTTTCGGCTGAGTTTCTTGAACTAGATGACTGAAATGGTGTAAGGAAGTTTCAGTAATATAATATTTATACCTTGTGACAAGTTTTAGGACTTGTATATATTGTGTTTGGATGCCAAGTTAACTTTTTCTAATTTTCACTACCTTAATAGCTACGTTACAGTATATTGTTTAATAATTTTATATCATAAGTGACTATAAAAGAACATCCTAATATTTCCTGTAAATAAAATTTTAAAATGTAAGACAAGATTATCTCACTTTTTTTATATTATTACGTCAAGACATCCGTAATATGCTGTAGTTTAAAACACAGAACCTACAGGGAAAGTGAACCTTTGTAAACCTTAAGGGAAAGACGATATTCCCATGAGAAGGCTAAGTAATACAAATTGGGCACGTTCATATTTTGTTTCATTTTTGTCACACCACATGTTACCTCATCTAACGCATGTGCGTAGAAAAGGTGAATGCCGTGTTGTCGTGTAAAAGCCTGGTAAGAGAAGAGTAAAAATTCATGTCGTCATAAAAGTTCATATTCTAGTTCGCAACTGGAGCGAACTCCTCCCGGAAAGCTCATTTTCCTTGCGTCTTCTAGAACACTAAAGCGGAAATGTAAACTTCCATATATATTACGTTGTTTCTAGAGAGTTTTTTCTAAAATATACTGTTTTACTTATAAACATGTAAATTCACGTACCATAATTTATTTGTTGGTGTATCAAACTCAAACTACCACGCAACTGAGCATATTTAATCATAAATTGGGAGAAACAAATCAGGATTTACATATTATAAATAACAATTTGTCGTGTATTTTCCAGATTTCTCATTCCAGACTAACACAACATAAAAATTCTTAATAAATTTGCATTAACGTGGATAAATCTCACATGTAATAGAACCAACAGCAACATTGCCATCTAAAGAGCGAGTAAGTAAATGCAAAAGAATGTATTTTATTCAGACAATGACTGACGATGCGTTTAATAAATATTTTATGACAAAATAAATATAGGAACACCATAACGTACACCGAAATTAAAAGCATTTAAGGAAAGATGACATGCATTTAAAATTAACGAGTCCTAAAAATAGTGTACTTGTTATATTTATTACTGCTGCCAACGACATTGAACAACAGATGGGCAATGCACCAAAATACTAAACAAGCCAAGTTACTCTTAACAATACAGCAAAAGAGCGGGCACATCCTTCCTTTTGAAGATGAATGGTGATTTCACACACGTTTCAATGGCAAAAAATCTCCCTAATAAAGTAATTACCCTTGTCAACTATCTCTTTCGAAATACTCCAAGAGCACATTAGAGTCAGAGCGATCATCTCCTCCTACCACTCCTGCCATCCTTCTTCCACCCCCTTCACCCCGTCACCACCCTCACACCCCGCCACACTCTGTCACCCCCCTGACACCCCACCACACCCCGTCAACCCTTATCGCCCATTAATCCTCCTGTAATCCGCGTCCCCACCGCCCCCCATAACGCAACAATCATTTTACCACCCACCATCTCTCCCACCTCTCCCAGCACTAGCTTCTCCCACTCCCCTCGCGAGCGCCCACAAATGATTGCAGCGCCACTTGTGCACGCCCGCCCGCCCGCCCGCGTGGCGCCGCCTCGCGCGGTGCAGCGCCGACCGGCGGCACCTGCTTTAATGAATCCTCGCACTCCCCGTTCTTTAGAGAATTTAATTTACATCCGAATCTGAATTAAAGCAGCAGAGAATGAAATGAATCCCCAACGCCACCACTAGCAGCACTGGTGTCTCAGCCGCTGCCACCTACGGCGCATTCTCCATCACCCTTGTCGCACTCCACGCAACCACCAATGCCACCCACACCACCACCACTACCCACGTCACCAGCTCCCCTGTCAACATCACCATCATACTAACCGCCACCACCTCTCCACCACCCTCACCACCACCCCACATCGCCGCAACCCACGCCATTGCCAACACTACCTTCACCCTCGACGCCTCCATCACCCTCTCTCTCACCACCAACTTCACCATAACATCCACCAACACCGTCTCCACCACCGCTTACAGCTCCAGCGTTACTCCCAGCAAGTGGCGCTCAACTCCAACATGTTGCGCCGCGGGGAGAGAGCGAAATATGGAGACATGGAAATAGCGTGATAGTATAATGCCAGGCAAAATTCAGCACGGAGGTTATAAAGCTCGGTTGATGTGTACCAGATACGCGAGTCATAAATTATGTACAAAAAAGGATACACGCTCCAAAGTATGGTATGCGAAACATTTGTGATGCAAAAGATGCTTCTCAATGGTACTGTAATGTAGCACAAAATGAGATCAACATGGCGATGAATTTCATTCGTATAATTTAACATTTTAATAAGCATGAGAGAAAATGTATTGAGGAATGAGGTGATTAAATGAAATTTATCATTCTTTTGCCTAGAAAATGTATGGTTAAAAATTAAAAATAATATTCTCTGGAGAAACATTTTTTGCATCCGACCTCATGGCAACCAGCAACTGTACCGTTTCAGGTGAACAGATATTTCATGGCGAGTGCAAGGCTTTTCGTAATCCCGAAACTCTTAAATTGAATTAAATCAAAATAGATTTAGGGCCATATGACGAAATTAGCATGAATCTACAAAAGAAGAAAATATGCGAAATAAAATTAAATAAACATAAAAGGACAATCCAAAACTCACCTGTTCCAATTTACCTTCCAAAAAATCCTTCTCAAGCACTCCACTACAACAAATCCAAAACTCTCAAATATTCTCAGCTTACCCACCTTTGCGCGCCATGTTAATCCTTTCCGAATTTCATTATTTCCATGTGCCTGCCGTGAGTTCGTAGCTAAAATACACGCTCGATGGCCCAATTCCGCACGTTATTAAAAGTCCCTTATTGAAATGCGCAAACGAAGATAAAAGGTGACGAGGAACGGGGCGGGGAAGGGGAAGGGGCAAGGCCGCTCACAAACGCGCCTCTCCCGATGAGGGAGACGGCGCGACGGATAAAAGAGCGGCTGGTGAGAGAGGATAAAGGAAGCGAAGGGTGGAGTGTGGGTTGTGGCGGGCAGCGGGCGGTGGCAATATGGGACAGGGGAGTGAAGTGTAGAGCGCAACGGCGGGGATCGGGAACCGGGGGACGCGGGTTGGGGGCGGAGGGCGTCAGCATCGAGGCGGCTGCGCCTGCAGGCGGGCAGGTGGCCACGGGCAGGAGCATAAGCGGGCCGTAGCGACGGGGTGGGTGGCGTGCTGGAACCGGTGGCAGGCGTTGGGGAACAGAGGGTGGAAGGGTCCTGGCGGCGGGCAGTGAGCGGTGAGCAATGAGCGACGAACGACGAGCGAAGCACAAAGAACGACGAGCGAAGAGCGACGGGCAACAGGCAACGGGGTGTGAGAGTCGAGGCAGCAAGCGGCAGGATGCGGTGGGGAGTGAAAACCACACTGAGTCGCTGGAGCACCGGTTCCCAAATTTTATTGTTACGGTGCCCTCCGTGGTTACAAAAGTTTTAAACGATTTCAATCCCATATTTGGTGTCTAAGTTTCTAACTCAACTACCTTTTCCTTCAAAAGATAGCCGCCTTTTTTTTAGATCGACCCACCCTGCCCAGTGCCGTAACACTCGGCAGCGGTCAAAAATGTTTCCTTCACTAAAATAAAACTTTAAAAGACGGCGCGACGCATCTGTCATATGACGGGGGGTAGCGCCCAATACCGCGCAGTTAGGTAGGCCAAAGCAGTTTTTTGTTGCATTTGCATTTGCACGGATGTGGTACTCCAAGGACTGCGACTGTTTAAAAGACACTCGTGCCATAGGGAGACCGCCCCCCATAAAACTGCAGGAGCTAGCAATTTTTTACCCTTGCCAAATTTGCCAATTTGCCTTTGCCAAATTGTCCCTTTGACAAATATTTTCAACGACTACCGCGTACGCAGCAGTCAACACCATTAGGCCGCAGCTGCGTCGTGTTCCACCGACCGCGAAGAGAAAGGAGGGCCTACCTCCTCCCCCTGCGTATTGGCTGTGTATAAACCGTCGGCAACGAAACTCCAGCGGCAATGTTTTGTCGCATGAGCAAGGGCAATCATTGGTTCTAATATCGCCCCATCCACAACTCCCCATAGCTGATTTTGAGCAATCAGGGCGAGGCACTCTGATCAGAGTAGAGATTTGAAGCTTTTGTTTTTTTCGCATGCGAGGCCTCGGGATCGTTTACGTTTCTAACTCGCACTTGTAATGACTTGTTTTTCGAACTTGCAATTACGATGACTTGCGTTTTTAAGATGCAGTGGCATTAACTTGCATTTTAATTTCGGCACTAGACTTGTGCTTAGAACTTCATCTCTGAGTGCATCTTAACTTCGACTGCGGGCTCGCCTGATTCAGGATATTGCACCCAACCCTGTCGCCACGATAACGTGACATCGCCGACGACACAGTGGGCCCTACGGTTGTGCGTTGTCGTCGTGTGTCCGGCTGGGTGAGCGAGGGAAGCGACGACCGAGCCGGGTCGTTTGCGGCCGTCATCGCGCGAGACCGTGGACGGCTGTGGTCGAGCCGATCACCATGTTGGGCGAGCGTACCTCCCTCGCTATCCCGCTGGGCCGCACCTTCTGAGCACCGGCGCGGCGCCCAGCTGCTCAGCTAAGGAAGTCATCACGCCACAATAGCAGTAAGAATTTTGTGGATGATCTCTTAAACGGGTCCTCTTCAAGTCCTTTTCGACGCTGCGATATGCGGTTAGACTTTTCAACGAAGGAAGCTGAGAGACTAGATACCACCAGTACGGCACATTATTTGTAGCAGCAAATTAATTGTTTCTTTCTGTTATCACCTCAATCAGAGTAGTAAGCCACAATAACTAAAGCATAAATTGTACGAATTTTGTAAAAAAGTACACCATCATTCATTTGCATGCTCATCTTCATCACCTTAATATTAATTAAATGTGTTCTGAAATGTATTCTGTTTATTTTATTCAACATGCAATCCCGCATCCAAACCGTGGCACGTTACAATACGCTAGGAAGATCTTTCGCAGGATCCAGGAGACATGTCAAGAAAGACTGCTTAAATATAGACGTATCATTATTCTTTGTCGATACCAATGATGTTTACTAATGGTCTCCCACGGTGTAACTGATAGCTTCTTCTTCTCCACCTCAAGTTCAGATTCAATTACTTCCCCAATACAATATATGTTATAGAAGTAACAAAACTATAGTACATCAGCAGAACTACATGAAATTGAGTTTATGAGTACATGAGTTTATTGCAGGTGTTCCTGGCTATTTCTAAAGATGTTCAACACAGATGTGACCTTGTGTAATATTTTTGAAGTTTGTTTTAAGTTAACTTGTAGAAATGAAATATTCTCATTTTCTGGTTACATAAAAAACAAAATTTTTGGACCTTTTCTTAATTTTACACAATTTAAATTATTCACAAACTCAAATCATTAATTACGACTAGTTCGTACTTCATGAGCACAACGGGCTGCCTCGTACCTATGACTCCAACAAACCTTTCTCTCCCACCTACCCGTCAGTTTACCCTCCTCCTCCTCGCCGCCTGTCGCTCCCTCTCCCATCCTCCCTCCCGTTCCCGTCCCGCGCAATCCCTGCGAGCCTCGCAGTCGCCGCCGCGGCCGCGCCGTTCCGCGACCTTGGCTCGGCACAGCGCCGCGCGCGCCTCGCGCCCGTCACTCGCGGAAGGAGCGCCGCCACATCGATTCGCGACGCTTCGCTGGCGGCGGCGCCGGCGGCGGCGGCGTCAAGAACCGCACATCAACGGCCTCGGCAGTTTGCATGGATGCCGGGAGGAAACGTTACACCCATGCCTCCAAAAACAAAATAAACAAGAACATGGTGTTTCAATTATTAGTATGGTTCTAGACTATGCAGCATCGTGTGATCACTGATGTGTGGTTAGCGAGGTACTCAGATAAAATAGGGAATATAAAAATACTGATACGAAGAGTTTGGAGAATTAACAAAGAGAAAATAATGTTTGTGTATCTATTTGCGGCAAAATACGTCTTACCTTCTTTCTGTCCCATGCGTTCATAAATATTAACAAGGCGTATATAGTGATAAGCGAGACTTTCACCAAAACAGAGATATTAACATTATACAAATACAATAATGGCCCGTGTTATGACTAATAAAATACCGGGGAACGGAACTGTTACTATTTGTACAATAGTATCAATCTTGCATCATGGTTACAAGTGCTGTACGTCATTCGTCTCGTGACAATATTATGTACCACGCCGCCCGAAGACATTCCATGCAGAAATATTCGAAATGACTTCATTAAATTATTCAAGATGATCGACGCGACATGTACGCTTATATTTCATTAGGAAGGTTTGTATACACTATTCTTGCTTTTGAATCAAATGCTACCGTCTCCCTCTTCGAGATCAAAAGCAGCAAACAAGGCCTCTTCTATACATTAGTATGTTTCGCTTAGAATCAAATAAGTCATTTGGGAGAATGGCTTGCCATCGAATATATATATCAGGATGTGTTGGGAGTAGCAATTGGAAAGTAGACGTATGGTTCGTAATACAATATTAATTTAATAAATAAATACCGTTGCCCCTCGGGTGGCTCATGGACAGCGTGCTAGCTTTCCGTGCTGCGATACCGGGTTCCATTCCCGGTCGGAGCAATAATAAAGCTACATAGTTTTCCAGTACAAAAAATAGTCTGTTTCTGTGGCTATGTGGCGAAGAAAAGCTCAGGCATGTGAAGTTTGCTAGATACGGCGAAGAATAGATTATACATGCTCCCCACCTCTTCCCTTACCCCCCAGCGTGGAAATTAAAGTAGGCTCAGGCACGGGGACACTGATAGCTAGCGGGCAAAATCGGACAAACGATTCAAATACTAAACACAAACAAATATACAGTAATCCCTCCACATCCGCGAATTCGCTATTCGCGAGTTCCGAACATTCGCGATTAGAGAAATGCTACCGGTTTTAACATTCGCGAGTGCCCCTTTGGTCGTACTTTTTTGAAATCTAGCAGATTTTATTTCCTTTATCATCGTTATCTGCGAAATAAACTCGGCAAACGCTGGAGCTCAAAGTATCACGTTCAATAATACAAGTGTAAAATAATTCAATTCAGAGAAGAGTTGCGAGAAATTAGAGGTAAGCGTTTTGGCCACATGAGCAGAAAAGCCATTTAGGATCTGTACAACTCTCATTATAATGACCTCGCTGAAAAGAAGCTTTGGGAAATCGTCTGCAAAGAAAACCTCGAACGTAATGAAGTAACAGAAGCGAACTGCATTCTGGACCAATTTCAATGTTAAAGCTGTTATTGGTGTTCTAAAACTTCAGCAAGCCCTGGAGGAAAGGGCATTCGAATGTGATCCGGACATAGAAATAACTTTGACATTTAAGAGAGAAATAGAAGAAGCTTTTCCATGTTTGGATATTAGAACAATGAGGAGGGTGACGAACCAAAAAAATAAACAAATCCTATATTCAATTTCAAATGTTTTATTTCTTCTCTTTGGAAAGTTAATTGTGAATTGTTTTAGTAGCACTCACTCCGTTTTTCTGCAATTGTTTGTTAGAATTTTTTCTTTCTTTTTTAAACAGCTTTTCGATATCTAGGAACCTAACTCACCTTTCTTCAATAAAATATAGACTCAACATTCGCGAGGTTTTTTGGGAACCTAATTCTCGCGAACGTTGAGGGATTACTGTAAACGATGGCAGACAGAAATTGGATGTGATTATGCTCGTGACAGCTGATGAACATATTATTCTGAAGTAGTAGCGTTCTCGACCCACATATATTTCGCTGATATAGATTGTAACAGACTAGTTTCTTTCATGAAGGCCCTTCTCCATAATTCTAGATCAAGATACCATTTAAATTTGTCTTCCGGAAGGGTGATCAACTATATTCCATAAATACATCATGGAACATAAAATTCCATTAAATGAAAATAATCCGTGGAAACGAATACACTGCTACAATTTTAGTTGATATAACGCAAAAGAGACTTCGCGCTAAGAACAAGTCGATTCCAGACTGACTTCTCACTGG
This sequence comes from Acheta domesticus, assembly GCA_031308135.1. Classification (NCBI taxonomy): domain Eukaryota; kingdom Metazoa; phylum Arthropoda; class Insecta; order Orthoptera; family Gryllidae; genus Acheta; species Acheta domesticus. Next base: position 92,897,305 of record JAHLJT010009436.1, on the reverse strand, counting down.
GCCTCCCCAGAATGATCATATCTCAGAGCGATCGATGTGCATTCAATATTTATTACAAAGGTATTTCCCATTATTATAGTTTATCGTACATTAGTACACGTTTTAAAAGTTCGTAAGTTAAAAGTTTTTAATAGATGCGCTAAGTCTATCCCAGGAATCAGAAACGGGTTGGCATGGTGTATAGACATTTATTCAGTTTCATAGTTTTAGGTCTCCCTCCTCCCTACCGTCTCCGTCCTCCACCGCCTCCGCCTTCCACCGTCTTCGTCCTCTACCGTCTCCGTCCTTCACCGACTCCCTCTTCCTGTAACATCTTTGATTGTCTACCCTCTTATTCTATCATCTCCTTATCTCCCTCTCTCTCCCATTCTTTTACCACCTCCATCTTCTCTCCCTCACATTCTTCTAACATCTCTCTCTCTCTCTCTCTCTCTCTCTCTCTCGGCCCTCTCCCAACTGCTTGCTTTCCTCCGGAAATGAGCGCCTTTTGGCCCATTCCGAGGCAGTGCTTGGAGCCGTGCGTAGGCACGCTCCCTTGGGCAGCGGGGCGGGGACGGGGCGGGGCGCCCACGCGACACGCGCGAGGCGCGGCGCAGCGCAGCACAGCGCCGCCGCCGCGTCGGCCCACGCAGCGCGCGGGGCTCAGATTTCCGCGTTCTGCTCAATAACGCTTTATTGTGTTCGCAAAGCACTCAAGTGATTCGCATCTAACCGTGAAATCCAATGCGAGCAACGCGATACGGAGCGTAGGATGTCTAGGCACATGAAGGCGCTCTTGACGTAATTGGCCAGAACAGTAAGCCCAACATGATTCTGTACTACACTGAGAATATGAGCACTTATTAATGTTCAATGTTAATGTATATCAAGTCAATTGTCTCTATAGGCAAACATTGTGCAAGCCTCTACATCCGTTATACAAAACATGTTTCTTCTATTGTGAAACGTAACAAAACACACACAAATACACACGCACATATGTATGTATTTATGTGTATGTATATATATATATATATATATATATATATAGAGAGAGAGAGAGAGAGAGAGAGAGAGAGAGAGAGAGAGAGAGAGTGTCCCACCTACTATGGACCACCCTCATAACTTTTAAACAGTTCAGGATATCGAAATGCAGTTTTCGCTGA